>JAUPFT010000026.1:3372439-3424939 GCA_036936625.1 Parnassius smintheus behrii
TCAACTGCAGGTCTCATACAAAATTGTTATATCTGCTAATCATTTAAACAAACTTTGTTTTCTTAACAATATTCTACCAAAAGTTAACTTTAATTAATGACGTTATCTTTTACATCGGTTTACTTTATCACTTTGTGTAAAGAAAATTACTTTTTTAATTAGCGCTTTAATTGCTTGATTATATTCTTGATTATTCATACAAATAAATGTTTTCTTTGAATTTTGAATTGAAATTTTGATTTGACAAATTTCCTTCTCAAGGTGCAGTTTGATAAATACATGTAGCATTTATTAATAATAAAAAATTATTCATTATTTATTTGATTTGAGATATCGCCGGGTATCGTATCGGTGTAATTATGTATCGTTACATCCCTATTAAAAATTAATTAACTAAGACCGCGTAATAAAATAAAATGATGTGCCTTACCTAGTTCCAAGAGCACCTCCCTACCTAGTTAAGACATATCATTTTATTTCATTACGCAGATCTTAGCTAAATCATTTTTTTACATCTTTAGTATAATGGATTTCCGCGAATAAACGCCTGATTCTATTAATTGGCTAAATATTTTATAATTTTTAAGATTTGACATTGTCACGTAGCGTAGCGATAGCGTCTGTAATTTCTTTAATGCTATTTAACTGACGTCCAAGTTTTTTAGTTGTAACTGAAGCGCGTAGTAGGTAAGCAACACGCGGCAATCGTGGAAAGCTTGGCCGATGAGAGGGCCCATTCAGAGCTGTTAGGCAGCTAGGCCGATTGAGCAACGAGCGGGAACAAAGAACAATACACCGCTGTGCGGTACCGCCGCCACCCGTTAGTGAAGTGTAGTTCTGCCGAAGTATCGAAATTGATTCGCCTCACCAAGTTTAAATATAAGTTATTGGTGAGTTCTCGGAAAACAAGCCACTTTTCGTGGGTTTACTAAAATAACGTTTATTTTGTAACATTATTGTAACGAGTAACTTGTAAGAACGGCTTCATCCATAATCTCTTTTAAGACAGCGGTCACTGACTTTTTTCTTGACACTCCTCAAGCTTAATTCTTGTTTTTCCAATAATTTGTTATGGTATTTATATTATACTATGTATATGTTACACGTATATTGAATGGTAGAGAAAAGTCCGCCTTTATACATTTTTGTGCAACGAAATTTTAATTTTTTTCCTAGAATGACGGTGGCACACGAGCACACAGTTCACCTGATGGTAAGTGGATGCTGTAGTCCATAGTCATCTACATTTATCCTCGATTAAAAATCAAAATGCAGATGCGTTGTCACCCCTGAGGACTAAGATTGAATGCCTCGTTTCCAGTAAAAAAGGTTCTCCACACTCACCATACGAAACACAGCAGCATTAAGCTGCTATTTTAGGCTGGTATTCCGTGAGAGCATGGTCCTTCCCCGGTCGAGCCGACCCATTTGTGCTACAACCATATTATATGTAGCTTGCATCGTGGTTCTACCACGTATAAAAACAACGATATATAATAAAAATAAATAACGAGTTGTAACACGCTTTCGACACAAATGGTTATCGTCGCCGTGCGTTTTTAATCCGTTTACAACGTGGCCTCTTTATGCAAGAGTGAAGAGACCTTTTCCTTTATGAAGCTAAGTCAGTGCGCTTTACCATCGTGGTATAGTAGTCAAGCACTGGTTAATAAAAGCAAAAAAAACTAGCTGACCTCCAAACTATTGGTAAGCGACTAGTGCAGACTAGTGCTTCGTTGAGCACCTGCGACCAGTCTACAGGTGAGGCCTATGTTGATTAGCGGACGTGGAGAGGATTGGTCGTTTGAATGAATAAACTTACTAGACGAAGTAAAATAAAACATGAGTTCGGACCGTTTCTTTTTTTCTCAGACATGCAAGCATCTTACAAATGTTATTTTTTCAATAAAACTTTTATGATATATCCAATCATATGAATGACATTTAGTAGCAGCGTAAGAGAATCCACTACCAAATACGATCCCACGAGTGTCGTGGAGGTATCAGAAGGAAACTGAAACAGGAAATGGCAGCAGCATCCTTCTGATAAAAAATAATAAGACTCCCCTGCTAAGCGTGGCATATGTGGCAAATATCTCACCTGTGAGGTAATCCTTGGGGGAGACCTATGTTCAAACGAATATTTGTAACAGAAATTATGGATAAACTTCCGGCCCACTGAGCTACCACGGCTGCGTTAAGTCGACGATATCCATGTGAAGAAAGAAATCTCAAATAAACCCTAGCCAGCTAATAAGCTTCTAGAGTCATAATCGTAACCGTTTTCAGCCTCTTTTACGTCTACCGCTCTTCCCAAGTTCAGGCCAAGTTCAGGCCAAGGCCCTGAACTTGGCCAAACAGCACGTTAGTAAAGGCGAGTAAGTAAAAGCAGATCCTCATCGTAATGCTCATGGTAATGCTGCTTCCATTACCAAACCTACAACTATTAAACAAAGAAACGAAGATACTTCACATGAATAAAAAGACAATTAAACATAGGACGGTTCAAACTACAAAAAATGGGGTGTGCATCGAGCCAGTGAATAGATTATAATAACTCAGCGCAGTGCTGCAAGGTAACCTTCAGCGTTAATGATTCTGTCATAACCTATTAGCTTCCTACCTAATGAAGTTATTTAATTAAACATTAACAAAACATGGTACATCACTAGGGCAGCCTCAAATAATCAAACCTCGGATAGCATTGCACAACAACGAAACAACAGAACGACACAGAACAAGGCAATGCATTTCGCAACAGTCTATCGGCAGAGGTCGCTGCGCTAATAGACTGACGTAACGCACTCTACTACTCGCAAGCCTACAAGTCTTCCGTAACTGCCGTCGACAACTGTAAATAAAATTCTAAATCAAAACAGTTCTAAAGAGCAAATTCAATAACGGACAATATTTTTCCGGTCACCAGATTAGGCCTCCCACATAGATTGTCCAATAAGGGGGATATTTGCCATAGTTGCCACGCTTGGCAAGCGGGTTGGCAACTGCAGTTTTTATTTTTAGATGTTATTAAGAAACTGCTGCTCATTTCCTGATATTTTTTTGTTACACAGCGTAAATTAATTGTGAAGTTAGTTTTAAATAAAAGTTTATCAGTTTCTAGAGAATTGTTAATACACAAAATAATGTCTCATTGGTATGCTACGTAATCTTTTTGGCTTATTTATCTCTTTTCTTAATTTTCCGACTTTTAATAGCATCAGTAATTTGGTTCATTTATTTTTAATCTAATTAGATTAAAAATAAATGAATATAAAATATAACAAATATGATCCACAACATGCTCTTACCATCAGGTGGACTATATGCTCGTTTGTCACCCTTATTCTTTATTCTATAATGTATATATATAATGTGAGATGGCTCGATTTCACATTAAGTGTAACTTATTTATGACCATCACCTTAATCTTCAGAAACCTAAATATTATTGTCTTATTATTTAGAAATCTGTGCCTTAATCGGATGTTACAATATAAATAATGGTTTTGTTTTAAATTTATAGATAAATACCTTCAATTTAAATCGAGTCGGAAGGTGTCTAACAAGGCTCGTTTGGCTGTGCATGAGGGGGTGTTGGTTCCGACACTCATGTACGGAAGTGAAAGTTGGGTATGGCAGAAGAAACATGAAAGTAGAATAAATGCAGTTGAGATGAGAGCATTAAGAAGTATGATAGGAGTTAAACTGAGTGACAGGATAAGAAATAGTGAGATAAGGAAACGTTGTGATCTGAAAGAAGATGTAGTGACAAAAATTGAGAAAGGTATGCTGAGATGGTTTGGCCACATCGAGAGAATGAATGAAGAACGATTGACGAAAAAAGTGTATAAGGCGAGTGTGAATGAAAGTGCTGGAAGGGGTAGACCTAGGCGGACTTTTCTAGACCAAATTAGGGACGTCTTGAAAAAAGGGCAGGTTAAGAGTACCCTAAACCGTAGAGCATGTATGAAGGGAATAATGAAAGTGGACGAAGCGAAACAAGTATGTAAGGATCGTAGCAAGTGGAAAGAAGTGGTTGGTGGCTCTGCCTATCCCTACGGGAAAGAGGCGTGATTATATGTATGTATGTATGTAATTTTAATAGACCCAAGTACGACGATATGATTCTAAAAGAACTAAGAAATTGTTCAATTTCAACCATTGCATAATGATTCAACAGCTTTCACCTACTGATGCCAGCTGTCGGGATAAGCACGAACAGCTGCTTTTACAAGTGTTCTCATTCAATTTAGGACATCTTCAATGTCATAATTGAAATATGTAATATTTCCACAAGGCTTTAAACAAATTTGTTTATCATAATGGGGACATTAAATAGAACGGATGCAAATAGTATTCATAAATCATGACAGTAAGTATAGAAATTTTCTTTGCTTACTGATATTAAAAAAGTCTTGCACCCAATTTCTGCTCATATAATATTGGTAATCGTACCGAAATACGAACAATTGTTTTAAATTTTCCACTGACATTTTTTACGTTTGAAGTGCTTTTTTTAAATACTCATTTACTTTAAGATTATATTGAAAAGCCTATCTCTTTGTCGGAACATATAGGTAACCGTGGTCTTAAGTTTATGCCAATTATCGAAAAGTCTGAATTAATAATATCTATATAACAAGCATAGTACACTACAGTAGCAACAAAGCCGCGCAGCGATATTTTAAAAGACGTAAAGAATCACAGCTGTTGCTAATTGCCATGAAATTTCGGTATAGTTATTTTTGCATGCATTAAAGCATTTAAACATTCCTGCATTAAAACACAAATAAAATATAAGCCGCATCCTCCTGCAGCCTGCAGTTAGAACTGGGCCCACACCGCCACACGGCGGCGGCCGTCAGAAACGATTATACGGCCGACAGCTGCAGCACAGACGTCCCCCTCATTCGCTTCCACTAAGAGCCATTATGAATTAAAACTTATACAATATAGTTAAGAGAATCAGGCGTTTCTTTCCGGAAATCCATTATATTGAAGATGTTGAAAATTAATTGCCTAAGATCCGTGTAATAAAATAAAAAGATTTGTGTCTTATTTTACCTAGTTCGATGAGCACCTGCCGCCCTTCTCACCAATCCCAGCACCACTAGGTATAGGTAGTCAGTCACCACAGAACCTAACTCACCTAAGTATGCCTCATTTATACGCTAACACGTGTCGTACTCCTAGTATGTCGTAGTGTCTTTCCTTGTGTAGTGGTGTTCGAAGTACCGGTATTGGGGTTAATGGTGACGAGGATAATGCACGCAAATGAGGTAGGTGATTTTCAAAATAGGTAATAAACGTAACTTTATTTTATCACGCGGATCTTGGCTAATTATTTTTAACATTAATTAATTAACATCTTTAAGGGGCTATAGCAACTCAGAACAAATTCTAATTTCGCCCCCACTTCCCCGCGCGTCGCAAGCTATGTACCGACAAATTTGTAATGGCTAATACTGTAAGTATATTAAGTCGTTAGATACTTATTTCATTAGGTTTATCATATTTATGCATGTTTCTTTACGCCAACCCAGTCGCTTCTTATTTTTATTACGCTTATTTCCCATTTTAATTTTACGTCGTCCTGTTGCGTAATGTGTATTCTAATATAAGCAACAGAGCTTCCCCGTTCAAAAGCTGAAGCAATACTGATTGAGACCGATCGGGCGGCAGGAAACAAGCTTCAGGACGGCGACAGTTTAGGTAATTTCTTTTTACAGTGAAAATAATGGTAATTTAAAAAAAAAAACATAAGCCCTGCTTTATAGTTAGTTCAGTTAGTATGCAAAGTTTCATGATATAATTTAAAGTAAATTATGAATACCAGCGGTTTATTGTTCAGTTTGGAGGTAACTTTGGATTTTTTTTCTATCGAGAAAATTTTACGGAATCGTGTTTTCGTCTAACATAGTACTTAACATTAATCCTCAACTTTACCATATATTTATTTCAAAATTAATGCTGCAATATTTCCGTCATAACGGAAGATTTTGCTAAGCCATTTGAGGTAGTATTTCTTCTATTTCCCCTTAAGTGAAAATAGTGTTACGAGCTTGAGGTTCGTGACAATAAAAATTGCCGATAAAATTACCTAAATTAACACTTTAATTTACTTTACACAAATTAAAGTTAAAACACTAATAATTAAACACACTAATTCACTTAATTCCGCTCCGAAGCGTCGCTTGTGTCGCTGAGTTCAACTCTGTCTCGATCGCATCTTGCGCCACCTATTTATTTAAATTAGCAAAATATCCGGAATGTTCAAGTAAACACGCGTAAGGTACCGAGAGTTCGAGTATAGATTTTCTAGAAACTTAGTTCTTCGGGTGGCGCTGTTGGTCGAAAGATTTGTGATGTCATAAACTGCAACGCTCCCCTCGCTCTCGTTCCTGACACTAGATGGCGCTAGTTGTGTCGTCGACTGGAGTGCGTAACACTGCCCCCTCCTAAGACATGCTCGTCCCGAGCATTATCGGTTCCATAATAACGTGCCAAGCGATCCACATGGACGATCTTAGGAGTCCCTCTTGCGCCCTTCTGTATCCGGTAGGTCACATCGTTGATCCTGGTTACAATCCGGTACGGGCCGTCCCATTTAGCTTGAAGCTTAGGAGATTTCCCTTTGCTGCGGACTGGATTGTGCAACCACACTAATGAACCTTCGTTGAACCCTTTATTGTTCATTTTGCGGTCGTACCGGGTTTTCATTTTCTCAGACATTTGCTGGCCCGATTGTCTGACGTGCTCATAAATGTCATTCATTTTGTTCCGCAAGTCATTTGCATAATCGGTTATACTGCGTGGGGCATCAGGTGGTATCCCGGTGATCAGGTCTGCAGGCAGCCGTAATTCTCTTCCAAAGTTTGCGAAAGCTGGTGTCACTGCTGTACTTTCGTGAACAGAACTTCGATATGACAACAAAAACGGTTGTATGTGCTTGTCCCAATCTCGTTGCCGATTGTCTACAACTTTTGCTAGGTACCTCTCCAATGTCTGATTAAATCGTTCCACCATTCCATCAGATTGCGGGTGATAAGAAGTCGTTCTTGTTTTATGAGTACCCATAACTCGGCAAGTTTCCTGGAATATTTGAGACTCAAAATTCCTTCCTTGATCGCTGTGAATCTCTAAAGGTACTCCAAAACGACAGAAGACTTCATGAACTAGTTTATCTGCAACTGTTGAAGCTTCTTGATTCGGAATGGCGAAGACTTCCGGCCACTTAGTGAAGTAATCCATCACAACCATGAAATACTTGTTACCGCTTTCACTCTCCGGAAACGGCCCCGCCACGTCAATGGCTATTCTCTCCCATGGTGCACCAACATTGTACAACTTCAATGCACCTCTACTACGAGTCTGAGGTCCCTTTACAGCCGCACAACTTGTACATTTGCGACACCAGTCCTCGACATCGTTTCGACAGTGGACCCAGTAAAACCGTTCTCGGATCTTCAGTAGAGTTCGTTTAACTCCCAGATGGCCTCCTGAACAATCATTATGGTACAGCTGTAGAACATCCGGTACTTTAGCTTTAGGGACAACCATTTGCAAATGACAGCTGTCTCCCCTAACGTTTTCCCATTTACGACACAGAACTCCATCCTGAAGCAGCAAGCTGTCCCACTGGGCCCAATAGCTTTTAGTGGTCGAACTCATTGCTGAGACGTCACTCCACTTGGGCTTGGGAGCACTGGCCTTTATCCATTCCAGAATCGGCTTGATGTCCGGATCTTCCTGCTGTGCATGTAGTAAGCTGTCCTTCCACTCGTTGCTGAGGTGGTCTGCCCTGAGCATCCTCACGGATACCACTTCCTTACTCTCTTGCCTAGTACAATATTTTCAATCTTCAGGACAAGGTCTTCTTGACAATGCATCTGCGTTGCCATGAGATTTCCCGCTGCGATGTTCGATCTCAAAGTCGTATTCCTGCAGTAGTTCAATCCACCTCGCAACTTGTCCTTCTGGGTTTTTAAACTGCAATAGCCATTTTAGTGCAGCATGGTCAGTTCGTAAGTGAAACTTTCGTCCCAGAAGATATTTGCTAAAATGCTGCAACGACTTTACCACAGCGAGCAATTCGCGTCTTGTGACACAATAGTTCCTTTCCGGTTTTGACAACGACTTGCTGAAATACGCTATCACGACCTCTTGGTCACCACTCCGTTGAGACAGCACACCGCCAAGTCCTATATCACTTGCGTCTGTGTCAACTATAAATTCTTTGCTTGCATCAGGGTATCCCAAAATAGGTGTTTTGTACAGACGGTCCTTGAGCTCCTGGAATGCGATATTGCAACTTTCATCCCAGCAGAAATGTCGCTTCTCCTCGGTTAGCTTGTGCAGAGGTTTGGCTATATCTGCAAAGTTCTTCACGAATCGCCGGTAATAGGGGCACAAACCCAAAAATGCTCTAACCTGCGTCTTGTCTTTTGGAACCGGCCAATCCTTGACAGCGGCGATTTTCTCTGGATCTGTGCGGATACCTTCTTCCGATACTACAAACCCCAAAAAGTTAACTTGCCGTTGGAATAGTGAACATTTCTTCGGGCTCAACTTGAGGTTGGCACTCTGAATCTTCAAAGCACGCGTTCCAGGTTTTGAAGGTGTTCCTCAAACGTACGGCCCACGATGATGATGTCATCCAAGTAGACCAGACAGGCATCGCCAATTAGCCCGGTAAGTACAAGTTCCATCAGCCTTTCAAACGTTGCTGGAGCATTGCACAACCCAAACGGCATTACTTTGAATTGCCACAGACCCTTTCCCGTCGAGAACGCAGTTTTCTCCTTGTCCTTAGGGTCAATTTCAACTTGCCAGTAGCCACTTTTTAGATCCAGCGTGCTAAACCATTTTACTCCTGTAAGCATGTCCAGCGTGTCATCAATTCTTGGCAAGGGATAGCTGTCCTTCTTTGTAACGTCGTTCAGACGGCGGTAATCAACACAGAACCGCATGCTGCCATCCTTCTTTTTCACCAGCACCACTGGCGAACACCATGGACTAGAGGAAGGTTCAATAACACCATCCTTCACCATTCCTTCAATCATGGTTTCCACTTTCTTTTCACGTGCTACCAGCAATCGTCTTGGCCGCTGACGGATAGGCAACTCTTCACCTGTGTTTATTTTGTGTTGAACTAAACCAGTCTTTCCTATGTCAGCATCGTTTGATGAGAATACATCGGCGTACTCGAGTAACAACTTCTTCGCCTTGACCAATTCGTTCGGGGACAGAACACTGCGACAGTCTTCCAAAAGTGTGGTCACTCTCGTTTCTGCATCCTTGCTGGGGGTCCCACTCGATATATATTGGCACCGACGTAACCAATCCACTTCCTCACAAGTACCAATTAATGTGCCTTTTTCTATAATCTGGTCCCGGTCGCAAAGGTTCAGCACACGTACTCCTGAGATGTCAGTGGTCCGGACCAAGGTTCGAGCTACTTTCCATGGAAGGTCATTGTTTACCCTTTCCACAAGTACACAACGGTGAGCTTGCCCAGCGTTTCGGGGAAGACTAACCGGAACAATCGTTTCCAATCTCGGCGGAAGAACAATCTTCTTAATGCTATACACGTTCCCTGGTAACGCACCTTCCATATAAAGTTCCTCCTGTCCACATTTCAAAACACCTTGCTTAACGTCGATCTCACAACAATTATTCCTCATAAAGTCTAGGCCTAGGATGCAGTCGTCCATTATATCAGCCACGATGACATTATGCAGGTAGATCACGTTGCCTAGCTTCAACTCCATCTCCTTCTCTCCACGGACGGGTATACGCTGACCGGTGGCTGTTACCAAATTAATGCGTTCTCGGTTGTATGCGGAGTCCCCAAGGAACTGACTTATAAGTTGGGAACTAACAACCGTACGAGAGGCTCCAGTGTCTATGGTCAGTTTACACGGCATTCCGTTGACCTCACCCTTGATGATTAGACTGTTCCCATCATGGGTTTGTGAGATCGAGATCCTTGGGGCTCTTTTAACATCAGCCAGCACCCGCCCCGCAGTTCTGGCTTTTACTCGTTTCCCTGCTGCTGCTGGGCGGTGCTGTTGGCCGCACTACCCTCCTGAGATCGTTCACCTTCCCTTTCTAGGGTTCGCTTAGGGCAGCTGGATCGAAGATGGCCCTTTTCCCCACAGCCATAGCACCTTGGGCTGTATCCTTTGTTGCGGTCGCGAACTGTAGCTGCTGCAACCTCCCTGACGCGATGGGAACGAAGATCCTGCCGCACGGCTTCTACCTCCAGTGCATGGGCCAAGGCGTCCTTAAGCGTCTCGTGGTGCCCGAGCCTCACAGCAGCTCTGACTTCCAGGTCGCGGATGCCGTCGATGAATGTCTGCACCAGGTTCCCTTCAATGAGCGCAGGTACAGACTGGTATGCTTTTCGAACCATCTTCTCCACCTCAAGGGCCCACTGCTGCAGGTTTTCGTTGCTGCGTTGCACGCGATCTTTAAGCTGCGCGCGAAAGACGTATTCCAGGTGAGCGTCACCATATCTCGCCTCCAATGCCTCAAGGAGCTGCTCGTAGGTCACTTTCTTACCGAGAGCTTCCAACACGGTTAAGGCTTGGTCGCGCAGGCCTAAGGTGAGTGCAGTCATGGCCTGGCTTTTATTCCAGCCGTTTGCCTCCATGACGGCCTCGAACTGGATTTTGTAGGCCAACCAGGAAGAAGTCCCGTCGAACGGCGGCACTTTGAATCCACGTAGCGAAGGTGTTGTAGCTACTACGGGAGCTGTTGTTCCATCCCCAAGTTTGAGGTCGTCCAGCGTTTTCTTCACGTCGGCCATTACGTTGTCAACCCGATTGTTTACTTGGTCGATTCGGGTTTCGGCCTCCGACAGGCGGTTGTCATGTTGAGCAACCTTATCCTTCACCTCCCGTATCTCTTTTCCGAAGATAGCGTGAAGGTCCTTCATGAGGAGCATCTGCTCTTCCTTATCGCGTTGGAGTTGCTCTTCTAAACGACGGGCCTGTTCCTCTTGTCGGCGGGCCTGTTCATCCTGTCCACCCCGCAGCTGCTCTTCCAACCGACGGACCTGTTCCTCCTGTCGGCGAGCCTGTTCCTCCTGCTGCTCTTTCAACAGACGGGCCTGTTCCTCTCGTCCGCGCTGCAGCTGCTCCTGTAGCATGGCCATCAGAGCACCTAAGTCTGATGCTGCAGATGTAGGAGCTACCGACGGGCCCGCAGCCTCCGTGGCTAGTAGTTGGCCCTCCGACGTCTGCGGCGTTGCACCACCAAACCTCCTCTGGTCCGTCTCCTGCTGGCGTTGACTTCGGGTACGGACACCCTCCGTTTCCTCCTTAGGTAAAATCGGCATGATTTTATCCCACTTCTGACACCAATTGTTACGAGCTTGAGGTTCGTGACAATAAAAATTGCCGACAAAATTACCTAAATTAACACTTTAATTTACTTTACACAAATTAAAGTTAAAACACTAATAATTAAACACACTAATTCACTTAATTCCGCTCCGAAGCGTCGCTTGTGTCGCTGAGTTCAACTCTGTCTCGATCGCATCTTGCGCCACCTATTTATTTAAATTAGCAAAATATCCGGAATGTTCAAGTAAACACGCGTAAGGTACCGAGAGTTCGAGTATAGATTTTCTAGAAACTTAGTTCTTCGGGTGGCGCTGTTGGTCGAAAGATTTGTGATGTCATAAACTGCAACGCTCCCCTCGCTCTCGTTCCTGACACTAGATGGCGCTAGTTGTGTCGTCGACTGGAGTGCGTAACAATAGTTTTACTCAATGATTCGTGTAAAAATATAAGAAATCATTATGAAAATTAATAAAAAATCAAAAACTACACGCACTTAAAAACATCTTAGCACGCACATGAAAAACATACTATCGTGTTAGAGGTTCAACCAATCACATAGGTATTATTTGTTGATTTTTGCGCTACGCATATATATTTGCCAATTTATTCAAAATTTTCGCCTTTATCTAATAAGGTATGAGTGAGAGAGATTGTAGAGAAACTGATGTGAGGGGTGTTTACCGTCTGATAAGCATGCTTTTGTATCCAGAACCGAATTCACCTAAAGCCACAACTGCTCCGCTCCGTTGTCTCGCAGTCTTTAGAAATAAACAAAACATTTTACGTGATATAGGTAGTCGTGAAAGAGCGAAGGGTCAATACCCGTATTACCTAGGGCCTCTTTATAGCTAAATCCATCAATCACCATTCGTGTCATTTTAACACCAATATTATTGACTCTCAACAAGACCTACATAAATACTACGAAAAAATTCTTGAGAACTCTGAATTGAATCTTTCTCCTACTATTGATAGCTTATCCCATTCCATGGTTCTTTTGCCTACTGATGAAGCTGAAATTACATCCGAAATAAATAATCTTAGAAGTGACTGTGCCGTTGGCTGGGATAAAATATCCGGTGGCTTCATAAAACAAAATAAAAATTTATCGTACCTCCACTTACCCACGTATGTAACCTGGACCTCACTTATGGCATATTCCCAACAGCTTTTAAAAAATCCCTCATTCATCCTGTTTTCCAAAATGGAGACCGAGACTGTGTAAGCAACTATAGACCAATATCTATATTACCGTCATAGGTTGAAAAATTTTCTTGATAAAAATTCCATACTTTCACCAAATCAATTTAGTTTTCGTTCTAGTAAATCTAAAGCTGATGCGGTTCATGAACTAATTGAATTTATTGCACTTAGCCTTGAAAAAAAAAAAGAAAACAACAGGAATATTTTTAGATTTGGCTAAAGCTTTTGACACGGTCTCTGTTCCCATATTGTTGCATAAAATGGAGAAGCTTGGTATAAGGGGTGTACCGTTGCATGTTTTCAGAGATTATCTTACAGATAGAACACAGTTGGTAAAAATTGATAAACATGTTAGTGATGAGCTTCCCATCTGCTATGGTGTTCCCCAAGGAAGTAATCTTGGCCCTACCTTATTTCTTCTTTACATTAATGACCTCTGCAAACTGAAACTAGTGAACGGAAAAATAGTTACGTTTGCTGATGACACAGCACTGCTATTTAGTGGTGATTCATGTCCAGATGTATTTAACTTCGCTCAGATTGGCTTAAACAGAGTGTTCAAATGGCTACGCGCTAATGTGTTAACCCTCAACACGGATAAAACAAAATACTTGTCCTTCTCCAAACATAATAATAAATATGCAACCTGCACAGACCATGTTATTACTGCTCATTCTTGCAAATTTCCTTATTGTCTGACATGTGCATGCACACCTTTGCAAAAATTGAATTCAATTAAATACCTTGGTATTTTGTTGGATGATAAGCTAACTTTTCGTGAGCATATTTATTCACTTTCAAATAGGATACGGAAATTAACTCGTCTCCTCCGTCCGACTCCGTTGCGTAGCAGATTGTAACACTAATAAATCTGTCTATTTTGCTCTATGCCAATCTTTAATAATATATTGTATTACGTACTGGGGTGGGGCTACCAAATCATCTCTTCTGCCCCTCGAAAGATCACAAAGGTTAATCTGAAAAGTAAGTAACTTTCTTCCATTTAAATTTCCAACCAGTCAACTTTATAAAATTTACAAAGTTCTTACAGTCCGGCACCTGTTTATTATATACACAGTACTAAAAAAACAAGCACAATTAAAATATGACCAAAAAAATACACAGCACATGAGACGCAAAGACCGAGTTTGTACTTCTCATTATGACCATTATACCTACTTTTCTAGGAGATTTTTTTGCTATCTTGGCGGATACCTGTGTTATAAAGTTAACAAGGAACTTAATATTCACGTCCTACCTAAAATAAAAGCTAATTATTATTATTGGCCATCCCTGGAACTTCCCGCTATTTTCGATCTCAAAACACTCGACAAGTATTTTACGAACTAATAGTTAACTTATTACATGAAAAACGATCCAAGCAGAAATTTCGAGATTATTGAAAAAAAATACATTTTTGAAATTTTCGACAACGATAACTTCGAACGGATCAACCCATTCTGATATAATTAGTGGCAATCAGCGAGGTATTTTAAGAATAATATTAAAATCTAAAATAAAAAACGATTAGACTATAAATTCAAAGGTTATGTGAAAAAAAAACACTTTTCGAAATTTTTCGTCATTGATTTCTCTTCGACGCATTTACTGATTTTGAAGCGGTTCACAGCAATCGATGTCGTTTTCCATGTTTAAGAGCTGATAAGATTTTGTAATTGATCGTTACATCTGAACCCTTTCGAATGCCAACAAGTTCGTTCAAATCGGTCAAGCCGTTCAAATTATGAGAGATTACGCATACGGAGCCGCAGACCACTATAGACGCACACGCAGTCGCCCGCACAGACGCACACAAACACACACAAACACAGCGATATCCTCGTAGGAATAGTTAGATACCTTCCTAGGACCTCAAAACGTACGAGATCTGATGAAACCTCGATTTTCGAAAACTGGGTGACACCAATAACTTCTGATTTTTTTTTTTGAAAATTATTGATTTTCATAGCGGGAAGTTAAAAATGTTAAATGAAAAGGAAAAATACTCTATTCTAGTAGAGCTCCAGTACTTTATACTAGAGACGATTTGCCGTGGTCACGAGCGCAGCTCACGAATAGCGGTACCAGATGTATCGCACCCTTGACAATGCATTATATCAAAAGTAACAGCATTACAGCAAGAAGCGCAGGCTGCTCCCATTGGGCAAGGTAGTCTACCACGCGCTCTTAATGCATAATAACGGTTTTCACATGTTTCTCTTTCGTTTTCTTAATTTCTCAGATATACTGGTTTCGTCACAACTTTTCTTTTACCGCTGAGCACGTGGTAAATCAGCACTTAAAACTGCAATTTACACTTGCATTAGTGCCCTTGACTCCAGGTTGTTACCGTACTGTGAAACTTAGCACACCCAAGCTCACATAAATCTGTTTTTTATAGAATAAGGGTGACAAACGAGCGCACAATCCACCTTATGGTAAGAGGATGTTGTAGCCCATAGACTTACATCTATGCTCAATTACGAATCAAAACGGATATGCGTTGTCACCCCTGAGGACTAGGATGGAATGCCTCAATTCCAGTAAAATGGTTCTCTGGTTCTCTACGCTCACCATACACAACAGCAGTATTGAGCTATTTTACGCTGGTATTATAATATGAGAGCGTTTTCCTTCCCCAGTCGAGCAGACCCATTCCTGCTACAACTATAATATAGCTGCAATGTGTCTCTACCACGTAAAGAAATGGTAATTTTACCTAAATAATTATTGATAATGTAATTTAAATTCAATTTATTAGTATTGAGATTTGGGACATTATGCAAAATACGAACAAAGAAACTTATTTTAGAAAATTAAGGTTCACAACCCAGCACTGCCACTGAGCCATTGAGATGGTCAATCACCAAACATATCAGCATTTATCAGGGCGCAGCTGGACACGATCTCAGTAAGCCAGCCTCATATGGATGCATTGTGAAGTACAAGTAGAAGTAGAGTTACCAGATAACAGCAATTTTCCTGACATGTCGGGAATTTTAGCCCTCTGTGTCAAGGAAACGGAAACTTTGCAATTGTCAGGAATTTTTAATAGAAAGAGAATATAAGAAATACAAATTAAAATATTTGTTAAATTGTTTTATTGCAAAAAAATAATAATATATGAATGAAACCTCAACAATTAAATTGTTTATATTCATCTTATCTGGCTCATACATGCACATATCTGATGTGCACATAATAATATGTCAAGCACATTCGCGAGTTTTACAATTAAATATTTTTCAACCTTCTCGTCAGTCGGTGCGTGGTAGAGCCATGCAGCTATACTCGTATTATAGCTGTAGCACAAATGTTCGACCGAGGAAATACCCCGCTCTCATATAATATCAGCGTAAAATACCAGCTCAATACTGTTGTATTTCGTATGGTGAGTGTAGAGAACCATAGATCATTTTTACTTGATACGAGGCATTTCATCTTAGTCCTCAGGGATGAATATGCATCTGGATTTTGATTCTTAATCGATAATAGATGAAGATATCTATAGGCCACAACATCCACTTACCATCAAGTAGGCTGCGTGTTCGCTTGTCACCCTTATTTTATAAAAAGTGTTTGATTTGCCATTGTTGCATCTAGCGACGCTATATTATAGCTTGCAGACAGAAACACATTTGAATTCAATATCGCAGCGACCCACTTTACGAAATTCCAGTTCGTACGCACCTCCATACCATGAGCAATACCGAAAACTCCTTACACATGAGATAACCCGTTTGTAACACTGCGTTACCGACCGAGTAAGACGAAACTTTACGAACAGTCAAAGAGCAATGGAACACACTCGACGACTGAAGAAAAAAAACTAATAATATACTTTGGTTATTTTAAAAGCTTAAAACTAAATAACGCCAAATTAATGGATGCTATCCAGACGAAGACTACTCGCTAGATGTACTATAAATATGTCGAGCATACGGCTCACCTGATGGTAAGTGATTACAGCCGCCCATAAACAACCGCAACACCAGGGGAATAGCAGATGCATTGCCGACCTGTTACAATGGAAAAATCTCTGGCAGTAGTCGATTCCTCGAGGAAGTTGTGCGAGGAAGAAAACTTCTTTTAAATCGCATAGTGGTGGACCGCCAGTCATCCAGATGGTATGAATGGTATCGCGATGTCTGATGGTGAAATTGTGCAAGTGGAATTAGTACGAACAATACCTCAGAACACTCGCCGTGGTAGATGCGTTAAAATACGCAAACAGATGCAACATCTCTTCGTAGTGCCAGTGAGTCAAGTCGATCGGAAAGAGCTCGGTCGCCGACGATTCGAACAGCTCCGCGCTGGAGGCGATCAAATGGAAAGAGCTGGCAATGGGGAGCCTTGGCGCAGAGATGGGAACAGTATTCCACGGAAAGTTGCAGGCGGTGTACTGGCATGAAATACTGTCCCCCTCTGCTGAGCATGCCAAGCTTTGAGGCTAACTTGGTCTTCTCTTCCAAGTGACCACAAAACTGCACGTCGTTCGATATGTCGACATCGAGGATTCCAATACTGGCTGAGGCAGCAAGGGGAGTGCCTTGAAACTGAGGAGATACGATGAAGGGGTTCATTTCTAGAATCAAATTTCTTTGGTAAAGTCAGGTTTTTGATCAAAAAACTAAACTCTTGATCAAGAATCAGATGAAAACAAAGTTATTACTTAATCTTATTAAACTGAATAATCCTATTTTTGATCAAAAACCTAAACTTGTTAAGATTTATGATAAAATTTAGGTTAGGTAAACCTTTTTATTTTCTTAATTTAGTTACTTTCACGCTAGTATTTTCTCCGGTATCGTGGAGACATTTTACACACATAAATGTTACAAGGACAAACATCCATAAAAGTTACAGCCTATATACGTGCCACTGCTGGGCACAAGCCTCCCCTCGTTTTTGAGAGGGTTTTTAGGGCAAGGAAGTGTCCGCCGCGCTGCCCCAACGCGTGTTGGCGAACTTCACATGTCTTCGAAATATTTTTTTTCTTATTCCTCAGACATGCAGATTTCCTCACGATGTGTGAAATCAGCACTTAAAATTGCAATTAAAAATTTCATTGGTGCCGGCGGGGATCGAACCCTGGTTACTCGCATTCTTTTATATTTACAGCGAGCGTTAACCATCTGAGCTACCACGGCTCATCATACCCCGAATAATTTGCGGGATTCGAACCGGCGGCCCTTTTCGCTGCAACTCATTGTTAAGCCACTGTTCCACCGAACTGTAAAACGAACTTACAGTACACGTAATGGTAAGCGGCTTCTGCGGTCGAAAGATACCTGTAGCCAATTAAAAAAAAAGGCAAATGCATCTTGCATTGTCACGTATAAAGTCTAAGATAGAACACCTCACCACCTGTGACTATGCTGGCTTTCTATACTTTCCAGTTTGGAACACGGCACTGCATGAACGTCAATTGGCGGCAGAAAAAGGTAAGAATGGAGCCCTGCCATTTAATAGGCTTCTCCTTAAACTTGCCTTTGAATTATTTAAGCATTCAACACAAAAGCACAGTTTTATCTTGCCAAAGATACACAATATACAATATGTAACGTAATTAACGCACACCCTCAGACACCCCAATTAGTATATTATGTTATAATTATAATACATACACTAAATTTTTAGTTAAACATTTTTATGCACCGATTATTTATCAAATTAATTATACTAATTCCGGACGAATGTTGAGGTCACTAACTAACTTTTAAAAAAACTACTTTCTCAAAGTGCATTTATTATGTTACATGTTGTATAATAATTCATTCATTCCATACAGCTCAGAAGTCCAGCGGTGAGCACAGTCCTACTATTTGCCATAATGACCACACTTGGCAGGCATATTTTTATTATATTGAGCTGTTCTCATGAAGAAGATCTAGTCCTCTCCTGTTTCAGTTTTCCTCTCCTGTTAAGATATCTGCAAGAAGATATGGGGAAACAGATCCCTCACGCATACACTAAATAGTCTAATGACTGTGTATGCATAAGGGATCTGCTCGTCTAATAGCACAACTTAACTTCACTCTATGACATAATGAAAATAATCGTTTACCTAATAGATTGTGTCACTCCATGACACAATGACTGTCACATCTGTGGGAGAAATGCATGACCTGCAATAGTTATCACTTCTGTGACAACTGTGCCCTTCTTTAGTTTGCAAAAATGAAAATCTATGCTCTTGGCTCTTTATTTATATACATATTACCTACTCATTACTTATTTAAACAAACATGCGATACCTTAAAAGGAATTATTTAATGAAAAATAATTTTTTTAATAAATCTTTTTTTTATAGAGTATGAGTGACAAATGAGCACACAGTCCACATGATGGTAAGTGGATGCTGTGGCTCATAAGCATCTAGATCTATCCTCAATTAAGAAACAATGTAGATGCCTCATTTCCAATTAAAAGGGTTCCTAGTTCTCTACACTCACCATATGAAACACAGCAACTTCAAACTGCTATTTTACATTGGTATTCTGTGAGAACATGGTCTTACCGCAGTCGAAGCAACCCATTGGTGCTATAACCGTTCAAATATAGCTGCAGCACAGCTCTACCACATATAAGTCTTAGTCACAACTTTTTATAAACCACACAAGGAAAAAGACACTAGTAATGACTTGCAAGTATATATTAACAAAATTAACATTCTTAGATTAGTGATGAATATTTCATTACTTGTCATTCTTACAAGTGGTAGTTCCATTGTTACATATTATATACTATGTACTAGTATGATATATTTATCTGTCCATGTAATGGCACTTGCTCTTTAAATTTACTTACAAATAAGGGCCGATTCTCAGATAGATTTTGAGCATTATTCATAAAAATTTTTGATTCACTTACAACAATATCAGGTAAAACATTTAATAAAGGTACAGTATTAATGCTTCTTAATTCCACCTACAAGGTAAAGTTACCAGAAAGACTTGCAGAAAATCAATTAATGCAGGAGACTCAGAACTAAGTTTTGTGGCAGTCCTCTGGGGAAGACTATATTGATGATAATGGTGATATATGATAAATAACTTATGTAATGCAGTATATTTATTATCATTAATATTATCAGTATGCATGATATATGATGTCATATAACCTTGATGAAAACACAATTCAGTACATGCTAAGTATAATTATTTTTATTGCAAAGTATTAAAAAATATATTTAATTTCCCTCCTGAGGTTGCACTGTGATACAGGCCTTTAATTGCATACATACATAGTGTCACACTATTAGTGACAAACCAGATTCTCCTGTTATGGGACACTAGGTGACTATGCATGTGCATAAACCTAGTGTCTCAGGCAGGCCTGGCTTGTAATTAAACTAATTATTCATGTCTGTACCTAATTATTACTTACATAGATATAACTTCCTTGTACCTACTAACAATTATGGATGTTTGTCCAAAATAAGGAGATTTTATTTATAGTTTATTTAAAATTCCAGAGGGGTGAGGGGTAATCAGAGTCCAAAGAGCAGCAAGCTATACAGAACATGCTTAGCCAAAAAGAAAAGAAGTTATAGATCGCTAGCCTATCCCATACAACATCACAAGCCCAATATCCTATTAGTGGTCATTCACAACATACTAAGTACCTAACACAGTTTGCACTGAGTTAGTTACCAAAAGTGTTACACTTATTAGTAAAGATTTGACAACAAATAAATTAATAAAGAAGTTGCCTATTTCAATATTAGTCCCATTTATGTGACTATATACCAAATATACCTACATATTCCCCACCTCACCTATCCAATTTAATATACTTTATGAATTTAAAGATCTTCAAACTTGATAAGATTGTATCAAGAACTACAAAAAAATACAGATAGCTATTAAAATATATATTCAAATATACAGAACAGATTGTTGTAATGGTACTTTTTTGATTTACTTTTCATCTATTTTATTTCACTCCTGAGTTATTTTTGTAATACTATGACTTACAAAATAATCATCAATCTTAGAAAACAGGTAAATATATAAGTGTAAAATGTGGATAGCCTAACAATAACACTTTACTTAAAATTTACTATATATATATATATATATATATATATATATATATATATATATATATATATATATATATATTACTATTACCAGGTTTAGGAGTAACATACATATTTGTAAAGGTATTTCATATAGCAGCAAAGTATGAAAATCATAAAAAAAACGAAGTGTAAAATTATAGATAACAATACAAGTGAATTAGATTCCCCTTGGCAACGTCGCACCAAGGACGCGCGGATTAGCACCTGATGATATAACAGCAAGTAACACTTGCGACTAGACTTTACTTCGAGAATACCTAAAGAAATCTATCCTTCGTATATTTATAAAATAAATTATAACAAATTTTATAGGAATAAAATTATTTGAAAATATTTACTGCTCATTGTGTTATTTCGAGTAATAAAATAATTTTCGTAAATTTTAAATGTAATTAACTGAAAAACAAAAACAAACTGTAAGTTATTTTAACCTAACTGTTGAACTAGCAACGCATGAGAAAAATCAATATTTTCACCATAACAAGGCGATGTTAGTGACCTATATGTCCAATTAGAAATCAATGTGAACACTCATCAAAACATAATTAACCTATAGACCTAGAACCATTCAATACCGCCGCCAGTATAATACAAAAAAAAATAAGTAACTGATAAAAGAATCGTAAAAATACGAACAGCCGGTATACTTACCCATTTTGTTTGCTCGTTCGCTCCGCCGATCAAATAATCCTCCCACTAAAAATATATATTTTCCTTCATCACAAACTGCACTCTACAGCACATAAGCACTACTTTACACCGTGAAAAACCAAGTTTTTACTCATAAATAATATTTAAAATATTTTAAGATAAAAAGGAAATTGGCGAATCAGTACGCTCTCGTACAGTCACAGAGTACTTTCAGTCGCGCTAGCAGCTGTCAGAAACTCAGAAAGTCAGAAAGCGCGCGTACGATTGCGTTCCTAAGTACGCGCGCGTCGTTTTGAATGCGTTCAATTTCTTATCTTCATAGCGCAGAGTATATTAATATAATCACTAGCGACTCATTCTAGTCGCTATTCATGCTCATAAATAGTCAGATCACGTTCACCAATATATTACTAACTGTATATTGAATTACTTTTGAAAATAGTAAATACTATGATATACATTCCTATTTGGAATGACGACACGATGAACAAATCGAGATGCAGGTAGCACCGCCCTAAATTATATAAACTAGGTCTATGGATAGTATATGATTTAGCTTTATGGCAAATTATAAGATAGTAGTTAGGGACGCCTACATTTGGCAGTGAACTTGCGATAGGGTATAATGACTCATTATCATCATCATCATTACAGCCTTTCACAAGTCTACTCCAGAAAATAGGCTTTTCCCAGGTAAAGCCACAGAACACGGTCCTGAACCACTCGCACCTGCATCTCTCACCAGATCGTCACTCTATCTAGTGGGGTTTCGCCCTACACTTCGCCGCGCTTTCGTAATGCAGGTGGACACGAACATGGTATGCAAATGTAAGCTGAGAAACCAAGGGCTATAACATATAATAGGTAAATAGAGTTGGAAATGGTTTCTTGTCCACCTTATGGTTACTAGCCACTGCAGTTCATGAGCACCTGCAATCACAAAGGTTATGGCTAATGTCTTGTCCGGACCCGGAGTGTGGTGCCACTCACGCTGAAATCGCAGTTGCATTCTGCAGGTTGCCGCCGTGTTTGGTACTATAGGTCAGCCTATTGGGATAGGATGCGGTCTTTCTTTGCAGCCTACCCTTGGGGGCGGGTTTGCTTCTCGCCGGACGATCCCAACGTTGTTGCGGATTCTGTCGCTGCCGCCAAATTTCGTGAACGCACTACGCGGCAAACGTCCCGACACCATTCACAACATCTGGACGTACAGTGGTGGCCTGGCGGTCCACCACTGTACGTTTCACAAGGAGTTTTCTTCCGCGTACGACCTCTCTGTGGAATAGTTTACCACCGGCGATTTTTCCGGACCGATACGACCTGAGGACCTTCAAGAAAGGAGCTTACTGCTTTCTAATGGGCCGGCGACGCACCTGCAATTCCCCTGGTGTTGCGGTTGATCATGGGCGGCGGTAGTCACTTAACATCAGGTGAGCCGCATTCTCGTTTGCACCACTTTTATAAAAACAAATATGGCTGCTTTATCAAACCTGAAGAAGGAGAACCTGAATATCTGGCTAGGCACAACCCGCCTTCCTATTAATCACTTAGCATTGGCACATACATCGTTGAAAGGTCTTGGATAATCAGTATGTTTACAGGCATTCCTTCTGTTTTCTGACATTTTATTTACCTTCATCTATCAAACTGTAACACAACAGTTGATATTGTATAAATAATAATAATTAATTACAGAAAGAATTTGTCTCAATCGCCATGCTTAGCAACTTGGACGTCACTCCCGAGAGGATATTTTATACCCATTTTAAAAGAGTAGTACCCGGTTGACCGAGATTTGCTCGGTATTTTTCGCTCGTTTTTTTTTAATTCGTGTGTTTTGGAAATTATATTTGGATACAAATTACATACTGATGAAATACGAATAATATTTTTATGAATGATCTTAGCGACATAATAGAAAAAACTGAACTGGTTATTTAAATAAAAAATCATGAGTGCAATTAGTTTAATATAAATTTTCGTGTTTTAAAAAAATACTAACAAAAGGGCTCGAAAAAATAGATTTTTTCAAAAAAGAAAGGAACTTGAAAAGAAAAATTAAATAAGTCGGTCGGTCGGTCTGGGCTCGAACCATGGTATTACAATTTTGTGACCGCCCAATATACCAATTAAGCTATTTATAATCATTAATAAACTGTCAAAATTAACCTTCTTATTCTAACGATATTGTAGCAGTTTTTCATTGCCTAAAAACACGGACAAAGACATTTTCTAAAAATAAATCCTAGCTAGATCGATTTATTGCCACCGAAACTCCCTGCACACAAAATTTTATGAAAATCGTTGGAGCCGTTTCCGAGATTCCGATTATATATATATATATATATATATATATATATATATATATATATATATATATATATATACAAGAATTGCTCGTTTAAAGGTATAGGATATAAGTTATACTTACACTTAATGGAAGCCATAAGGTCTTTCTGGCGTATTCCATAGCCTCCTCTTGTGAGACCCACAGGACGCAATGGGTTCTCTTAAGCCGCAGTTACACTTTTACTCAGCAGTAAATTCAAATCCGAGTTAATCACAAATCTGTTTCAATAAGGCTGCGAGTAGACTCAATTTATTTCTTTTACCAAGCTACTAGAGATTATGCTTTTAGGTTTCTGTAGGTACCGTACCTCAAAAAGAAAAAACTGAACGCTTCTATGATGACTGTAGTCCGTCTATCATGATCCCTTTTCTCAGTAATGGCACAAAATAAATAATATGGTAATGGTAAAGGCGTATAGAGTGTAAATTACTGTGTAGTTGGCTGTGTAAAAAATATATTCTACTCAATATCATCCACTGGATGTCATAATAGACCACAGAGTGCAATTAAACCAGGTGATGGGTAGCAGTTAGATGCTATCAGGAAGAGATAGCAACTCAAAATAATAAAAAACTACGGTTCCCAACCCACCGGCCAAACGTGGCAACTATGGCAATATCCTCCCTGTAAAGTGTACTGTGGCGGAGGCCTACGTTCAAAAGTGGACTTTTATAGGATTTAATGGATGGATCGAGTATTCACTAACATCAAATACTAAGATAACTTGGGGACTTAAAAGTAACTAGGCAACCGAAAGACGTCTGCACTTCGTACTGATTTTAACTATAAAAATTGACATCCAATGAAATAATGATCCAGTATTTTTATAGCATAAGGGCGACAAGCTAGCACGCAGTCCACCTAATGTTAAGTGGATGCTGTGGTCCATAGACCATTTATCCTCGATTAAAAATTTAAATACAAATGAGTTGTCACTTGTCAGCTTGTCACCCCCTGAGAACAAAGATGGAATACCTCGTATTTACTAAAGGGTTTTCAGTTCTCTACACTCACCATACGAAACACAGCAGCATTCAACTGGTATTTTACGCTGGTATCCCATAAAAGCTTGGTCCTATCTCGGTCGAGCCGACCCATTCGTGCTACGATAATATAGCTGTAATGTGGCTCGGCCACGTACTCTCTTTCATTCTCCAATATCCTCCACACAGCTGTGTTCTTGGCTGGGGTTAGGCGGGCGGCCGGCTGACCTCTCAACAGATTGACTAATTGCTAGTTTGTCACTTCAACGTTATAAAATAGGGGTGTTAAAATAAAACCACATAAAAGTCGAACTCTTCATAAAATAAGTGCTTTATTGATTTTGTATGCAGTACAGATTCATAAATTTAAATTAAATTGTACGTGTTTTGTTAAACAATAAAAACTAAACCTATTTCAAATGCCAACCCAGAAACATATTTACAATTTTATAGCTAATAAACTATCCAAAAACATACTAATATTTTTTTTTCAAAAAAATAACAGCTACCATAGTATTGCTCGGATTATGTTGGTTGTGGAAAGAGGTGACCTTATAGAGAACTAACATAACAACATGTTGGTTATTCCTCTTGCTCTCTCTAGTTAGTATGGAATAGCATGTTTTCTTACTATCAATGAAAATCACCTCCATACGCACCAAGACATTCCCTTCCAATGTGCCCAGGAAAATTCAACCTGAGCACATTTTAGAATCACCGACTCGACGTAGACTAGTGAGAAAATATTATGCCTTCAATTTAAGCAAGCGAAATGGTTTAACATTAGCGTCAGCCACAACTTTTCAGCCACTTTACAATGAGGTGAAATATTTGAGAGATTTCATAGCGGGGAAGTTGATTTGTTAGAAAAATGTAAGAGTTAATGTTTGTAAAATCTGTATTAGTTAAATCCATATTAATTCGATTAGAAATTAATAACCCAAACTATATTCCAAAAGTCCAAAAATTAAAAAAAAATTGTTAAATCGAAAAACTAAAAAAATAAAGAGCAAATCACTGGGAAATAGTTTTGTGTATTAATATTTCTCTAGAAACCGATAAACTTGTATTTAAAACTAACGTCTCAATTAAATGATATTGTGTAAAAAGAACCTTCACCTCAGTTCCACCGGCGACGTTTGGTAAGTGGTAGACCATCAGCCCTCACTGATAGACTCAATTACGTTAACATTAACTATAACAGCATGTTGTCTTCGCACTGGTCTACAATTCCCGAAACTTGGAGTTATCTTGACCTGCAAATTTACTTATCTAGAAGGCAAAAAATCTATACTCTGAAAACACTGGAGCCTATATACCCACGCAAAATTCGAAATAGCACTTCCTTCTATTTACAATTACAACCAAATTATAATAAATATAAGAACCTTATACTCTCTGTACAGTGTCGTATTTAATATCTGTTTCATTATTTTCATAGAACCTTCTTATTATCAATTATGACTCTTCAACTAAAAGTAATTACTTGGCATATCAATTGCAATTGCTACGACCAACAAAATGGCGCATGTTGCGAACTAAATTAATAATTTTGCTTACGTAATCCTCTTGCCAATATTAAGGAATTTATAATATTCCGTTTAGACTGATCCGGCAGTCTAAAGCGAATATTTTGACTGAACAATTATTTCGTATAGAATTATTGTTAAAATTAACGTTCACCAAACAATAACGGCAGGTTTAATGCTAAATTAAGAATTATTTTTGTTACAAAAAACATGATCAAAATGAATTTAACTGTGTATAAATAATATCTATTGGTAAGTAATTATGTGTGAGCCATTCCCTCAATTGATACCTATGTGTTTGGTACACACAGGTTAAGTATAAGCAAAAAGGATCATTGTTAGAAAGATGCTGACCTAAATAGCTAGCTGGCAATGAGATGATTACGATTCATTACTCCAACTTTTTTATATTTAATTTATTGCTCATGTCTCCTAACAATGATATTTGCATAAATTCTTAAAAAATCAAGCGATGTTAGTGTCGTATCGTTAAATGAAAACAAACTAATACGTTATACTGTCGCTATACTTTCATTCAACAATAATTTTAACATTGGTCCTTCAAACCGGATTCTACTTGAGTCGAGAATAAAAGCAGAAGGCGCAAATTCAGAGTAATCGAGTACAACTCCTTCACATACAAACATTTCTGTGTTATGACACTGAAAACTATGTAGCGACAGGCTAACCAGGTACATCAATACATAGTTTAAACATGGAAAGGAATTAATATCATAAATTACTTGAAAAATTAAAAAAAAATCTACGTAACCGCGGTTATACAAACATCAAACTATAGATGTCTTGCAAGAAACAATCCGTTTTTGGTCGGATACAAAATTAAGTCAATAACAATTACGCCGCAACATTACTTTGGTATTATGATAATAATTTATGTTTATACATGTAAAGAATTCAAAACTGTTTTTGATACACATTCCATAAAGTTAGTATAAAGTGCTAAATACACAAACAGAGAATAGTTAAATGAGCAATATAACTGATTAAAAATTACGAAACGCTAATGTAGTATCTATATGTGAAAATATTGTTAATATACACCCCGTCTCATTTCGGACAGTCATTCACCACTCACGATTTGTGAACCCTAAGTACGATTGCAGAGCATTTAACACAGAATCTCTTGTTTCAATTGGAACCTATTGTGCAGATGTTTCAACCCACAAAACAAAGTTATTCAGATTTGAAAGATAAATTATTCTTTCTTGTGGCAGAATCCCCCTTATATTATGCATTGAAGAAAGGAAAATTGTATGTAGATTTTTAGATTTCTTGTTAGAAATTCCTTTAGAAATTATTCGTATTTGAAAATAATCTAAAAAAATTGCCCCTGGATCATTATTTGACCAGTTTGTGGGTTGGCTCATTTCTATGCAACACAGTCCAATTACAAATGTCACTATGGTAAAGACAATTCAGTAATCATTAAGCTTTAAACAATAAATAACAATTATTTAAAAAAATAAATTATGAAATGTGTAACTGAATCTAAAATCTTACCCAGAAACTAAGAGATGGATTGCCTTGCCATACGTCACTGCCTGGATGTGTTGCTATTTATTACAAATTCTTGTAGACAAATTAAATCATAGTAGAGTACTGTGGTTCTATTCCTAACACAACAAACATACTTACATGCGTGTTTTGTTTGCGCCAGGATTTTACAAAAATTTCAATTTTAAATAAAAAAATAAATAACAATTTGAAAATATAATACATTTATAGTCTTTCTTTATTATTTAATGTACGTTACTTAACAAAGATTGTGTAAAACGTCAATAAAAAATAATTAACAAAAAATTTCCACATATTATATATAACATATATAACGTTTTCAAAGAAAAATTTGGAATAATGTTTTAGCTGTGATTAATGTTTACACCATTGTATCGTATCAATGATTTGAATTTTTAACTATTCGTAATTGTTTAAAAATATAATCAATGTTCAGAACTAGAGGTGAGCAAAACTTCGATTACAATAATAGAAATCATCTATTACACTAATAAGTAATTAACAACAACAAAAAACAAAGATAATATACTTTTTTGAAAATTCCCATATAATTTTCTCATATGAAATAAACTGATTTTAGTTAATTTTTATATATTTATAAGTATACACCAAACATTTGTGTACATTTGATAACATTGTAGTGCCTGTATATGGTAAATTTTCTAATTTCTTGACGATAATTGTCAGTTATTTGGTTAATTTTTATTCGATTATAACTCTCTAATTGACAAACGCCCGTGCCGGGTTTCATCTGAGAATTTACAAGTTGAAGCCGAGATCTGCGTTGGAGCAAGTGATGTGATAGTTCCTGAAGTAAACTAAACATTGTAAGGCGAGGACTGGCAGCGGCTACTCGTCGTCAGTGTCGGGGTCGCTGGAGAACTCTGCAGTCTGCAGCCGAGGCGGGAAGGGACCTCGGCTTTGTTGCCTGCACGGGTTGTTAGACACTTATTCTAAAATGCTAATAATATTAGTGTTCGACCGAAGCGTAGGCTTCGGTTTTAGTTTCGGCCATCTGCGGCTAAACAAACCACTCTCGTTGAAACCTTCGATTTTTTTGGGCAGAAACCGAAGTCAAGCGCCGAAATTTAATGAACTGTTACGAACGAGCGAGAGCGCGACGGACGTAGCAACGCGATTTTTATCATCTTTAGATCAACTTCTGGAGATGATTAAAACTACATTTTTATATTATGCAGTCAATACAAACCTTAAAGTCTTATAGTCATTGATATTGTTAATTTTAGTCATTCTTGAACTGAATTTCTAAGGGTCTTAGGCCTTTGGATAGCTGATGAATTGACATTGACTTCGGCTTCGCGGCCAGAAATCGACCTTCAGTCGGACACTATTAACACATCATCGATCACTAATAAAAAACTAGATACACAATCAGTGACAAAAAACGACCTCACCGAATGAGTACCCATTCGAACATTTGGGTGCGCTTTTAATCTAGTTACATTCGAACGCTCCGACGGTAAACATGTCTCAGTGCTCGTTTAAAAAGTGTAAAAATCACACATCCAGGACGCTAAAAAAGGATGGAATTTCCTAATTTCGGTAAGTATTAATATTATCATTTTTTAATTGTTATCACTGTATTGTAAATACTTATATTTCGTCAAAAATCTCCGTAAAACATGTTTTAAATTAAGTCTTAATAAAATAAGTCATAATTGTTCGAGGTATGTGCGTTGACTCTGTTCCATTTGTTGGAGAAGTTATTATTTTTTTATTATTAAAGTATGATTGTTTTTTTTTATTTAATGAGACTTCTTTAAACTTTCTCTAACATTACATAGTAACATTTTATAGACTTAATTTTGAATATGTGCATGTAGTAAAATTAAAGATGTGAGATTTTATTTTTAATTTTTTAGCTTTCCTCGTGATCCAATTAGGTGTGCAGAATGGATATCAGTCATAGCATGTCAAAGGTCCGAAGAATTCTTCAAGCCGACCCAAGGAAGCGTTGTATGTTCGAAGCATGTTTTAGAAAGTGATGAATATGTGACTACGACTTACAACTTTCTGAACATAATTTTTTATATTTAGTAACTATTGAATGTAGATTTAAGTTGTTTGTCAAGCAATATTTTTAAATTCTTGACACAAGATGAGGAATAAATAAATAATTATGACTGTTTCAAATACTTTCGTTACTAAATTAATGTGATGTACTATCCAAAAACGTATTTACATTTAGGTAAATTATAACCATTACTCATGATACACCATAAAATAGAATAGAATATGCTTTATGTACACCAGTTTTTAAAACAAGTTTGAAACATTTCAAAATCGAAATAACAGTAACAAAAATATTGGGCAGTTCGATTCCAATGATTCCTTATCCAAGGTACGAGCCTCGGTCGTAAAATTTGATTGCTTTTTATTAGCACTTTGTAGTTCTGACTTTAAAACACGCGTGTAAGATTGAATTTGTTTTGATATAGGTTGACCAGCCAGTATCAGTCATAAAAATTATTGCTTTTCGTACGTATCTTTGAAATACAACTATAGGCAATGTATTTAAGGTTGAATTTACATAAATGTATATTTATTTCAACTAGAATTACGTCAGAACAGTTGGCGACAGTTTTTAGAGAACTTTTGTATGGGATTGTGCATCTAGTTCTTTATTAGTGATCGATGTAACACAGTTATGAATATAATACAATTCAATGACATACTGAAACTAAAATAAACATGAAATTAATGTTCGGGCACAACAATAATGTGGGTGTGTATGTATTTCGATCCGCTGGATATAAAGTACAAGTATTTGATGGCTTACAAATAATTGTTCCGGGTCCGGACGTATGTCATTGTGCAATTTATGTTTGTAAATTGCCTCCACGATACAGGACAATATCCTAGTGAAACGTATTATATATGAAAAAAATAGAGCGTGAGTGCAAATACAAGTCGTGAGACATTCCTGTTCCATCCATCACATGGGTGTTGTAAACGACAACTCCGGGTAATGCCAGGAAAATACCATGTCTACAAATAGATGCAGGTATAACCAGAGATGCGACATTTTGAAAATAACAGTATTTGAAATGCAATATACAAAATACCTATTTCCATTTTGTACTTAAATACTTTTTTAGAAAAGCATTTTATACTTTATTTGAAATACCTTTTAGGACATATTTTGTATTTTCAAAATTCAAAATACTTTTTTTTATCGTATTTTTAAAAGTTATGTAAACATCAAAGAATTAATAATTAATATGATGAAAAATTGTACTTTCTTTTCTCACAATGGCAACACTGAATTGAACTGCTTTCATGTCACTTGTCAAGCCACACTGCCACATATAGTGGTTAAACCGAACGAACGAATGATCTCTTTTTACACTTTTAATAAAGTTATCTTGCTTTCCGGAGAGGAATATAGGAACGGAGGGAGATAAAGAAACATTTTATGGATGCCGGCTACCTGAGTTGATGAGAATACAAAAAATCTTCTACGTACATATACATATACAATCCCATATACTGTGGAGTACTGATAGAGACAATAAAAAAAAAAGCTTAGAAAAGAGATTTGGAAAATTTCATGATTTTAAGGATCCAAAAGCTAAAGATGCAATTTTGGCATCGGTGTCATATCTACTATCTAGCGGGTCCGCCAAATAACTTTTTTTTTAAAAATGCTATTAAAAAAAACTACTAAATATTTTTTCAAATTTCTTTTTTTATTTGAAAGTACAATCCTTCCGGTTAATGATGGAAAATAATTTCATTCAAATGGCTGCCTCGACTGGCCATGCAGTAGCCTACACGATCGGTCCAATTTTTGAGTACATTATCGATTGTGTGCAGCTGTATTTCACCGATGGCTTCACGAATATTGTCCTTTAAAGCGTCAATTGTCTCTGGCTTGTCGGCGTAACACTTATCTTTGACGGCACCCCACAAATAATAGTCCAACGGTGTCAAATCACAGCTCCGAGGTGGCCAAACGACATCAGCTCTGCGGCTGATAATGCGATTTTCAAAAACAGGGCGCAAAACATCAAGTGTAGCGTCGGCTGTGTGGCACGTTGCGCCGTCCTGTTTAAACCAAATGTTGCCAATATCCTCCTCTTCAATTTCTGTGAACAAAAATTCGTTCAACATGGCCCGATAACGATCGCTATTGACTGTAACGGCCACACCTTGCTCATTTTCGAAGAAAAATGGCCCAATTATGCCTCTGGACCAAAATCCGCACCAAACAGTGACTCGTTTTGGGTGCACCGGCTTTTCGATGAATGCGTGCGGGTTTTCTGTGCCCCAAATGCGACAATTCTGCTTGTTTACATACCCGCCAAGTTCGAAATGAGCTTCATCTGAAAAGATGATTTTTTTGGCAAAATCCGCATCTTCGGCAAGTCGATCGCAGGCCCACTTAGCGAAGCGAAAACGCATTGGATGGTCAGTTGGCTTCAACTCCTGAACCAATTGGATTTTGTACGGCGTCATACCAAGGTCTTTACGCAAAATTCGTCTCAATGATGTCTCCGAAATGTCCAATTGTTGAGAACGACGGTGAACTGATGTTGATGGCGTTTCACGCACACTTTCGGCCACAGCAGCAATATTCTCGGGTGTACGCACTGTTTTTGGCTTTTCACGCATTGGTTTATCGATGAGGATGCCAGTTTCTTTCACTTTTTTCACAAGGTAACGAACATACGGAGCTGACGGTGCTTCATTTCTTCCAAAATCCGTACGCAATTTTCGCACACACTCTGCAACATTACCATGATTTTCAAAGTAATGTCGCAATATTTCCCAGCGTTGTTCAAGCGTATACACAACAATTTTCGTTCAGCGGAAGGATAAAACTAATTATCTGTCAAATTAGACATGAGCTAAGTGTTGCCATTCACGAAATAAGCACTAGTTGAAAAAAAAGTTAGATGGCGGACCCTGTATATTTATATACTTATTAAAAAAACGAATCCTACTACATGTTACTAGCTAGTGAGGAATCTGAATCACTATAATTCAGATTCCTCACTAGCTAGTGATAGTGCAAATGCAAACACCACTATTGACCTGGAATCATTGCAATATTTAAAGGATAATGATGTCAGCCTGCAATCATTAAATAAATACTCTACAGTAAAGATGTTATTCTTGAAATATAATTCCTGCTTGCCTAGCTCTGTGCCGGTAGAAAGGCTTTTTTCTTATAGTGGCATAATTTTGAGACCAAACAGGAGAAAGATGAGCGACAGTGTATTTGAGCAAATTATTTTATTAAAATCTGTTAAGTAAATTTAAGTAAGTAATCAATTTAAATTTATCAGCCTGTTAGCTGGCTGAAATAAATAAACTTAAAAAATAAATAAAGAGAGTTTAAAACAAAAAAGTATTTTATTTTAACAAAGCATTTTGTAAATACGTATTTTGCATTTATTATTTTAAATATAAAATGAAAAACTATTTTGTATTTGAAATACCAAAATACGAAAAGTATTTGCATTTTGGATTTAAATACATTTTATAACCTATTTTGCACATCTCTGGGTGTAACCATCTTGTTAAAGCTAGAAGTAAAACGTGACGAATTTGTTGAAATGGTTAATAATAATAATAATAATTTATTAGACACTCGGGCCAAATACTCAAATGCTATTTCGCTTTAAGATATCGTTAAGCCTCGTGGTGTCACTTTCACTTAAAGTGATCGTGTGCGTATGTGTGACCGTACACAAGTGTGTACGTGTGTGCGTGCGTGTACTCACGCCAGGCGCCGGTAGTGGTTGAGCCACTCCTCCAGCATCTGCGCCTGCAGCAACGGCCGCGCGTGCAGGCGCTGCCTCGCCACGAGAACACCTCCCCCCACCTCCACGCCCACTCCAACACCTCCACCCACGACACACGCAGACACGTAGCGCCGAACCATGCTCTCCGCGTCCGCCACCTGCCATCGAGATACAACGCAAGATTTCAATGTCAGAATTTTCTACACTTAGTTATTCGGGACCGGTATGTAAACGAATATTCTAGATATTTCAGTAGAGGGTCAGTATTAAAATGGCGATTCAAGCGGGAACTAAAGTGATCAGTAGTACAATTGTGTTTTATTATTAGTGTGTTTTAAGTTGTCATTGATGATCTGTAATTAAAGTGTTAATTTTGGTAATTCGATCGGCAGTTTTTATTGTCACAAATACGCCCCCACGCCCGTAATAATAGTAATAGTACCTTTATTTAGGTACTCAAAATAATAAAATCGATTTTTTGTGTACATCTGTCAGCAGACTCACCTCATCGCAAGTGAGGAAATGCACCGGAAGTAATTTTCCTTCGGAATCCGTTAACGGCAGAAACGTAATCTCCTCGCTCTCTTCTTGTTGCTCTCTGCAACAGTGTTCGAAAATTCTTAAGTGAAATTTGATAGTAATTAAAACAGACAATATTCAAAAAACTTATAACTATAAGATAAAATTTATATAGTATAAAATTTGACATGTAATTATTTTGATATTATTTTATAACTTACATTGTAAAGAATCAAAAGAACAATTTTTAGATCAGCTACCTACACAGCAGATTTATTGGTAAATGTTATCTTTATTAACATATAGAAGGAATAGTTTAGGACCACATCAGGATTTCTAAGGTAACCAAATATATTATACATTAATCATTACACTTTCGAATAGTTTACGGATGAAATTGGTGTTTTCGCGAGTTTCACCCAGTGACCGCAATCGCAAGTATAAATTATAAGTTATAAATGATTGGAAATAAAAAAGACGTTTTCTTTACCCAAATGTAAAAAATCTCATCATTAAAAGAAAGAAAGGGGGATAAATCGCTCGCGTCCGTAGGCTTCCACCACCTAATCCTTAGGTCCACCCTACACGTGTCCCACGGGTGGTGCGAGTGACAAGCCGAAAGTAAAGACTCGGCTCCTTGCCGTGTGGTAGCGGCGTAAACTATACAGGCATTATTTAGTTGCGCACCATGAGGCAGCGAAGAAAAGAAATGGCCTCGAGTTCCCGGCGCCCCTTTAATGGGGCAGGGGTACGAAGAATCTCCGGGTGGAAAACCGGCGACGACGTTAGCCACCCGTCACGTTCTGTCTCCCGGAGGGCCGAAAAGTGGATTACAGAGGCCCGTCTGGCTACGTTGAATGTATGTGGAACAATGGATGATAAGATGGATGAAGTATGTGATATAATAATAAGTAAGTTCCGCATACCGCATAATGGTCTGGTGTAGGCGAGACCGAGCGGGCATGCCAGGGATTGGGTGTTATCCTTTCAGTAAGAATGTGTGACAGAGTATGAATGTGTAAGCCCGAGGCTGCTATGTGTACGAATGAAAGTTGGCTTAAAGAAGTTGTTTGTTCTAGGGGTATACGCCCCCTAAGTCAAAAATTCCGAAAGAAGAGCAAAGAGGTGGGGAGATAAGTATAGATGAAAGCAATGAAAAGCACGAAAGCATGTAAGGCTGCCGGATATGATAGAGTATCACTAGAAATGCTAAGAGCTGGAGAGGAAGTGGTGGCAGGCCTGCTGTACACCTTGTTTAATTTATGCTGGGAACTGAAGCGGATACCGGAAGACTGGTACAAAGCCGTGATAGTCCCAATATATAAGGGAAAAGGGTCGCAGCAGGACTGTAAAAACTACCGTGGTATAAGTCTTCATAGCATTGTGGGAAAACTGTATGCTAAGGTACTAATTGAAAGGGTCATGAAAGAAGCCGATGGAAAAATTTGGGATGTGCAAGCGGGATTTAGAAAGGGAATGGGATGTACAGATCGAGCATTTTCTATGCGCATGATCGCGGAGAAATTTTTAGCCAAAAACCAAAGAGTTTTTTGTGAACGGGAGAGTCGGAAAGGGACGTCCTAGGCGAAAGAAGATAAGACCAAATTGGCAATATATTGAAAGTGGGCCAAATTCGGAGTACCCTTAACCGACGAGCATTATGTGTATGTATGTGGATGTGAACGAGGCGAGAGAGGTGTGTCAGGATCGCGCCATATGGAAGTCTGTAGTCTCTGCCTACCCCTCTAGGTGACAGGCGTGAGTGTTTATGTATGTAATGTAAAGCAGAAACGAAGACTCACCTGCAAATATAAGTATGTCGGTGAGAATAAGGCTCGATTGGCACTAACGCGGAGAAGTGTCCGCGCGTGTAGCCCAGGCACAGTGGCGACTTTGAACAGAACTCCGGCTCCCAAAGTAGCGGTAAGTAAATGCCTGGAAGCAAAAGAATTCTTTCGATATTCATGATCCAATAACAAATGAAATATATATGAAAACTTTGCATTGAAATTGAAGCATAATAATTTGATTGAAGTATAACAGCGAAGTAAAGGTTAAATAAAAAAATAAAAGCATGTAAAAATGTTAAGAGCCTAGAAGACTGCAATGCAGTGGACGATATGAATGACAAGCTCATGGAAACTGTCCATGCAGTCGGAGCTAAGTTCTGCAAGACACGCCGCAGAAGAACACAAAGACTGTCCGATCACACTCCTAATCTCATGGCTGTTAGACGGGAAACGAAGCTGATGTCTTCAGCAGATTTGAAAGCATACACACAACTGAACAGACAGATTCTCCAAACGCATGCGGCGGGACTTACGCAACTTCAATACAGCTCGTATTGAAAAAGCGATCAAGCGGAACCAGGGCTCCAGTATTTGCCAGAGATCTGTCTGCCCGGAAGAGCCAACTGTTGAAGCTGAAGACCATGTGGCAGCATCGTTTCCGGGACACCTGAGATTTGAGTGAGATTGAGCGGTTCTATGGCGCTGTTTAAATCATCGTTGGAGCCACACACCAGTTGGAGTAACGATCCGAGAGCAAGTCTTATCCGACACTATTCCGAAATGGCCGTCAGTCTGGGCGAGATTATATTGTATGGTATGGCTTTAACAGTGGTATAGCCACGTGGCAGCTTTTGCTGGCGCATGGATGGACCGGCCCAAACCGGGGTTGTACCATGACCTCACAGAATACTAGCGTGAAGTAGAGAGTTACCTCTACATGTCGCTTGGTGAGTGCTGGTGTCCGGAGGCCTAATCCACCCCCCCCCCTCACCCTAACAAGGTAGCGGAATTAAGTAAAGATCTACCCCAGGAGGGTATTAGCACCCCTGGTGATGGAGAATTCCTCGCTGAGTATCCACAACCAAGTTATGCTACTCTTCCTGAGCGTGGGTGCTCAGGCTGTCCCGCGTATTCTGGGGGGAGGGGTCACAATTCCGCTCGCGATAAAAACTGCTCGGGGCAAGCGGAGCAACAACACCAAGGCGACCCCTGCCACGCTATCCGTGAATTTTTGCAATATTAGGGGACTTCAATCCTACCTTAACGCTGTCCACTGCCATCAGGAGACAGCGAAGCCGGCCTTGCTCTCTTTAACCGAGACTCAGGTGTCCTCTCAAGCTGTTACTTCATATCTCTCCTACCCGGGGTACAAATTAGAACATTCCTTTGTGCTCCGGGCTGGAGTTTGCGTGTACGTCAGAGAGGACATCTGTTTTCGATGCTTCGGCAGTCTTGAAGGTACGAACCTGTCCATCCTATGGCTGCGCGTAGACAGCGACGACCATCCCTGCGTCTAAGGATGCCTCTATAGCTCCCATAGCGGTAATACCGAAACAGACCGACTTATCGACCTTCAAAATAGCTACGTATTCCGTGTTACAGCATATCCCATTCGCAGAGTTCGTGATCACTGGCGATTTTAACGCCCATCAAGCCGAAAGGCTTCGGTTCACGTTTAACCGATCATGCGGGGAGATCTGTTTATGAATTTGCTTAACCAAATGGTCTGACACAACTGGTTACTGCGCCCTCTCATCCGGACGGATATCAGATTTCACAGGTACATTGGTAGATGCCGTTTCGAAACGAAACGGGTACGGAGAAAGAGGTGAATATTACCCGTTTCGAAACGGCCTCTAGCAATGTACTGTGTGACACATTTTGACATCAGTTTCGTTTTTATAACTCGTCTTGACAAGACCTCGTTAAGTAGGTATGTTATATTATTTTGTTACTCGAAATAATACAACAAAAACTTAATAAAACCTAACATTTATTTTGATGTGTTTTCATTTAATTCGATTCAGATTCGCTTGAGGAACTGTCGTCGCTATCTTCTTCACCAACCTGAATTATTAAGTCATAATCAATCTGAGTATTATTCATATGTCTCTCAAAATCTTCAAATATAAGTTTTTTAGTTTTTTCGACGACCTTCGCCCAGTCATCTCTTGTGACTTTTTCGCAGGCTTGTTTCAAAAAGCCCATCATCTTTTTTGTGCCGAATGGTGGTGCAGTGTTGTAGCGAGCTGCATACTCTTTGATATGAGCCCAGATCAGCTCAATTGCGTTATACTGGCAGTGCTACGGAGGGATTCTCAGAACGCGTTGACCATATTCCAAAGCCAGTTCGTCGATTTCGTATCTTACTTTTTGAGGCTTATTTTCTTTAACTAATTTCATTAATTCTGCTTTTAGCATCTGCATATTTGCATCAATACCATTTTCTTGTAGCCAAGCCATCAAATCTTCTTTTTTGTTGGCTTGGATCGGTGCTTTTTGCAGTTGTACCGAATGGTAAGGGGCATTATCCATAAATTTTACTGAAGGCTCTGGCAGGCCGGGCAGTAGTACGTTTTGGAACCACTCTTTAAATGTAGCAACATTCATTTCTTCGTGGTAATCAGTGGTTGTTTTTGACTCAAATGCAAGTAAGCCGTTTTCCAGAAAACCATACTTTGAAGTACCGGCGCGACAATGGAGCCGGGCCCCTTTACCCATCGGTACGTTCGACGTCGATGCTGCTGTGCCGTCTGTCCAAGACCGAGACACCGTGTGATTGGCATTTACCGATGTCTCGTCGATAAAAACTACATTGTTCCAGTCATCAATTTTCCTTGCTTCTCTTAAAAAAGATTCTCTCTTTAAAATAATATCATATCGCTCAGGAAGAACTTTTCTCTTGTCAGTTTTTTTTAATATCCAAAACCAATTTGTCTTAAAACTTTGGATAAGGCTGTTTTACCTCCCATAAACAAACCTTTAAGCATCCCAAAAGCGCTGTTCTGTTCAGGTACTCATTTCTCGAGTAGTAGCCACACATACGATTCCATATAGCCATATATATATATATATATATATATATATATATATATATATATATATATATATATATATATATATATATTCTATAAAATTGGTCTTCTTTATAGATTTTTAGTACTTTTACCAGTAGTCCATATGGCAAGCATGCAGACATTTTTATTATCCAGAGAGATGATATTTATTTTTTTATGTTTAGTGACGCATTGATACCTACATTTATTTCTCTCCATTCCGACTGGTAAGAAAGGTTAGCTACAATCAAAATAACTATAATGAATTAACCATCTGGTATAATAATAATGTGCGATCTTTATACTAATTGAAATATACTGTACAAAAGTAAATACTTCCATTAGACGATACTCAAACACGCACAAAATAACAGCGCCTAATACGGCAATTAGAGTTGTTTAAAACGACTACAAATCAATAGCACGCTACAGACTATAAACTATAATTTTTAGCGCGCTATTAAATACACTGTTATAACGCGCTATTTATAAGAAAGCGAGTGGGAGGCCGGCTAACGTGTAAAGTTATGCAGCACGCTAAATTTCGTAGCACGTTACACTAAATGTCGTTCGTTGGATAGACCGCGTGCAGAATAAGCACATTATTTCGTAATAAGTCGCATTTTAGACTAAAATAAAATAACTAGTAAAGAAAAATCAATGAACACTCTTTTATACTTTTAAGGCTTACGACTATCTATAATCGATGTAAACGTAATTTTAACCTTACTGTAGTTATAAATCAACTAAAGCGTATTGAAAAATTTATTGATTGTAAATACAAAAATCAACTATTTACATACACTTTCGTATCTATATTCTTTTACATTTAAAAACATTAGTTAGGCTATTTTTGTACCAGACAACCGTGTCCTTCGATCACTTATAAATATACAGTATACACTAACTAAATTACGTCTAACACTAAATTAGGTAGCGCACGATGAATAGCGTGCTGCTAAAGGAAATTTTCGTCACACGTCCACTCCGAATAGCGCTGCTGCTAAAGCTAATTGCCGCTAGATATTAATAGCGCCAAAGCGCTCCTTACATAGCTCGCGCTATGTGCTATGAAAAGATAGCGCGCTATAATATGGCGCTATATTAACCACCATTAACGGCAATCGACGAAAACTACGATTGTATCGAAACGAAGCAGCGCTTGAAACCAACTGACGCAGGTACAACCTCGACAAACACTTGCGCGATAGTGAACGCAGATAGCCGGGGCAGTGAAATATATGGTACTACAAATGGTATAGATTAAGCAAATGATGATTATTTTGGTATAAATTTTACGTCATTTTATTATTATTAAAGTATAGGATATTTGTAAGATGACCGCCTCGTTGGTCTAGTGGTTGTAGTAGTGCGACTGCTGATCATGAGATCCTGGGTTCGAATTCCGGGTCAGGTCAAAAAATTAATTATTGAGTTTCTCCGTCAAGAAATTCTCAGTAGTTGCCCGGAGCCAGGAAGTTGGCAGTGTGTCATCCCCGTGCTTCGGAAAGCACGTAAAGCCGTTGGTACTGCACCTGATCTCTCTCCGGTCGTGTCGGTTTACCGTCCCATCGGATTATGAGAGTGAGGGAATAGAGAGTGCACCTGTGCTTGCGCATACACTTGGGCACTATAATACTGTACTGCGCCGATGGCCAACCTCCGTTGAGGTTGGCCGCTGTGACAGAAATTCGGTCTGGAGGACATTATTATTATTTGTAAGACAAAAATATTTTTTTCATGGTCGATATCCAATAAAATCTACAAATTATAGCTCCCAAATCATGTCTCTGAGAGTTTTGGCCTAAACATGCATCGGGAGAATGATTATTAGTAAATAAGTAAATAAGTTGTCTAAAATTTGCTTTGAACATATTGTAGTAGGCGCCGTCCTATTGCCATCGCTCGCGCGATGATGCGATGCCATTTCATCGTCCGATGAATCCGCTCGCTCGATTAGAAATCGTGTATCCTATTTTGGAGCGATGCGATCACGATCACTCTCGAAATGGCTTTTAACAGATATGCACAGTTTTCGCTGTCGAGCAATATTTCTTTAATAGCGAATAGCATTAAAAAAGAAAATGTACGCCACATAATATACTCTATAAAAACAGAAATCAGTGCGGTGAATTTCACAATCAGTATTTCGACGTACGGCAAAAGGAAGAAGATTTTTACGAACATTTGTCAATGTCAACAAAAATATTTGATTACATCTTATGACGGCCCAATATTATTATTAATAATTAAATTCAATATAAAGGGGCGTCAAAAATAGTCTTAAAAGATATATATATTAAGCAATTAAGTTAAATTAATAAACATAAAGTTAATATATTTCAGACATTATTGTTTTTCGTAATAAATAAATTTATTTAAAAACTTGAAAAAAATATTTAAAATAAGATAAACAATAGAAATACAAGTCAAAAAATATTATAAAATTAAGTTAAATAACGTTTATAAGATAATTAGAAAATTTGTTAAAAATTGTTTAAGTCATGGGAGGTGTTCATGTATAAAAGAAAATTTTCCTAAGTTGTGGAAGGAGTTCACGTATAAAAGAAAATTTTCCTAAGTTATTGAAGGTGTTCATGTATAGACGTCTTGTATGGATGAGCTGCCGGAGATACATTCCTGCAGTTGTACATATATATGGGGTGGTCGGGAGCCCGACTGCCTGAAGTACTGTGGCACAATGACTAGTCCTATATTAGGGACTTATGATATTAAACTCAATGATACAAAAGCAATACTAAAGAAGGTCTCCATGATGAATTTGCATTACAATAGTAGGGTCGTGGGTTCGAACCCTATATATTAATGACTTATGAAAGTAAGGTCTATGATCCAAAAGCAATACTATAGAAGGTCTCTATGATTAATATGCATTACAATAGTAGGGTCGTGGGTTCGAATCCTATATATGAATGACTTATGAAAGTAAGGTCTATGATTCAAAAGCAATACTATAGAAGGTCTCTATGATTAATATGCATTACAATAGTAGGGTCGTGGGTTCGAATCCTATATATACATGACTTAGGAAAGTAAGTTCTATGATACAAAAGCAATATTATAGGAGGTCTCCTTGATGCATAAGCATTGTATGGGGTGGTCGGGTGACTGAGTGCTCCTAGTACTGTAGCAAAATGACTAGTCCTTATTAGGGACTTGAAAAGGAATATTACGGTGGCGTGTGTGCTGCTTCACGAGCAATTGCTCCGAGGTAAACTTGGACTCGCTAACCGATGTGTCCTAGACATATCATCTTAGTGCTGGTGGTAAGCGGGTTTGTTGTAGCAATACAGCTTTCCCGTGGACATCGCACACCCATACCGTTTGTGGGCGATGTCGTTGCGCATAGCGATGTGTCGTCTATCTTTCGGATGGGGATGATGAGTGTGTTTGGTAGCACTTTTAAGTGTAACAGGCATACTCAACTTCATGTCTTAGTGCATTAGCGCTATGATACGTGGAGTTTTGTCCACTGGCGTCTTAGTAGCGTGCTACTATGATACGTTGGTGCAGTTTTATATAACAACAATCTTAGTGCCGGTGGTAAGCGGGTTTGTTGTAGCAATACGGCTTTCCCGTGGACATCGAACACCCATACCGGTTGTGGGCGGCGTCGTAGCGCATAGCGATGCGTCATCTATCTTTCGGATGGGGATGATGAGTGTGTTTGGTAGCACTTTTAAGTGTGACAGGCATACTCTGCTTCATGTCTTAGTGCATTAGCGCTATGATACGTGGAGTTTTGTTCATTGGCGTCTTAGTAGCGTGCTACTATGATACGTTGGTGATATTTTTTATATAACAACAATACCAACTTTGTTACCAAAGTCGATAGGGATCATGTGGGTGTGTTGTGAGGGGGCACCATCCGTATGATAGTTGCATTGATGCTTACTGCTACTTGCGGTATTGCGTCTTGTGATGGATCTGCGGGTGTGCTGCACCTGATTCGGCGCATTCTTGTGGTTCTGGTCGATGGAGGCGTATGCCTCCATTAACATCTTAGTGCCGGTGGTAAGCGGGTTTGTTGTAGCAATACGGCTTTCCCGTGGGCATCACACACCCATACCGTTTGTGGGCGACGTCGTTGCGCATAACGATGTGTCGTCTATCTTTCGGATTGGGATAATGAGTGTGTTTGGTAGCACTTTTAAGTGTAACAGGCATACTCAACTTCATGTCTTAGTGCATTAGCGCTATGATACGTGGAGTTTTGTTCATTGGCGTCTTAGTAGCGTGCTACTATGATACGTTGGTGATATTTTTTATATAACATCAATAACAACTTTGTTACCAAAATCGATAGGAGTCATGTGGGTGTGTTGTGAGGGGGCGCCACCCGTATGATAGTTGCATTGATGCTTACTGCTACTTGCGGTATTGCGTCTTGTGATGGATCTGCGGGTGTGCTGCGCCTGATTCGACGCTCTCTTGTGGTTCTGGTCGATGGAGGTATGCGGGTGGTGATGTCTGCTGGGATGTATGGGGGACCTTGGAATGGTGTAAGCCCGACGATAGTCGTATTGATGCTTGTTGCGTTCTGCAGCATTGCGTCTCTGCGATGGTTGTTTGGTGGGACGCTATTCTCAATGGCGCTCTCTGCGTCTTGGTTTGACTCACACCTAAGTAGCTTTGCCCAAGTCGGGTCCCTTCATTGCGGGGCTGCAGACTGTCTGCCCTGTTTTATATAACAACATAATATTATATCTCTGTAACTTTCCCACCTTTGAATGATTGAAGGCAACTTGTTGGTGGGTGAGACAAACATGATCGAAAATGCATTTACTCAACGTCAGTGACACAAACCCTTTCTGATGGCGAATTATTACTCTTATCTTATAACTTTTTAATTATTACTCTTATAACTTCTTATAGCCTTTTGGCTATATCTGCCGTTGTATTGGTTGGTGGAGCATATGTGTCGACCTCTTGCGGGTGGTAGCTGGCAGGAGGATCTGAGGAGACTCTCAAGGCTGCGGCCGAAAGCCGCACAACGTGGGACCCCATTCCCTTGAGGTGAGCAGTAGACTCATGACACGCTCTGCGGCTAGTAGCCGTGCTGATCATTCAATTGGTGGTGATGCCATACACTTACATCACGTCTGCAGGAGCGGCGGTCTGGCAGGTGGTGGCGCTCACGGAGGGTTTAAGGCCAGTGTGCCTATTTACCTAAACCGTGTGACGTACATTCACTGTGGCTGGATTCGTTCGTATTCTGTATGGCGTTTACACGCATTGACATGCGCGACTTCGGTCGATGTTTGTGCTTACGCACTAACAAGGGGCCAAGCCTCTTTTACTGGTTCGCCAGTTATTTTGCTGTGGAATACGGTCCAGTTCCCGAATTAGCGCTCCCTTCGGGGGGAGTGCATCAAAATGGTTGGCGCTCACCGTGCACGGCGTGTGTGGGGCCGTGTACCTCCCCTACATTTTTTTAAATAAATACAGGAGAGCGAAGCCCTTGTATCGGGTATTTTGTATAAATATATTTTGAGCCTTTTCCGAGCGGGAAGGGATAATTAATAATGTAAACCTGATACAAGCGGAATAGGGACATTTTATGTTCTTAACCTTTTCGAGCCCTGTCTTCGTGAACGGAGTTCACTTAGCTTATAAGGCACTGCCAACAGCTTTCAATTGCCCTAGTGAATATCCATTCTTCCAAAAGACACCTAAAAGAACTAAGTTACTAAACAAACACAACGTAAATAAGGGTCCTAACTAAGACGATCACGCCAAAATATTAAAAACGGCCTATTAATAAACCTTTGAAAGATCATTTAGAAAGACCAAAACATATTTTATTAATCCTGGTCACATATACATATATATATATATATATATATATATATATATATATATATATATATATATATATATATATATATATTTATGATAACGGGGAATTAATTATATTCAATATCATACATATTTTTATATACAGAGGGGGGGAGAACGTTACAATCTGTAATCTAGTATATATACAGTAATCTACGATGGCAGGCCATCAAGCCGAGCGCACGGCGTGGTACCCCTCTCTTGCCTCCGCCTCTTGGTCATGCGAGCGCCATTCAGTACTGAATAGTATGTTTGATCGGACTATCGTCCGATCTATACGATGCGTCGCTTATCACACGATGAAAACTAGACAATTCGGTCGCATCGCATGATCGCACGACCGTCTATAGGACATTCCGCAGATATGAGTATGATTAAACGCACGGTCGCAAGATCATTTTCGTCAGACGTAACGCATGATCGTGCGAGCGATGGAAATAGGACGGGGCCTTAGAGAAAACGAACTATTTTTATCAAGTAATTGTTATTTTAAGCAATGAATAAAAAACATACAATTTCAACGAGGAAACCTTGTAATTTCGCGTGTTTTTGTAAATCTGCTCTTAAATGCGCCATTTTTTAAAGTTACTTGATAAACTCGTGTAGTAGATTTTTTTTCAGTACAGTCATTTAAAACTGGGCAAAGTATTAATTTTGAATACATGGTTGGAAAAAAAAATTACTTTTCCTTCTGTACGAGAGGATTCAGGATTACATAAAAATAAGAAAATTAAAAAAAATATTAAAATTTGTAGCAACAGGAGTTAAAAGATCGTCACATGATGTAGATTTTCTCGATTTATTTTTATAAACGCCTGTAATTTTTAAAATATATAGCAAAGATTTTTTTTATATTTTTCTGTTAACTATTATGACTTGACCACTATTATCCAAATATTATCACCTGATTTCAGTTTAACGTCGGCATCTGGGACAACCTGTACCTAACCTGTAACCTGTAACCTGCCATAGGCGGGAGTGTGATCATGTAGTCTTTCAAATCCTGTGTCTAACAAAATCGGTGATTTTTCTGTCAGGAATTTTCATTAGCAGTCCGAAGTCTGGAAGTAAATTGTGTCTTATCTCCGTCTGAAAGTGTGTAAAGATGTTGTTCCTGCGTTTGATCCGCTTTTTCGTCGTGTGAGATTGCTGTCCCATCGGACGAAAACAACGAGTGAATATAGAGTGCACGTATGCTTCAGTACACACTCGTGGTCTATAATTCTTATTTGCATGGATGACTAGTTTCCGTTGAGATTGGCTGGCGTGATCAAAATTTGGTTTTCGGTCTTTTGGGAATCTATATTATACAGTAGAAAACACAAGAAGCTGTATTAAGTAAATATAAAATATACTAAATTAATGACTAAAGAAGATTGACTACGTTTGTACACGAAGCAGATTTATTTTAGCAAAACAATTTTTTGTAAGATCTTTGAGTGAGAAAGATTTTTGTACGACTATTTTTCTACCTAGGAGTCTGTTTGAGTAGGTATTTTGTAATCTATTTTTGTCTTTTACATTTTTGTGTACTGGTGTAAAAGGCTTACAGAACTAGTATAATTACAAGATGTAAAGTATTTCATCTTAGTTCGCCAAGGTGACAACGCATCTGTAGTTTTTTCGTTTGATGTTGGCTACATGTGTTCATGGACGCAGTAGCTGCTTACGATCAGGTGGACTGTATGTTCGTTACTCCTAGCCTAGCAAATTATACAAGCGAGAATGTAAGGTATAGATAGTTTAATTAGTGTAAGGGTAAGGCAAGGGGTATGGGGGTACTGTTTGTGTGTGTGTGTGTGTGTGTGTGTGTGTGTGTGTGTGTGTGGTGTGTGCCTATGCGTGTGCGTGCGTGCGTGCGTGTTTGTGTGTGTGCACTCGCCTTGGAAGCGCGCGTAGCCGAGCGCCTCGCCGCGGAAGGAGGTGACGACGTCGACGCCGTACACCAGGATGGGTCGCCGCGTGACGTGCGCCAGCGCGAACACGTGCACCTGCACACGTACACGTTGCAGTACAAGAACATCTGGCGACACCACCCCCCCAAACCCCCCCACTCCACCACACGCACCTGGTGCAGCGGCGTGCCCGCGCGCGCAGCGGCAGCCAGCAGGCGCGCCCACTCAGCGCGCAGCTGCGCCTCCTCGGGCGCGTACTGCAGCAGTGACGCCTGCCACCGCTCCCACGCCTGCCAGCGCTCGTAAAACCTGCCACCCATAACACTCAACAAATATGTTTTATAGGAGAGGAGGCAAACAAGCATGCGGCAAAAAGTGCAACACCAGGGAAATTGCAGGTGCTTTGCCGGACTTTTAAAAAAAATTATCTCTTTTTTTGAAGGCCCTTAAGCCGTATCGGTCCGAAAAACCACCGGTGGTAAACGATTTCAGAAAGAGATCGTACGAGAAAGTAAACTACTATCAAAGCGCACAATGGTGGGCCGCCAAACATCTAGAGGAAATGGAAGGTATCGTGAGTTATTTCGCAATATACATTGAACAAGTTTGGTGACTGGAATTAATCCCAACAATTCATCAGAGTACTCGACGTGGTTAATGAGATAGAAAATATAAATGGATTCAACATCTCTTCCAAGCGCTAGTAAATATATATATGAAGTATACATACTACACAGAGAGTAAGCAATAGTTTGTTTAATGATTTCTTAAATTTACGCGAACACTACACATTGAATAAAACTAAATTTACGGATTTTATCGCGTTTATTTCACTACTTTTACTTATTTTTAATTCCCGACGTTTCGGGTGCTTTACAGCAACCATGGTCACGGGAGGGACTGAGATGTTTGACGTCCCAATGTCATAGTTAGTCCGGCTACCTTCAGTTTTTGAATATTAATTTTTGGTCCGATTTACGCAAAACGAGCTTATAGTATCATGAAGTCTTGCAGTGGTATGCTTAGGTTTGGGTTTAATTTTGTTAATTATAGGATCCCAAGCAGGTGGCAGCACCCATCCATCTTCTCTATTGAAATTTGGATGTTTTTTAATTTCAATAGCCTCGCGTATCATCCTTGGTAGGAATCGGTGTTCTTTTGCGAGAATTTGTGGTTTATCAAATCGAATGTAATGGTGGGGACGATCTTGAACATGTTCTGACGTGAAGCACCGACGCTCCGGGAAGTCTGCAGTCTGCGAACACGTTCAAGATCGTCCCCACCATTACATTCGATTTGATAAACCACAAATTCTCGCAAAAGAACACCGATTCCTACCAAGGATGATACGCGAGGCTATTGAAATTAAAAAACATCCAAATTTCAATAGAGAAGATGGATGGGTGCTGCCACCTGCTTGGGATCCTATAATTAACAAAATTAAACCCAAACCTAAGCATACCACTGCAAGACTTCATGATACTATAAGCTCGTTTTGCGTAAATCGGACCAAAAATTAATATTCAAAAACTGAAGGTAGCCGGACTAACTATGACATTGGGACGTCAAACATCTCAGTCCCTCCCGTGACCATGGTTGCTGTAAAGCACCCGAAACGTCGGGAATTAAAAATAAGTAAAAGTAGTGAAATAAACGCGATAAAATCCGTAAATTTAGTTTTATTCAATAGTTTGTTGTAAAGAATTACTCCCAAGTCATTTATTTCGGATGTTAAAATTTATAACTAAAATAAGGATTATTATGCTTACGGGACAATGTGACACAACAACATTTAAATACATTTAAATCTAATTTATTATTTCTACAATAAACACCTAATCTATGCAAATCATTCCGTAAAAACATTCTTCACGGGCATTTTTTATACTATAAAAAAATTACTTCGTCTCCAAATAAAACAAAATTTGAATAAGAAAAACAAGTACTAATATAAATTATAAGAATTAAAAACAAAAGAGAACCGAGTGAGGATCCTTGAGAAACGCCAGAGGGAACACTTACTTATAACGAGGAATCGTGAAGAATGAGTCTCCATGAAGTCGGCCAGCTGCTGGCCTCTTGGGTTCCGTTGCCCTACCCCAAATTTTCCTACCTTCAGCTCACCGTTCTTTCTTGTGCCTAGTTTTGCGTTGAAGTCTCCCATTAACACTGTAAAGTGAGTTTTCGAGGAATGCATGGCTCTAGAAATATCCTCATACATTACCTCCACCTCCTTATTGAGATGTGCCGACGTTGGTGCGTAAACCTGTAAGACCTTCAGCGAATACCGTTTGGTGATTCTGAGTATAAGGTACGCAACCCTCGTCGACACACTTCCAATCCTTGCAACGTTGTTAATGAGATACTTGTGGACAATAAATCCGAATCCTCCTTGAGACAGATGGTCGCCCTCCCAGAACAAGTTGCCGGATTCGAGAATCACCTCTCTTCGGATTTCGGGTAATCTATAATATTCCAGCGCAACTTGTCTATGTCTTCTTCCAGCTCCAAGAGCGTATATACCGGGCGCGAGGCGACGGCAAACTGTTTCCACTGCGGAGGACGGGACCAGGACTCTGCATCCCACACGCTCGCGGTATGCCAAGCGTGGGAAAGGGAGCGGACGATTCTGGTAAACCGCATCGGACGGAACGGAACATCTCCCTGCCAACAGTCGTGTCAGCGATGCTGAGCGGGGATTCGACGTGGGGAGCCGTAGCCACCTTCTTTGAATCCGTTATATGATTCAGACGAAGGCTTCTGAGCGGGATCGAGAGAGGGCGGATCCCGCTCGGAGACGACATCGCCAATACGTTCGTCACGGCCCTCTTCTTGAAAACGGTATTCCCCTACCAAAAATGGGGCCGTCGGGGTAGTAGACGCTCGGAGCAGTAGCCTCGAACGCCCAGTTATTTAACCCCCGAGGAGGACGATAACTCGGAAGTGGTTAGTGGTGCTGGGGGCGGGATGTACTATTAGTGTAACCGACCGAAGATTCTTAGCACCCCCTGCCCCGCCGTTACCATGGTCGCCAACGTAGCCAGGAATAGCAGGGCCGCCGGTGACTGTGGGTCGTTTATTCGTATCGTTGCTCATGGGGGGGGGGGGTACATTGCCATAGTTGCCACACTTGACGAGCGAGTTGACAAACTTTTGTTTGTTATAAAATTGGTGTTATCTGGAAGATGCTGCTGCCCATCTCCTGTCTGTCTCTCTCTCTTTGTCGCTTTTTACGACACCCACAGGAAGATATGGGGTAGCGGATATTCTTAACCGCCACTACAGGGCAAGGGAGATTAAGTCAACTTAATATGGGCTAACTCCTGCATTACATATTCTAATGAAGCTGGCTTGGGCGAACTTTGCATGGAATGGTTTACCAACTTACATGTAGGACATTTCCACTTTGTATGTCTTTCACGCAGTTTAAGTTATTCTGCTGCAGTTAGTTAAGTTGTGTATGAAATTCATACCTCCAAATGTCAAACATCTAAATACCAATGTAATTTTAAATGGGGAAGAGCTAAGTGTCGTCGATACCACCATTTTTCTCGGAATCACAAGGCGCAAAGCATCAATGGGGTCCATATATATCAAAACTAGTAAGCACACTTAATTCTGCAGTATATGCTGTAATAAAGATTAGCTATTTTCATGCATAATGCTGTATGGTATTTTGCTATAGGGACACGCGACTGACACGGAAATTATATTTGTCTTACAGAAGATTAATGATTTAAAATCTCTTTTTAAAGTCTCACAGACAAAAATTTTACGAAATTAATATAACTACTTGCGCTTCTTAATACATTTATGAAAACGTAATGTATGTACACAAAAATAAAAGCAGTTTTACAAAAACAAGTGATGAATAGACACAAGCTAATAGTACCAGTTACTCAGTTACTCCACAGAGTCAGTAATTCATTCTTGGGGTGTTGTGTTCTCTTTTACAACAAAAGCCCAAAAAAATTATAAAATTTGAACTGCTCACAGTTTAAAAACTTTATTAAACTATGTTTGTATAAAAAGGGTTATTATAATATTAATGTATTAATGGATGATAATAACCCCTGGAAATAAGGCAATCGCTACCAAGGTATTTATAAATTGTTTTGTGTTGTTAATAGTGTAACATATATATGATTGGAAGATGTTATTTTTTTTAAAAGTCCCGCTGGGTTTCATGCTGGTTCTTCCTTAGACAGAGTTTTTATAATGATTCTACACATTATATGAAACAATTTTTAATGGTTTTATCGCGTTTAATTTAACTTTTTAATTCTCGATGTTCTGGGTGCTTTATAGCACCCATCCTAACGGGGACACTGAGGTGTTTGACGTTCCGATGTCATAGTTAGCCCGGCTACCTTCAGTTTTTGACATTAATTTTTGGTCCGATCTACGCAGAATGAGCTTACAGTATCTTAAAGTCTTGCAGTGATATGCTTGGGTTTGGATTTTTTTTTGAAGTGAACACTTCTTTAGCGGCGTTATACACTTTCTTTGTAATGGGTAAAAAATGTTAAACTCGCATCAGGACACGTGACCTGATCGAAAATGCGTAAGACGGACGGCCTAGGAGAGGAAGTATCCCCCTCTCTTTCTACGGCGCGGCGAAAATGTATGCCTGCGCCTGCTATTTCGTTTAGGCGGCGCAGGGCGCTTGCGCGAATGTAATATAAAATGTCATATTTGAGTACGATAGCGTTATAAATAAATATTGTATTCTACCATATAAATGATAGTACTTTTATATAGATAATTAACGCAATTCGTGCAAAATTATTCCCTAACCATTCCAAAATATCAAAAATGCACAACGTTAATATTCAAATTTCACTTCTGCCGGCACTCCCGGAGGGCAATCCGTCGTTTTTTTTTGGATTCTAAGCATATGTTCACAGACTGCAGATTTCCTGGAACTCAGATGTGCAGTCTGTGAACATGTTCAAGACCGTCCCCGCCATTACATTAGACGTGTTAGTATCAAGTGACCCATTGTAAAACTAAATTGATTTCATATAACTCTATATAATGAATTTTAGATAATGAAGGAGGAGATGCCTGTGTTGATAAAAAGCCTTATTATACCTTTGTTGTCCTTGTGGTCGAAACTCAGGTCAGAACGACATAAACTAACTTCATTTTTATTTACATATTGATGAAACATCGCGGTAGATACTATCGCACCGTTACCCTTGCCGTAACAATCTGTCAAAAGTACAATTGTGAACATAGGCCTCACACATATAGTTGCCCCACAGGGTGGATATTTGCCATTACTCCCACACTTGGCAGGCGACTTGGCAACCGTAGTTTTTTATTCTTTATTTGGTAATAAGAAGATTCATCACCAGGTTTGTTTCCTTCTGTCGACTCTTTTGGCACTTACAGCATCACATGCGATAGTGGATATTCTTGCACCGACACTACACGGTCTCTTTCACCACTCCCAGACGAAAACAAGCCGAGGTAAACTACAACATACCCTCTATGCGCATGGTGTAGCGAGTCCGCCAGGGCTTGCCGCAAAGCGTTCCCGCGGTCGAATACACCATAAGCGGCTTGACAAACAGCATCGGGAAGACAATCACCCGCAGATCGATTCCAAAGCGCGTACAGTCGCGACCCTGAAATTAAGTAAACCAGCTCATTTCAAGAGGCGGTACCTTGCTTCTTTTCAACAACTGCCCCAGAAGTAGGGTAATATTTTTCGAGAGTATGATGTATGAGAGTGTATGTATATCAAAAGCTATTTAGACAGTAAAAGGCCATAAAGGAACGAACGCCGACATGTTAACACCCTAAAATTGAGGTGTGGCTAAGTCGCGGACATGGCCGTGTGTTTTACGTGAACACGTGTACGTAACGGGTAAATTTGTTCTATGAGTGATACATATGGTATGTCATAATCATTTTTGA
>JAUPFT010000026.1:5958547-6108547 GCA_036936625.1 Parnassius smintheus behrii
TAAAATATTGTTCGAAAAGTTATTGAATTGATAACGATTTTTTTTCTTAATTGGTGCATCGTACGTAAAGAACCTCATATAACAGAAAATGTTTGTTCTTGTGAGTCTTACAAGATGCCGTAATGCAAATTGCATAAATAATAAAGAAAAAAAAACTAAAAAGTCAGTGATTGCCCCATAGTGGGGATAGGTACTGTGTATGTAAATTCTCACAAGACTACTCCGACTGGTCAATCACTTCACATCCGAAGTATTTCGGTTTTTCTTAATTATGTACTTACCCCATGCTTTCGGACAATACATTGACTATGACACTATTTGCGGTCTCTGTGCTTGCACTACTCTGTACATTATTTTCCGACTGGGTCTTGATATATATATTTTCAGTGTTTCTCACTTGAAACTAGAAAAGTATAAATGATCAGTTTGGCTAATGTAAATGAGTAAAAATGCATCCTATTAGGCAGCCTAAAACAAAAAATTACCTTACAAAAATATAAGTATTAACCTCAAAATACAACATTCGAGCAGCGTTCATGCGATAAACTCTCTTTGTTTTACCACTTAGGTAACATTAATTTCTTTTCCTACCCATACTTACATTTATAGTCACTTAAACGCGTATAAAACACTAAATTAACGATTTTCGCTACAGACACATCGACTGTTGTTACCTTACGTCACACGTCGAAGCGCCTGGTAATTTATTACGGCAAGCTTTTATCTGGCAATATACGATATTATTATTAGGTGTTTTTAATTAAAACGAATTATGCTAATAAATAATATTTTGTATCGAAAATAAACATAGCAGGTACCTTCGGAATCACAATACAAACATTTTTACGTAAAAGAATTTTTCCTAAATTAAAATTCGCAGAGTTTTGGAAGAACAATAATTTTATTATATCATTTCTTAACATTTTTTTATTTGTTGTTATATTCATTTATTTTAAAATTTTAAAATGACGGTCACCTTGTGAAGGACCCGAACAAACCTACAAAAATGTTTTAAAGCTTAGAATTACTTCAGGTCAAAGTTCTAGTCTAGAGAAATACATTAATTTACGCCAGTTCTCTTCGTATTCGGCCTTAAGAGAAAATATTATCCCATATAATTTATATGTGTGCCGTTAGATTCGACACAGGGTAACTTTTTCAGGGAAATCTCATAAAAATCCTTACAAATAAAATACTGCGACAACTATGGTTAATATTATAATTTTTTTTCTATAGGAGAGGAGGCAAACGAGTATACGGTTCACCTTATGTTAAGTGACTACCGCCGCCCATGAACAACTGTAACACCAGGGAAACTGCAGGTGCGATGCCGGCCTTTTAGAAATAAGCAAGCTCTTTTCTTAAAGATCCCTAGGTAGTATCGGTCCGGAAAAATAGAACTCCTAAGAAAAAGAAAACTCCTAGTGAAACGTACAGTGGTGGACCGCCAAACATCCAGAGGGTTGGATGGAATCGGCAACAAGGGGAGTGCCTTGAAACTGAGGAGATACGACAAAGGGTTTTTTTAGCGGTTAACACGCAAACTTGTGTCTTCTGAGGGTTAAATTGGACTAGATTTAGTCGCCCCCAGTCCGAGACTTTGTTCAGCAAAGACTAGATTTCAGACACAAGTTTGTCCTGGTACTCGGAGAGGTTTTCCCGAGAAATATTGACACGGCCGGTGTACAGAGCATCACCAGTGCTGTTATCCGCATAGCAATGAATGTTGCAGGTTCATTCATATATCATTGATATGCAGAAAAAACAGCAATGGTGATAGCTTTCTGGAACACCAGCATTAATATGCTTGTAATAGGAGCTTGTACCGTCTACAACGATCTTGATGCTCCGATCTGCAAGAAAGCTGGTGATGCTTTTGCAGAATTTCTCGGGAATTCCTTTTTACGTGTTAGAGCCATGCTGCAGCTATATAATTTGTATATTTGTAGCACGAATGGGTCGGCTCGACCGGGGAAGGACCACGCTCTCACAGAATACCAGCGTCAAATAGCAGCTTAATGCTGCTGCGATTCGTATGGTGAGTGTAGAGAACCGGAGAACCTTTTTACTGGAAAAGAGGCATTTCATCTTAGTCCTCAAGGCTGACAACGCATCTGCATTATGATTCGCAAACGAGGTTAGATGTAGATGTTTATGAGCCACAGCAACCACTTACTATACGGTGGACTGTGTGCTCGCTTGTCACCTTTTATGTAAAAAAACGACGGGAGCTTCAAAAGAATCGCTTTGTGCCAAATACGATCGAAGGCTTTTGCAATGTCCAAACTAACGGGCAGTGCCTTCCCTTGAACTCTAATGCCTCCCCCCATCTGTGAGTCAGATAGACCAGAAGATCACCGGCTTATCGACCCTGACATAAATCAGCCGTCACTAATCAGCTGGTTATCCTCAAGGTACCGTACAATAATTAAAATCCTATAATAATGAATATCATAATATTATAATCGCCTCCCGCGACGCTTATGTTTGATAAGCAGAAACGATACAAACATAGTTATAAGATCTATTTAAATTCTTTAGAATACGATTATACCCACCTCCCTCTCTCTCTCGCTCACTTTGACTTTTTTCTTATCTATATCTTATCTATTTCTCATCAGCTCATCAACAGTTCACAGCTAGGCATAGGTCACTCTTATTGAAGGGATAATTTGCTTTTATCACCACTCGCGGATTAAAAAACTTATTGCGGGACGTCTCGCAGTTTGATTCTTTATAGAAAATGATGTATAATGCAGTAGTAGTATAATGCTGTGTTCTTCTAGGTTTGGTTTTGGTTATTACTGAAAATAAGCGTAGTGTTTTCACCACTACTCATGCTGAGGAATATGACCTTTTTTCACACGCCTTCAACGTACATAACCAGATTTAGAAATTTTCGTTTTTTATCACAAATAAGTAGGTAATTTGTTGTAAGTCAATTGTTGTGTGTAAAAGTAAAGTGTTTCTTTCTAGAACATAATCTCTATATGTATTCTAGAATTTTAGTATATTTATATAGTTTTTTAACCTGCTTTTATGAGCTTCGCGTGTATCCATCTGTGTAACGGAACCTTTTAGTGTAATTTTCACCAACTTGTAGGCGGCAGATTGACATGAAAATTTGCAGTCGTATCAAGGACCGATGATCTAGTGTTTTATCTTATTGTCCTGATCAGGATCGCCGAGATAAAATAAAATAATTATCAGGATTATCTCAGCTCACATTAAAGTAATATATACTTACGTACTAGAACAGCTATCTCAAACAAAAATGTGCGCTACTCTGTGTTCGCGCGGTTGTTTTTTTATCATAGAATAAACATAGGTAGAATGATTCGTAGGTAATAGTAGATTGTATTGTTAAATAGGTAAATTATATCGAGAACAATATCTAAATTTTGTCATCTATTTTGTATATTATATTTGCTTATTTAATATAATATTATACAACAATTGCATTTTAATGATATTTTTTATCTGAATATTTTAAAAGGTATCTAAGTCAAATATAAAAAAATACTAAATGTATGTTTAACAAAACTTTTTAACGTAACATTTAAATTACAAATATATTTATTTAAATTAGAATAAAATTCGTTTCATAAATGCTGGGCACGCGAGAGGTAAAAATGGACTAATTTATACCACTTTGACTTTGATGTGGAAACCTGAAAATAAAATAAAATAATAATAAGCAGATTTAAACATGAAAAAATTTGCCAAATTATAATATCTTATATATGCTACTACAAAAAATGTGTATAATAATATATTCGTCCTATACTTAAGTACCCACAGAAATGTCGCATCTGAACATATTAATTACATAATCTATATTCCATGACACGAGATGGCGTCTTAGGAGTAATTTGTTTGATTATTAATACATAATACTTTTTTATTGATTAAGTATCTTATTAACCGATGAAAAGTAATTCCTTGGTTTTTACTGAAATTTCTTGAATTATTTGTGCAATACCTAAGTACACACGGCGGCATATTTTTATCAAGATTTTTTTTTATATCTACACAACACGTTACAACTCTATAAGCGCCTAGCGAGTGATTGATTAAAGTGCGGTGTATGCACCTCAGTTGAGTGGAACAGAGTACCTGAATGCAGTGTCGCCTCTAGTACTTAGTACGTACTATTATTTATTCTATAGTAGTACATAATAGATCAATGTCAGCTCATGACAAATGTGTATCAATTAAGTTTTTTTAAACTTAATTGACACACATTTGTCATGAATTTAATTATTAATTAATCGAAATTTCAAACTGACACGTCAAAGCAGTCGCAATACATTGGTACAACACTCACGTAGCTTGCCCTAATGTAAAAACTTCAAATCGAAGTTTGTACATAACGGAAGACTTCAAACTAAGCGGACTTTAAAAAAAGCCATCCAAACTGAAACGCAGAGTGATATTTTTAAAATTCAAATCGAATTCAGCGGTATTCAAATGAAGCTTTAAATTAAGTAAAGTTTGTAATGGAGGAAAAAATGTAGGAAGGTGCGCTTATATAATGTTGCATTTTCGGTAAATCTAGCCTGAAGAGGAATAAGGGAAGGAGTTGTCCTCTATCTAGGAGAGGCTGCCTGGGATAGTTGGCACTGGTAGGACCGTAGACGTGTGCGGAAGCGTTCCGTTGGACCTCTCGATATTCGACCAAGGTTAAACACCATCACAATCCCATAGGCACACATTAAAGAATGATAAATGACTTATCACCTTATGGTACGGTGTAGTAAGGTTGCTGTTGCCAAAATATACGTAAAAATTATCCTCGATTAAAAATGAAATTCATTATACGTTAACACCTCAAAGGACAAAGATGAGAGTGATTCGAAACATCAAAGAGAGTGTAGCAGCTTACTGGTGAAGTCAGTTCATTCGTTATGCAACGTTATTTTTTGTGGAATAAGGGTGAAACATTAGCGCTAAGTTCACCTGGTGGTAAGTTAATGCTGAGGCTCTAAGACATCTAGATCTATTAGATGCGATGTCACCCCTGAGGAATAAGAAGAAATGTCTGCTTTCCAGTAAAAAGAGTCTCCGGTTCTCTACACTCACCATTTAGGTGCTATTTTACGCTGGCATTCTGTTAGAGCGTCATCCCTCTGTAGTCGAGCAAACCCATTTGTGCTACAACCATGAAGTAGCTGCAGCGTTGCTCTACCTTGTATAAAACTTCAGTTTAGCAACATTATAAAATTATGTTGCTAAACTGAATTCCACGTGAAGTTGTGTTGGAAAGTACGGATTTTAGAAAATAAACACAAAGGTTTAACCGACACAATTCAAGTAATGGACTAAAAGTGAAAAAACTGAAATCTTTTTTTACCTCTGAATAATGATTTCTTATATTTACGCGAACACTACACATGATTAAAACTACTTTTACGGATTTTATCGCGTTTATTTTTACTTTTTATTTTTAATTCCCGACGTTTCGGGCGCTTTCCAGCACCCATGGTCACGGGGGACTGAGATGACTGACGTCCCGATGTCATTGTTAAACCCGGAGTACCTTCAGCTTTTTTAATTATTGTTTATGGTCCGATCTATGCAAAATGAACTAACTCTGTCTTGAGGTCTTGCAGTGGTATGCTTGGGTTTAGTTTTAATTTTATTGATTATAGGATCCCAAGCAGGTGGTAGTACCCAGCCTCCTTCTCTATTGAAATTAGGATGTTTTTTAATTTCAATAGCCTCACGTATCATCCTTGGTAGGAATCGGTGTTCTTTCGCGAGGATTTGTGGTCTATCAAATCTGATGTAATGGTTGGGGCCGTCTAGGATATGATCACAATAAGGGAAGTCTGCAGTTTGTGATCATATCCTAGACGGCCCCAACCATTACATCAGATTTGATAGACCACAAATCCTCGCGAAAGAACACCGATTCCTACCAAGGATGATACGTGAGGCTATTGAAATTAAAAAACATCCTAATTTCAATAGAGAAGGAGGCTGGGTACTACCACCTGCTTGGGATCCTATAATCAATAAAATTAAAACTAAACCCAAGCATACCACTGCAAGACCTCAAGACAGAGTTAGTTCATTTTGCATAGATCGGACCATAAACAATAATTAAAAAAGCTGAAGGTACTCCGGGTTTAACAATGACATCGGGACGTCAGTCATCTCAGTCCCCCGTGACCATGGGTGCTGGAAAGCGCCCGAAACGTCGGGAATTAAAAATAAAAAGTAAAAATAAACGCGATAAAATCCGTAAAAGTAGTTTTAATTACCTCTGAATTCTCGCATCAAACTATCACTATAGATCGACTGCGAAATTCTTTGCCAAATTGAAATTCACACGCTTTACTAAACCAGACTTTAACGTCAGTGTATAAAATTGAAAATCATATAACGTTGATTCTTGTATTGGCATTGTTCCAGCCAATAAGCGTAATGAATACTTGACTGGGTGATTGTGCGAAATGTGTTATTAAGGGTTGTGAATAAGAATTAAGTAGAATTAGTTGTCTCCTCTAACAGTAGCCAAGGAATTATATGAGATAGTGGATATCCTTTCACTGCCACTACACTTCGATACATCGACAGTCAAATTGACTGCGCTTAAGAGACTACCTACAGCACCGCGCAATTTTCGACGGAATATTCTACTTACACAAGGCAGAATGTACTCTCACAAAATGACAAAACGGCCCCCCCACTAGATAGAGTGCTGGAAGCACATGCAGTAAGTCAAAGGACGCAGTTGGCTTTGCGCGGTGCTTTATGGTTTTCTTGGGGAGGCTATATGTTCAGCAGTGGTTTTGTGAAGGGCTGTAATGACGATGACAGCCACCTAAAGGCAAGGCAAATCTTTGGCTCTCTGCCATTTAGTCTCGGGAGAAAAATGTCCGCGAGTGCAAATAATAATTAAAAAATAAATAAAACAGCCATCTATAATGTATAAATTCTTTCACTATTTATACAATTTTAGAAAGACAAAGGAACTCACAGTCTTCGTGATGGTAAGTGGCCGCTGCAGTCCATGGTCCAATAAACCTTTGTTATAGAATAAGGGATTAAGAATCAGAATGCAGATGCGTTGTCACCCCTGAAGACTAAGATGGAATCCCTCGTTTCCAGTAACAAGGGTCTCCGGTTCTCTACACTCACCATAGGAAATATAGCAGAATTAAGCTGCTATTTTACTTTGCGAGCTTTATTCTTCCCCGGTCAGGCTGCCCATTCGTGCTCAATTATAATGCACAATTATAATATAGATGCAACATGAATCTACCACGTGAGGTTTTAATTGTAAAATTTTGACAAACGAGCACACCATCCACCTGATGACAAGTGGGTGCTGTGGCCCATAAAACTCTACATCTAATCATCGATCAAAAGTCAAAATGCTAATGCGTTGTCACCCTTGCAGAATAACATAAAATATCTCGTTACAAGTAATAGAGGTCTCTGGTTCTCTACAATCAACTAACTTCACGTTTATTTAAATAAACAGATAGATACAGAGATACTATGTGCTCTTACATTTCCATCGTAGTAGAAAATTTAACTTTTAATAAATAAGAAAAACCGACTTGAAGGAACTAAAAATAATAAAATAATCTGTATTAAATAGCTAACAAAGTCGGTGCTTAAAAACAGTGTGTAGAAGAATTAAGATCCCGACTTCAGAAGCTGTTGTGTAAAGATTATTTTATGAGGGAACACTAAAGAAGAAAGTTCCCTAAATAGTGTTAAGTTATTTTTATGTTTTATATTATGCATATTTTAGGTTAAATTAAAAAATTAAATAAAGTTATTATTGTTATTTCTCCACAAATCCTTTAATAGGTCAATAGATCAAGTCTATATACACCATGGAATCGTTGAAAATAAAAAAATAGCCCTTATCATTTTGTTTTGTAGGGTACTTTACCATCGGCGGATTGTTGTTTATAGTTTCATCGTTTAAATAATGATTTAACGTGTATTTTGATACGTAAAAGTGATGCGTTTTTGTGAATTAATTGTCTGCGCGTGTGAACTATTGGAGAAAACGACGAAACAAGTGCGTCGAAATTTAAATAATACTAGTATTTATATATATGGTAACCGCGGTCAACTATGACATCTAGACGTTGAACATCTCAGTCTCCCCCGTGACCATGGGTGCTGTAAAGTGTTCGAAACGTCAGGTACCTATTTAAAAAGTTAAATATACGCGATAAAATCCGTATATATATATATATATATATATATATATATATATATATATATATATATATATATATATATATATATATAGGTAAAGGACACACCGTCCCTGAGTGTAGTTGGCCAGCGTAGGTTATATGTTGACACAGGTGCAAGGGTAGCAAGTTTTTTAAGCTTAAAATATTATCGTATACATAAAAATATAGTTCTACACCCCGCAGCCTTCGCTGAAAATAATTTACCCCAATGTCACCAGTTTAGTTCAAAAGGTTAGCTGCGCGACTTAACTACACACTTAACCCCTGACAACCAACAAAAATGAAGACAAACGTAGTAAGAATAAGATCTGTTAATTTCCTTTGCTTTCGAATTTAAATCTTTATTATATAATTAATATTAAAATAATAATATTAACTACATTGTTATTAATCGAAATAAAAGACATAATGCAATGTTTCGTATGGTAAGTGTAGAGAACTAAGCTGAGAGGCATCCTTGTGGCTCTATGATACATATATGCCACAGATTTTTTAAATAGAAGAGTAAACAACGCCCTAGACTTAAGTTTATTGACCACATTGGCGACATATCGAAGATGGCCAAATTAAGAGAGCCCATAACCGATGAGCCTGTATGCGTAGACACATGGATGTGAAGGAGGCGAGAGAGGTGTGTCAGGATTTTGACAATTTATAATCCGTAGTTTCTGTCTACCCATCTGAGGGAGGCCATCCGTGGAAACACTTCTCGAATTAAACCCGTATTTTCGAATTTAAAACCATATTCAGCAGCTTTGAAACTCATCGCAGAATCCAGCCGAATTTTATTCGGACGAATACACCGTGCCACTGATCTGATTATACCGATTGTTCGGATCGCGCACACCTTAACGTTTGATCCGGCATTTACCCGATCATAGATCCATGTGTCGACATTACGTTTATTCCTCACTGGACGTTCTGATTGAAGGTATAAGAAATGTCATTAGTCATTATTCGTTTTCATCATTACAGGGTATCAAAAGCACACTGCTGAATATAGGCCTTCGCTTAGGTTGCTTCAAAGGAAGTATATTCGCTACAGTTGCCAGGGGTGGCGTTTGGGTTGGAAGCCGCAGTTTTTTAATTAGATTTGTTATTAAGAAGATACTGCGACCCATCTCCTGTTATATTTATAACTGTGGCCCTTTACGAAATCCAGGACTTGGAGCTATGATACAATTTCATAGCTGCAACGCTTGGCAGACGTGTTGCTAACCTATAACAACACAACAAAATATATTTTATATTTTGTTCTTATCAAGAAGATATTGCTACCCATCTCCTGCTTCAGTTTCCTTTTGTCGTCTGTTATGCAACCTTAACATGATGTGTGATTAGTGGAAATTATAATGCCGCCACTACACAGCAGGCTACAACTTTAGTCCTATTGTATATACATCACTTTAAATAACGAGAAAGTTTGCAATCGTTTGAGGTACACAAAACCTACATCTTTTAAATTCTCAAAGTAGATCATTATCTAAAACGAAATTTTATCTAATAGGGTTTTTTTTCTTTCCCTCATACAAAATGAAAAGATCTGTTTCCTGAAACGTAAGCTTTAGTTACAACCACAAACCTTGACCTTGTAGTCAAATCTTTGCGTCTAGGTAGATTCTTAAATGCGTAATAATTTTACAAATAGGTATAATATGGTAAGCCCTTGCATATATAATTGCAATTTTGTTTGTGATCACGGATAAACGATAGTGTTATCTAACTTATGAGAACAAGGCTCGCTTCCCGTCAGCACAAAAAATATTGTTAATTTGCAATTGAAGTGCTATTCACGGGTTCGATTGTAAAGGAAAACATTTTGTGGAAATCTGCACGTCAAAAACATTAACGTAATATGTACTACGTACTAGAAAAGATGCCGAGACTAGGTTGTTGACAATACGCGCTAGAGCCCACGGGCTTTAACTTATTTGGTCTATCCCAAAAAAAGGTACTCTGTACTTCCGACTACTCGCCCCGCACTGCGCACAGATTTTGTTCGCGATGTCTGTTCTAGTTCGTAGTACATATTCAATGGTCAGGAATAAAATATTTTCAGGATACGTAACTACTCGCTCCATAATTTTTTGAGAAATGAGAGTTGGTCTGTGCCGAGTAGTAGTGAATTATAATTTAAAATAAAAGGAAGATATCCAAGTACTGCTGTATTTAAAGTCACAAGCCGAGAATGTTATAAAACCCCTAGTGTAATGATAGCATAGGGAATAAATAATAACGTAAAATAATTTATGGGAAGCTTTTTTAGAGAAATTTAAAACAATAAACATCAAACAACCCTAAAGCATGCTTCATTCTAATTTATCAACTTTTGATGAATGAGCTTGTCGAGCTCATTCCATCAACGCAAAACTTATAATTATTTATTTTCAATTTGAAAACAGACAGCTGTTTCAAATTATGTAGTGAAGTTAAATAAGATATTGTTATAAAAAGCTTAACTCTTCCCTATTAAATTTGTAACTGCTATTTTCAACATCGTAACATAAATATTTTATACCCATTTCTGAAGGCAAGTCTCATTTTCTTAGAAGAAAATGAGACTTGCCTTCTTATCTTATCTGTGGAAACTTTATTGTTAATTGTAAGATTAATATGTGTTATGTATTAGACTAAAATTATGTATGTTTCCCTTGAAAAAAAAAAAAAAAAAAAAAAAAAAGAAAAATAAATAAACATTTACCGCAACAAACCACAAATATACCTAGGCACTTCAATTTAAATATTTGCGTAGACATCAATAACAAAATTATAACAATTTAAAAATAAAGGAAACAAGAATTTAATGGATACAACATTTAAAAAGGTATTTATAGTTAAAAATTGCAAAATACGTTCCCCTTGTTGTGTATAGGGTAAAGTGAGGTCGTAGATGTATTAAGAATTAAGGATTGATGCTCGAGGTGCCTGCCTTCGTCTAGTGGTTGTATTAGTACGACTGCTGATCCTGGGTTCGAAACCCGGGTCGGGCCAAAAAATTAATTATTGAGTTTTTCCATCAAGAAATTCTCAGTAACTGCCCGGGGTCAGGAAGTTGGCGGTGTCTTACCCTCGTGCCTCGGAAAGCACGTAAAGCCGTTGGTCCTGCGCCTGATCTCTCTCCGGTCGTGTCGGTTTACCGGTCCCATCGGATTATGAGAGTGAGGGAATAGAGAGTGCACCTGTGCTTGCGCTACACTTGGGCACTATAATCCTGTCCTGCGCCGATGGCTAGCCTCCGTTGAGGCAGGCCGCCGTGGCCGAAATTCGGTCTGGAGGACATTATTATTAAGGATGGGACTGCCTCGTTGGCTTGGTGATCGTAAGCGTGTAGTCCTGGGTTCGAATCCTGTGTCGGACTAAAATCAGTTATTGGAGTTTTCTGTCCAGAAATTCTAGGTAGCAGCGGGGAGTCAGGAAGGTGGCAGTGTTTCAACTCCATGTCGCAAAAAAGGGCATAAAGTCGTTGGTCATGTGCCTGATCTCTTTCCAGTCGTATCGGATTGCCATCTCATCGGATTATGAGAGTGAGGGAATAAAGAGTGTACCTGTGCTTGCGCATACACTGCTACACTATAATCCTATCTTGCCATCCATTGCCCAGGTGCGGCAACTATTATTCTGCCCTAAGTAGAGGATTTGTATTTATCAAGACTGGTTGGCGTGACCGAAATTCGGTCTAATGTGGTCTTTACTGTCGCCAGCGTCTTTTCTAGACTAATGTGAATGAGACCTTCAAGGAAAGAGGCTACATCTTGGCCTTTAACGCACCTGTTATTTCTTTGGTAAAGCATAAATTCTCCCTTCTTTATTTTAAAACGTTATCTCTACACTAGAATTTTCTCCTGTATCGTGGGGGCAGTTTACAAACATAAATTGTACAAGTACAAAAATCCACAATTACTTGTAGGCCATACAAATACTTGCCCGTGCGGGATTCGAACCCGCGGCCCTTAGCGCTGTAACTCATTGCTAAGCCACTGCACTACGGAGCTGTCAAATTAAATTCCATGTACACCTGCAGCAACTTATCATTTGCCTTATCATCTTTCAAAATACATATTTAAACATTATTCCATTTTTTATGGTAGTTAACTGATTACTGTCGTTTAAACATCATTCACCATTTTTAACTGTATAATGGTGGTTTAAGAACATCCACCACCTCATATTTTCCCGTGAGTCCCGCAAGAGACGACATAGGGAAACTGAAACGGTGCTCGGAAGCATCTTCCTGATAAAACTTTAAATAAGCGGTTCCTACCCAGCTTGCCAAGCGAGAAATATCCCCTCCCCCCATGAGGAAATATATAGTGAAGGCCTATGTTCAGCAACGCACTTTTATTGGCTGTAAGGGATGGATGACCCCGTTTTTCTCACTTTATATCTGTCAAAATAAATAGCAAATATTAGGAAAATTGAAAAACAAAGAAATTCAATGTTAACGGTTGTAGGTTATTATATATTCTGTGATAAAAAAATTTGACATTATTTGGATGCGAGCGGAGCTCCAGCAAGCGGCTCTTGTTCTGAAAAACTTAGCTATTACTAACTACTACTGTGAAGTTTCTTCAATGGCTACGTCATTATAAAAGAGTCCGTACAACGGAAAGTTTTATACGTGATAGAGCTACGCTGGAGATATATTATGGTCACAGCACGAATAAGTGGGCGCAAACGGGAAGAATATTAATGAATCCGAAGTAGAATAGAAACTAAATATTGTCATGTTACGTACGGTGGGTCGAAAGAAGCGGAGACCTTTTTTACTGGAAACGAGGTATTCTGTCTTAGTCCTTAGATAACAACGCAAACACCGTCTGATTCTTAATTAAGGATAGATGTAGGTACATATCTGTGACCTACAGCATCCACTTACCATCAATCGAACTGTGAGCTCGTTTGCCACCATTATTCGCGTAACGGCGTAGGAAATTGACGACCCCACCACCCGCTGACGGAACAGTTAAGTGACAAAGCGTCTACGTTAGCACAGTCAGTCAGCGCCTTGCCAAAAGGTGTGGGCGCCGTACCTCGGCAGTATTTAGGGTGCTTAGGCCCGTTTGTGCTTACGGCTGCACACGATGCGGTGTCGGGCCCGGGCGTCTCCCGTTAATTGACCCCGAAAAATATGGATGATGGACGAAAAGATAGTGTGCAAAGGGCCGCTGCCTGGACGTCTACAGGGCACGTCTGAAGCTGGCGCTGGACGTAACAGTATGAAGGCCGTCAACCGAGTGCGGGGCACTGCAAGACCACCTAGCAGCCCCAGGTATTTATTCTCCCCACCAGAAGGCTTGGCGTCGGCTGGGTCTTCTTGGACACAGCAAGCGGCACCCACCGCTGATGGAGCACGTCGCAAGCGTTGGTCACAAACAATGAACGCAAACGCATTGCGGGCGTACTTTAGGGGAAAATGGGAAGAAACTGGAAGTTTATGGGGCTCGGATGCATCGCTTTTTTGCAGAGCTGGAGCCATGTCTAATGACGTGAGGCTGTTCACTCATCGGATGAAAATGCTACGACTGGGAATGCGGTGCCACTAATTGGCTAACAACCTGCAAACGTGGATACCGTCGTGGATATTCCAGTTGTGGTTGTCCCATGAACTAGAGAAAATGAGGAGCATATTGGAAGAGGCGGTGTCGGAAACGCGCAGTAAGCCTGAAAATCGACCACGACTCCCCCGCATACCCATAAGCAAGCGGAATCGGGGTGTCATGTGGGCTCTTAGCCCAATGCTGGTGATCCATTTTGGAAACCTTGGCAATTCGCCGTATTTTTGGCGCCAAAATTCCCCCTTCTGGACCTAGAGAATAAGAATTGAGGACCGTATCGCAAAGGGAAGGGCCCTCATCGGCAGACTGACAAGCTTCAGGTCGCTGCTTGGGGGAAGCGGATTCGGCGATATACCGAGGGGTTAAGGCGATTCAACCAAAATCGTCTCTTCCAGAGTGATAAAAAGTATAAATAACTTTTTTTGTATTCTTACATTGTTAAACAATTTTGGAAGTTCCTTCAATATTTCAAATCTAACTCATCACGAAGTTAGTTTAAAATCAACTACTAAATGCGATTCGTACAGACATACACGAAAGTAAGAAAATTAAAATATAGTAAAAAGGAAAGGATTTGCTCATGTCATCATATAACACACACCTATGAATAGATTATTTTAATTAATTTTCTAAAATTAGGTAAATAAATTGGAATATCATAGAGACGCTGGCGTTGTTAAAACCTTTCCTACAGTTACTTGGCAATCTAAAGTCTTGGAATTTTCACTAATTAGAAACTTACTCGCAGTAGAAATGTTTGTGAAAAGTCCTTGATAAAACGTTACAACTCTTGAACATTCTGGCTGTAACACAATTACTGAAGTTCTACACAAAGCAATGGTTCTTGAATTTAAAATTATTCGTACACAGAAGTATTGAGATTTCGCATGAGTGTACTCGTAAGTCAATACATGTTATGTACACCACTTTAACTTATTAAGCAATAGTATTAACGCTACTAACATTATCTTTGAGTATTTAACCAACTCAAAGAATGGTGGGGACGATCTTGAAAATGTTCACAGACTGCAGACTTCCCGGAGCGTCGGTGCTTCACATCAGCTATATGTTCTTTGACGCGGGTTTTTTTTTTTTAAATAAGTAAAAGTAGTTAATTAAACGCGATAAAATCCATAAATTTAGTTTTATTCAATGTGTAGTGTTCGTGTCAGTTTAAGAAATCATTAGGATTAAGATAATTTGTTTTATTTCACGTTTATTCTTAAAACAGTCTTATAAATAAAACCTTAATAATTATTAAAGGCTTGTGCTCCACTGTCCCATGGAATTTTATATTTTACAATAACAAATATTTAATGATGCTGTTTTCAGTTTGAGTTACGTAAAAGTGAGTACGGCTAAGGGAAAGCATCTTAATGTACTTTGAATTTAAGTGGGTAGCGCGCCCTTAAGTCCGCATCGCAGACAGAATGAGTAAATTTAAGATATTATGGCCTGGACCCCAAAATGATAAATATATAAGCTATCTTTATAACTTTTATAAAGTTATGATATTTTTAATACACAACTTTGAACAAACTCAACGTATTTAAATTTACGGCAAACGATGTTTAAATTATTTATAATTAAAAAATAGATTATGATTATTTCGTGTCATTGAGTATTAATAATAAATATAAATAATATTTGATAATAAATTAAAATCTACTTACATAATTATCATATGCTATATACATAGCTCTACTCCCTCCTTTACAATGCCGAGTTCGCTGGTTAGGTTTCCTTGCTGAATTACATTACATTATCTATAAACACATTTAAATTATTTATAAAACTTAAGTAATATAATAATAATAATAAAAATTTATTGCTGCATAATAATGAGTTTAGATAAAATGTTTATTAACATACTGTCTAAATATTACATCTTAGATTATATTAGAACCTCTGACTTCTTTACAATTTATAATATTTACGATATTAGCGGAATATTTACGCACACTCTTATTAGATTCATGAATTAGAAAATAACGAAAAATTTATTTATTTATTTACACACAATGCTATTGATTTTCATAATGTAAAACTTTGTATTTCCTGTTCCGATTAATTAAATGCCTATCGTATAAGCGGCTGCCCCTAGTCACCTTCCTGCACACAAACGTGCCTGCTTACTATCACGTTGCATATTTTAGCAGTCACGTAACGACCTCTTCAATTAAAACCTTTCGCTCGCTGCACTCAGTGACACGTACGTAAATATTTTACTTTCAAGTGTGTTCACACAGCCGCAGGCCGCAATAAACTCTTCATAAAGAGTTAGTGTACGCAGTTAAAAACATACTTTACGTCGGAAGCGACTGAGTGTAAATATTACTCTTTCGGATTTTGGAATCTTGTTGTTAAAATAAACGAACTTTCGTTCCACTAAATAGTTCTGAGAGCCATGTACACTTACAGAAAATTAAGAACGAAAGACTATAGAAACATAGTTAATAGAAGAAGTGTAGAAGCTGTAATTAAACTGGCTCTATATACCTAAGACTGGAACACGGAAGTGCAGACACTTAGAAGCTGCAGAAATCGATAAGTAGGTGGAATCGTACTACATAGATACATAAACGCTACGCCTATTATTCAGAAGGGTAGACAGAGGCGTGCCAAATTAATGTCCGTAGGAGGTACGTTTGACACGACCCTGACACAGCTCTCTCGCTTCTTTCACGTCCATATACCTCGCATACGTGGTCGTTGGGTAAACGTTCTTTCGATTTGGGTCATCTTCAATGTAAAACCGATATGTTCAATAAGTTTCCATTCATCATCATTTTCCGTCGCTCTATATACCTACTTGTCATATCTACCATCCTGCCAAATTCACGACACGTTCTAAATACGCAAACTCATTCAATTGCTCAACCAACTCCTCTTCTATTCTTATTTTTGGTTTTAATTTGAATTTATATGGCACTAAAACTAAATGTATGGAATTTGTAATACCAAATGTCAAATATGTTAATACTAACGTAATTCTAAATGAAGAGGAGCTGAGTCTTGTCGATACCACCATTTTCCTTAGATTCACACCAGACGAAAAGCTTCAATCGGGCACCCATACATCAAAACTAGCTAGCAAACTTAGTTCTGCAGCTTATATATTAAACTAGGTTTGTATGAAAAGGTTTATTATCATATTAAGGAATTTATGGATGATATTAACCCCTGGGAAGGGTGATCGCTACCAAGCTATTTCAAATTTATTTTGTGTTGTTAATTGTAACAAACATGATAGTAAGCTGTTATTTTTTTAAAGTCCTGCTGGGTTTCTCGTGGTTCTTCTCAGGACAGAGGTTTTTTTTTCGAACCGGTAGTAAATTAAAAAAGTGACTTTCATTATGTGTTATTTATAATCTATATTGCATAAAAATGTTTCTATTTCTGTTCCTTTCTATTATTATTATGTAGTATATAATAGGCGAGCAGCTTATTGCTGATATGCATAGACATATCAACAATAAGCTGCTTTGTTGGTATTTTGTAAAAGTCCACACCAAGAATACCATGAATTGGGTTGTCTTTTCACCATTTGTCCATTTTGTTTTTAAAAGAAATCACAGAGGCGGCATCAACAACTTCATGAGGTAACTTATTCCATATGTTTATGGTTCTGTTGTCTTAGTATTAAAGTGACATCTTTTTGCAATTATACTTGTGGTCAGTATTTTGTATGTCTTAATTAGGTCTCCTCCGGCGAGATTTCAACGTAGTTCGAATAAAAAAAATAATCTCTCTTTGTATGACTCTTTGCGAAGGCATAACGGAATCTTTGTGGCTTTTTTTGTACACACTTCAGCAAATTTATATCTTTAACAAAATAGAGGTTCAAAATTTTAAATCCGTATTCTATCAGCTATGCGCTTTTATAGACCTTGTGCATTCCTGCCCACGTGCAAAATACGCGCTTATACGCAATATACGTGGAATTGCGGAAAACAGCCCGTCGTAAACTAAACAAAGCTAACTACACATTGAGCAATGTATCTGGAGTTAGATGCTTTAAACAATCATCTGATTGTGTACAAAATGCTGTTTACCTTCTTGACAATACAGCAGCGCAATTGCGTCAGGTACGCAAGTGCGCAATTAGCGCACTTGAGGTCGGATGATATTAAGACACCTACATCCTTTTATGAGTTAACTAACTGTACTGTTCAATTTAAAATGTTATAAACTTCTCTGGTATTGTTAGTCGACATAGCTATGTATAGTATGTATCTTTGCACTTAGCTGAGTAGTCTTAATACATAGAACTGTCTTATTATATGTATTAGTTTCGTTCTGTCGCCGCATAAGACACCCGAGGGAAGCTATGGGGTCGATATTCTTACACCGCCCCTACTCGGTTGGAACCAGGGATGAAATCATTAAATGAATTCCTATTAGTATTAGGTACTTTTATCTAGTGATAGAATCAAGCTGCAACTATGTTATAGTTGTAGCACGAATCTGTCTCCTATGTGGTGTGCTTGTTTGTCACCTTATGCTATAAAATATATACATGATATATATATATATATATATATATATATATATATATATATATATATATATATATATATATATATATATATATATATATATATAGGCCCTCTCCTCGCCTCAAGCGAAACACATCGAAACATAAAGCACGCTATCAAAGTTCCGAATCAAAAACAGTATATATATAGAATAGCTCTGAAATATCATCATACGGAGCGTTGGCCCCTCCCCGGGCAGAACACCTTACCCGGCGGCAGATATCCCATTTTCCTTCCACCTTCATAGGAGTACGCTGTTTATTTAAAATGAAAGGAAATTATTCTCCACAAATACATAACTCACAAAATTCATTCTCTCTCTTTATACTATTCGTATAGATTTAGATTTACCTATTTTCGTATTTTCGTATGTCTACTTGTATTACTTAATTCCCTAATGCTGTTATTAAGCAGCGGTTTTCATAAGTAATGACCTCAATTTATAACAAAGGGCCGAGTGCCAAGTCGACCACACAACACTTACATTTTGCGTACTTAATGTATGACATTAATGAAGCAATAATAGTACGGTACATTATTTTCTTTCCTTAGAATATTATTATTTATTTTTAGGTGGTTTTCTTACGCAAGCAGAAACAGTATTATAGAAAACATAATATATATATACGCCAGTCGTGATCGTGGAAGGCTGAGACCGTATTTAGTGACATTATTTGGTGGAGTTTTTTTTTTAACATGGGGAAATCATGCCCGTCTCACGGGGATAAAAACGGGTTATGTCTAACACGTACCAACTAAAAGCCCATGTTGGCCGCACGGGGCTACACTTCCGCACATATCCGTGGTACCACCAGCGCCGGCCGCCCCATAACAGCCCCTTCTCTGAAGAGGACAACTTTTCCCTGATGATAAATAATAATTCATAGTTTAAAAATACTAAAAAGAAAAACAAAGTAAAAGAATTTGAACTCTTAACAACATTTTGTTCATTATTTTTATTGGACAAAATGTTGTTTAGAGTAGTAGTAAAGTAAGCATTATGACTCGTTTACGAGTCGTAATACTTCACCCTTAAGTGCTTTAAGGGACTCTGATGAAAAATATTACGAAACGTAAATTTTAGGGAAACAGCTCCAGGGAACAATAGCTGGTACTAAAGCTTGATTGAAGTCGTTTGAGGAAATATTTTTTAAATTTAATCCCAATAAAGAAAGTCACAAAATCTGAACTCGATCTCACACAGCATTCACTTACCATCAGGTGGACTGTGTACTCATTTGTCACCATAATTCCATAAAAAAGTAACAATAAATAATCTACAGTACAGAATCACTACACACCTCTATAGCTAAACGATACAGTACTATGTACTGGTACATAAAGGCATCCGTGGAAACACTCCTCGAATTTAAAACCATATTCAGCAGCTTTGAAACACAACGCAGAATCTAGCCGAATTTTATTCGGACGAATGCACCCTGGCACTGATCTGATTATACTGGTTGGTCGGATCGCGCACACATTAACGTTTGATCCAGCCTTTATCCGATCGTAGATCCATGTGTTGGCATTATGTTTATTTCTGACTGGACGTTTTTAATGATACAAGGAATGCTTAGTCATTATTCGTTTTCATCATTACAGTGTATCAAAAGTTCACTGCTGCATATAGGCCTCCGTATATGTTGCTTCAAAGGAAGTATATTCGCTATAGTTGCAACGATTGGCATTCAAGTTGGAAGACAGAGTTTTTTTATTAGATTTGTTATCGGGAAGATGCTACTGCCCATCTCCTGTTTCATTTTCTCTTTGTTGTCTGTTGTATAACCTTAAGATGATATGTGAGTGAGTAATAGATATTATAATGCCGCCACTTCACAGGGGACTATAAATGAAGTCCTATTATAATACATACCTCACTTTAAATAAACAGAAAGTTGGCAATCGTTACACAAAACCTCTATCTTGTAAATTCGTAAAGTAGATCATTATCTAAAACGAAATATTATCAAATAAAGTTTTTTTTCTGTCCCTCATTCAAAATCAAAAGGACCGTTACCTCAAACGTAAGCTTTAGTTACAACCATAACCCATAATACATAAATGTAGTCAAATCTTTGCAACTAGGTAAGTTCTTAAATGCGTAATAATTATAAAAGTAGGTATAATATTATGGTAAGCCCTTGCATATATAAGTGCAATTTTGTTTGTGGTCACGGATAAACGATAGTATTATCTAGCTTATTAGAAACCTGGCTTGCCCCTGTCAGCATAGGATAAAAATTGTTAATTTGCACTTGAAGTGCTATTTCACGGTTTCGATGGTAAAGGAAAACATTTTGTGGAAATCTGCATGTCAGAAACATTGAAGTAATATGTACTTTGTACTAGAAAAGATGCCGAGACTAGGTTATTGGCAACACGCGTTAGAGCCCACGGGCTTTAACTTTGTCCCATAAAAAGGTACTCTGTGCTTCCGACTACTCGCCCCGCACTGCGCACAGATTTTGTTCGCGATGTCTGTTCTAGTATGTAGTGCATATTCAATGGTCAGTAATAAAATATTTTCAGGATACGTAACTTCTTGCTCCATAATTGTTTGAAAAATAAGAGGATGTCTGTACCCTGCAGTAGTTAATTATTACAAAAAATACATATAAACTTAAACGTAAACACTCACGGCTTGTCACCCAGAGGGGTAGGCAGAGACTTACAGACTTCCATTTGGCATATCCTGACATACCTCTCTCGCCTCCTCCACATCCATACACCTACGCATACACGCTCGCCGGTTAAAAGTACTCCTAATTTGGCCCGTTTTCAAAATATCGCCAATTTGGTCGATAAACTTTCGCATAGGACGTGCCTTTCCGACTCTGCCGTTCACTTCTGCAACATAAATTTTCTTTGTCATTCATTCATTCTTTCCACATGACCAAACCACCGTAGCATTCCTTTCTTAATTCTGGTCACAACATCATCTTGCAAACCACACTTTTCTCTTGTCACACAATTTCTCATCCCGTCATTCAGATTCAGCCCCAACATACTCCTTAACGAACGAAAATAATAAAAAAATCAAAAAGAAGATATATTACTGCTGCAATTAAGAGCACATCCGAAAATGTTAAGAACCCCTGGTTTAAAATTATAACATAAAGAATGAATATAACGTGAAATATTATATGGGAAACTTTTTTGAGGAAAATAAAAACAATATATTACATCGCAGTCCTAAACTATGCTTCATTCTAATTTATCAACTCTTGATGGTGATGAATATAATATATAATACAACCTTCGCGAACGAGGGTTTATAGATTTCTGCTCTTCAGATGTCGCTAGTTAGGACTGAGGTAAATTTATTTGTTATACAGTGTCACCCAATAAGAAAAGCTGCATTTTGAATAAAAGTTTTTCGGTTTCTAGTGTAAAAACCTTAATATACAAAATGCTTCAGTGGTTGCTCTTTAATAAAATGCACATTTTAGACCAGCTTTTTATTCTTATATTTAACCCTTTACTACCCTCTGTTTTCTTTATCCATTTTGATCTCATTAGTATAAAATGAAATTAATATTTTAGATTTTTATAACAAATTAACTTTTACCGATCTACAATCTGTCAACTAAGCTCATTTCTGTAAGTAGTGGCAGTTTGGTGGTAGAAAAAAAGTAGTGAATATCCTCATTATTTCATGGCATTGAAACATTCTTAATAAAACACTTTCTGTGTTCATTCAGACGAAGAAAGACGAGCGTCTTGGGTTCCTTTTAATATCAATATCTTACCGATAAAGAAAAATGCAACTCCATTAAGGTTAACAAAAAGTAAGCAATTTTTCGCCTACAGTTATCGGGAGATACATTGTATGAAATATTGTCGAGTTGGTGACTTGAACCCCTAAATAAAATGAAACATCAGCATTTCTCTTCACATGGACATGAATTTTTAAATAAAATATGTTAATTTATATCTTTCTTAAAACTGTCCAATGAAATGAAATGAAAATTTATGGTTTTCTAACGTAAGAGATTAAAATTTTGTTTGTAAAACCATTTCGAAATGAAGACCCTCTGCCCGTAAAAGAGACTTAGTAAGAAATTTCACTACTTAACATCTTCTTTATTGTCATTTTAAAAAGACAATCTTAATCACATCCTTTTACAGGAATTGCTAAATTCTATCCTAGTCACCAGGGTTGACAACGCAACTGCACTTTGATTTTAATTGAGTATAGATGTAGATGGCTATGGGCCACAGCATCCACTTATCGTCAGGTGGACTGTGTGCTCGTTTTGTCGCCATTATTCTATAAAAACAAACTGAAAAGTTGAAAAGGAATAGGCCCATAGATTTTCAAAGCATGTTGTATAATAAAATAAACCAAGCAGACCAGTCCCCACAAGCCGCAAGTATTCACCGGTAAGTATGACACATACGACAATCATATTTTCATAACGTAGGGTCACAACAGAGGAATACGTTCAATCATATTAACAAAGCGCCGCTACGATGTCCTCTTAAGATTAAAGCGCTTATTACACTATACAATTTTTAGGAAATCTAATTAGGAAATAGGAAGGTGTAATCGTAGTTAGAACAGTTAGGATCCGATTTAGTCAAATTGGAGGTCCCAATCGCTCTACTTCCTAAATTGTTTACAATTTAGGACAGTGTAATCGCAACGTTACGATTTAGAACAACCAGTCGGCGCCCGCGCTTTGATACAAGCGGATGTCTTGAAGTTTTGATAGAAGTCTGATATCAGAGAGCAGTACTTTAAATCTTAATATTAATTTCCGGTGTTTATAAAACGTAATGTCACCATCAAACATTCTTTGGTACTCACACTTTATCGAAATATCGTGACTTCTTTTTCAATATGTTTGGATACCAAACTTAACAAATATTCAAACTGTTTTATAGGTGGTAGAGCCATGCTGCAGTTATATTAGTAGTATAGTTGTAGCACGAATGGGTCGGCTCGACCGAGGAAGCACCACGCTCCCACAGAATACCAGCGTAAAATAGTAGCTTAATGTTGCTGTGTTTCGTATGGCGAGTGTAGAGAACCGGAGACCCTTTTTACTGGAAACGAGGCATTTCATCTTAGTCGTCACAGGTGACAACGCATCTGCATTTTGATTTGTAATCGGAGATGGATGTAGATGTCAACCACTTACCATCAGGTGGACTGTGTGCTAGTTTGTCACCCTATCCTATAAAAAACTGCTTAGAATCTAAAAATATATAATTATATTCATATTGGACAGTTTTTTTTTTCAATGACAAGTACTCTTTTCTCTTTTTTTAATATCCATTGTTCCCACCATGGCTCAGGCAAGTCTTATTTTCTGTTGTTTTGATAAATACGGCGCCATCGATCAAACGTCCAACCCCGTCGATACTTCTTTACGAATGCGGTTCGTCACGATTTAGAATTCAATTTAGTGTAGTGTGATCACTAGCTTCCAATTTAGGTTCCTAATTAGATTTCCTAAAAATTGTATAGTGTAATAAGCGCTTAAGGATCCCGCTGCGCGTTCCGTCTCGCTCTTGCAACCACAGGTGATTAATAATAGCACAGTCTAATAATAGGCTGCGATCCGATTCACGCCAAAATCGCTGATAGCGCTCTGCTCACATTCCTCACCGGTTCTCTGATAGGCGCGAAATTTAAAATGGTGTTAAATAAATTTGAAACTTCAGATGGGCCAATCAAAATGGCGCGGCGGGCCGCATGCGAACCGCGGGCCGTAGTTTGAGTACAGCTATTCTAAAAGATAATATGTAACTTGTGACACCACTAAGCTAGCTTAGGCGTTTAACAAAGGCGTATTTACTTTTGCCTTAAAGACGCCGAGTCATTCTATCTTAGTCCTTAGGAGTGACAACATATCTGCATTTTGATTACTAATTGAGGCTGAATGAGATTTCCTAATGACTCACAGCATTCTTGTTTGTCACTCTCTTCTCCTAATATGTATTTTGTTACATATACATTAAAGCTGTATAAGCAGACAAAATGGCTTATACAGCTTTGTAGGACCCATGGCTCGATCAATATAAAAGATTGATTGACTATTATGACGACGATGAGCAGGGGTAACGAGTTCAGGTTCTGATAGCTTTACTCGCAAGTCCTCCGTACAACGGGGGAGGTCTATGCACAGGATTGAACTTCGAATGAACAGAGTTCATTGTTTAAAATAAAACCATCGCGAATAAGGGCTAATAAATTACCGCTTACCAGATGTCACAACTGGAGACTAAGGTGAAGTTATTTGTTACAAATTGTCACCAATTATGTAAAAGGTTACTGTTACGGACGGCGAAGAAGTAATCGTCCATCGCCCCGCATCGCACCCGCGTCGACACGTCTCCCGCACCCCGCATCAGAACAGGGCCCCGCAAGGACAAACGCTCTCACCAACTCTGGACAACAAGAAAAACATGAAAACAAGACAAGCAAGAAGGAAGCCCTCACGATCTTTAATTTAGTCTTAATCCCTGCGAGTTTAAAATAGCAATTATCATCAATTAAGTTATTAGTCAGACAGATGTCACAGTAATTAGCTTTCTTCATAGTAGTTCGGTTTCTCACTTATAATAAAACATAAATACAGTCCACTTAGCTCTCATCCCCTACAGTTGCGTTAAATAAAAAAATTTCGGTTTCTAGTCCAAAAACCTTAATACACAAAACAAGGCTTCAGTGGTTGCTCTTTGATATTTTGCACATTTATAACTCGCTTTTTTGTTCTTATACTTTAAGGAATACCTGCTGTTTGGTTTATCCATTTTAATCTTATTAATATTAAAATAAAGCTAATATTTCAGATATGCTCATTCCTAAGTAGAGCCGCCGTCCCGTGTTTCCTTTAATATTAATATCTTATCTATAAAGACAGAAAAATACAATTCCATTAAGGTTAACTGAAAGTAAGCAATTTTTCGTCTACAGTTATCGGGAGATACTTTGCATGAAATATTGTCGAGTTGGCGAATTGAACCCCTGAGTAAACTGAAACGTCAGCATTTCTCCTCGCATGGACATGAATTTTTAAATGTAATACGTTAACTTACATTTTACATTAAAATTTTCCAATGAAACGAAATGAAATGTGAACTCGTGTCGTAATTTCTTCTTATTTGCGGCATAAGTGGGAAACCGTGAAGTTTTAGTCAGTGCGAGTTTCACATAATATCCTTTGACATAATGCCTTGCGGTGGAGGCGGGTATAGGTAGCCAGTTCTTCATGTAAAATAAGACAAACTTATAGTTCACGACATTGACTGAGAGATGTATTCGAGATTCCGCAGTGATAAAACAGCAAATTATAATTAAATTATGTAAATGTTTTCGTCGCACTTCAGTGGGAGATTCATATATACTTTCATACCGTGTCTGAATGTTTGCCCTTATACAATTTATGTGATTAAATTGCCTCCACGATAGAGAAGAAAACCTTAACGTTCTTTAACTTCCCGTTAAGAAAATTGAAAATTTTCGAAAATAGGGAAGTTATTGGTTTCACCCCGATTTTCGAAAATCGAGTTTTCATCAGATCTCAACGTTTTGAGATCCTAGGAAGCTGTTCTGACTTATTTCACGTGAATGTCCGTCAGATGTGTTTGTGTGTGTGTGTGTGTGTGTGTGCGCGCTTGTTCGCGTGTTCGCGTGTGCGCGTGTGCGCGTGCGCACGTACGTGCGTGTGGGTGTGCGTATCATTATTATTATAATACATAATAATAAATATTATACATAATTTCTAGATTTCCCAACATAATTTGGTGAAATTTGGAGCGATTTGCACTTGAAATTAGCGGAAAGTTTCAGGGATGGACTGCAGGTTCAACCAATTTTTTTAAATAAACTAAAGATGTATCAAGGATGAAAATAATAACGAAATCATTCATTCAAAGATTCAAGTCCAACTGCTCAAGATGCACAAGCTCGTAAGATACTTAAAAGGTGGTCCGGGAATTGTATCCAATGCTGCCTTCTAAAGAGAGCAACCGACAAGCTTACATTATATACAGATATAAACTTTTCGTTTTATTTAACTAACCGCTTTCCAATGGATAACGGATTTAAAAATGGCAGTAATAAAACAAAAAAATAACATCATTATAACTAATTGAAAAACATTTATTAAATTTAATTTACAACCACGAAAAGTTTTCTATATAACTAAATTAACAAACAAAATTACAGTCCATCTGATGGTAACTGGTTACTGCAGTCCATGTACATCCGCAGCCAAGTTCAAACAAAGAAGCCTATATATGTTATGCTTACATGTAGTAGAGCCACGCTGCGGCTATATTAATTAGGGATGGGCCGAATATGGATTTCACCGAATACGAATATTCGGCCGAATGTTCGGTAAAACTTCTACCGAACCGAATATTCGGCCGAACAATATTCGGCAGGATAACCTCGGTACCCAACCAATTTATGTCGAAAATTGTTACCGTAAAGCGCGCGGATTAGCGTCGGACCCCGCCCCTCGCTCCCACGCCGCACCTGACAGTCATTGGTTGCATCATCTAGTACTGAGCAAATTACCGGCACGTGCTTATGTTTTGACTATTCTTGTGATAAAAAAGTATTTCGTTTGTTTTATTCTTAGTGAAAATTAATATTTACTTATATGATAAAAATGAGCGGCAGGAGATCCACTATTTGGACTTATTTTAGAAAAACTGACGACCAAAGTAAAGTGAAATGTACTAATGTAATGTTTCTTTGTTTGATTCTAAAAACATTTTATCAAATTTCTATTTCCTATAATCGCAAATAAATCTACAGTGCCTCAAAAACATAAGTGTATAAATTTATGCATTTGTGGCACTCTAGACTAGAGTAAGTAAGAGTAGATTTAACCCATAAATAAAATATACTTTCAACAGTAAAAGACATCACGTTAACGTACATTTCAACACATTGGACACTATGAAAATGTTCGGTCCGAATGTTCGGTGATTTAGCCGAATATTAGGCCGAATACGAATATTCGGTAAAGCTGCCGAATATGCCGAATACCGAACATAAAACGAATATTCGGCCCATCTCTAATATTAATATAGTTGTAGCACGAATGGGTTGGCTCGACCGAAGTTCCGCTCTCACAGAATACCAATGTAACATAGCAGCATAATGCTGCTATATTTCTTAACGTGAGTGTAGAGTACTGAAGACCTTTGTAACCCCTGAGGTGACAATAATATTATAGCTGCAACCTCATTGGTAAGCGCAGTGTGAGACTACACCTTCCAATTTATTTAATAGTAAAAGAGTTAGAAAAATATTAGCAAACGAGCACACATTCCTCATAGATATCTACATCTATCCTCTATTAAGAACATATTTATTTTTTTGAAACGCATGTGACAAGTACCGAAGAGCAATTTTTTACACAACTTATAGAGCTTTGTAACTAAATTGCAACCACTTAGTTCCGTAATGGAATTTTTTTCCAGAATTTAACACAGTTTCAAAACGCAGTGTGATCCGTTTAACTTTGAGGAACAATTCAGGTTAAAAGTTTTGGCAAATATCGGGTCCTAACACGTCGGTGAATGAAGCTTGCATTTGCTAAAAGCACTACTACTACAAGTCTTATTTTAAATACAACTTAAGTGACAATTGAACTCACAATCCATCTGGTGGTAAATAGAAATGCCTTAGTATATCCACCTCATGGGAGCTGGTTACTAAGCACGGCTAGCTAGTAAATGGACTAAAGCTTCATGGTGCTCCATCTCCGCCGTATATCAGGAAACTCTAGGAAACTGACTACCTCGTTGGTCTAGTGGTTGTAGTAGTGCGACTGCTCATCATGAGGTCCTGGGTTTGAATCCCGGGTTGGGCCAAAAAATTAATTATTGAGTTTTTCCGTCAAGAAATTCTCAGTAGTTGCCCGGAGTCAGGAAGTTGGCGGTGTCTCACCCCCGTGCCTCGGAAAGCACGTAAAGCCGTTGGTCCTGCGCCTGATCTCTCTCCGTCGTATCGGTTTAAGGTCATAGCACACTTAAACGACTCTGCTCCAACACCGCTCCCACTCAACACCACTCTAAACTAAGACGACTGCTCACAGTCCACGCGGTGACAGCTAGCAGGCACCCAGCAGTCCACGCGGCGACAGCTAGCAGACGGCCAGCTATCCACCCGCCGACCTCTCTCGCTTTTCGCGATAGCCACAGTTCGCGATCGGTTTCTATTAAAGCAACTCGTATTTTTTACTATGTCCCGATTCACAACGCACGAACTAGCAATTATTGCTATTGCACTTGAAGATGAAGAGAGAAGCGCAAAAACTAACAGGCGAAGATTTTCGGTGCATAAAATGCTAAAAGCAAGACATGCAGAAGGAGAATTTCGGCAGATCCAGAGACACCTATTAGATGACGAAGAAAAATTCTACATTTACTTTCATATAGATCGGTACTTATTTGACTACATATTATCATTTATTGAAAAAGACATAACAAAGAAGAATACGAAATTCAGACAAGCAATAACACCAATAGAAAAAATTGCCGTCACATTAAGGTAAGTGAAAGAGAAACTTTTCTTGTAAATAATAATAATAATAATATGGCTATCGAAATAAAAAGGCAAGGGCAAGTAGACTCCGTAAAAATCATTCCTATCATCATATCTACAACTGGTGTAGTTCCAAAGACCCTTCAAACCAGCCTCAACATGCTTCAAATGCCTAAATCCACTCTTACACTTATACAAAAAGCAGTCCTTCTTAACACCTGTCGTCTCACACGTAAATTTCTTAACTCATCACCGTCATCATTGTAATTCTTTCTTTTTTTCCTGCGTGCACACTTGGTCAAGACCCGTGTGTCCGTTTTCTACCCCTCAATACAGAGGGAGAAATAAAAACAAATAATAATAATAATAATAATAATAATAATAATATTCCACAACTATCACCAACGCCATCTAGTCCCAAGCTAAGCAGAGCTTGTGTTATGGGTACTAGACAACTGATGAAACATACTTATATATTTCTAAATACATAAATATTATAGATAAATTACACCCAGACACAGAACAAAGGATCGTGCTCATCACACAAACATTTTGTCCTGGGTGGGAATCGAACCCACGACCTCCGGCTTAGCAGTCAGGGTCACTAACCACTAGACCAACAGGCCAGTCAAATTTGTACACATTTATTTGAAAAAAAAAAATATAGTACCAATCAGTCTCTAATTTCTATTACTTATCATCAGTGATCGGAATAGGGTGAGTATATTTACCCACAGTTTATGGAACAGAGACAAAAATCGGAGACTGACAGCGAGCTGTCTGCTAATTTATGATGCTAATGTTAAATATATCTAAACAGCAATATTTTAAGCCCATATTTAAATTATACTCTTTTTGCCGGGTGGGAGCAGGGTCGTGTAAGTTGGCTATGACCTTCACCGTCCCATCGGATTATAAGAGTGAGGGAATAGAGAGTGCACCTGTACTTGCGCATACACTTGGGCACTATAATCCTGTCCTGCGTGCGTGAGTGCGTGCGTGAGTGCGTGCGTGAGTGCGTGCGTGAGTGCGTGCGTGAGTGCGTGCGTGAGTGCGTGCGTGAGTGCGTGCGTGAGTGCGTGCGTGAGTGCGTGCGTGAGTGCGTGCGTGAGTGCGTGCGTGAGTGCGTGCGTGAGTGCGTGCGTGAGTGCGTGCGTGAGTGCGTGCGTGAGTGCGTGCGTGAGTGCGTGCGTGAGTGCGTGCGTGAGTGCGTGCGTGAGTGCGTGCGTGAGTGCGTGCGTGAGTGCGTGCGTGAGTGCGTGCGTGAGTGCGTGCGTGAGTGCGTGCGTGAGTGCGTGCGTGAGTGCGTGCGTGAGTGCGTGCGTGAGTGCGTGCGTGAGTGCGTGCGTGAGTGCGTGCGTGAGTGCGTGCGTGAGTGCGTGCGTGAGTGCGTGCGTGAGTGCGTGCGTGAGTGCGTGCGTGAGTGCGTGCGTGAGTGCGTGCGTGAGTGCGTGCGTGAGTGCGTGCGTGAGTGCGTGCGTGAGTGCGTGCGTGAGTGCGTGCGTGAGTGCGTGCGTGAGTGCGTGCGTGAGTGCGTGCGTGAGTGCGTGCGTGAGTGCGTGCGTGAGTGCGTGCGTGATTGCGTGCGTGATTGCGTGCGTGAGTGCGTGCGTGAGTGCGTGCGTGAGTGCGTGCGTGAGTGCGTGCGTGAGTGCGTGCGTGAGTGCGTGCGTGAGTGCGTGCGTGAGTGCGTGCGTGAGTGCGTGCGTGAGTGCGTGCGTGAGTGCGTGCGTGAGTGCGTGCGTGAGTGCGTGCGTGAGTGCGTGCGTGAGTGCGTGCGTGAGTGCGTGCGTGAGTGCGTGCGTGAGTGCGTGCGTGAGTGCGTGCGTGAGTGCGTGCGTGAGTGCGTGCGTGAGTGCGTGCGTGAGTGCGTGCGTGAGTGCGTGCGTGAGTGCGTGCGTGAGTGCGTGCGTGAGTGCGTGCGTGAGTGCGTGCGTGAGTGCGTGCGTGAGTGCGTGCGTGAGTGCGTGCGTGAGTGCGTGCGTGAGTGCGTGCGTGATTGCGTGCGTGAATGCGTGCGTGAGTGCGTGCGTGAGTGCGTGCGTGAGTGCGTGCGTGAGTGCGTGCGTGAGTGCGTGCGTGAGTGCGTGCGTGAGTGCGTGCGTGAGTGCGTGCGTGAGTGCGTGCGTGAGTGCGTGCGTGAGTGCGTGCGTGAGTGCGTGCGTGAGTGCGTGCGTGAGTGCGTGCGTGAGTGCGTGCGTGAGTGCGTGCGTGAGTGCGTGCGTGAGTGCGTGCGTGAGTGCGTGCGTGAGTGCGTGCGTGAGTGCGTGCGTGAGTGCGTGCGTGAGTGCGTGCGTGAGTGCGTGCGTGAGTGCGTGCGTGAGTGCGTGCGTGAGTGCGTGCGTGAGTGCGTGCGTGAGTGCGTGCGTGAGTGCGTGCGTGAGTGCGTGCGTGAGTGCGTGCGTGAGTGCGTGCGTGAGTGCGTGCGTGAGTGCGTGCGTGAGTGCGTGCGTGAGTGCGTGCGTGAGTGCGTGCGTGAGTGCGTGCGTGCGTGCGTGCGTGCGTGCGTGCGTGCGTGCGTGCGTGCGTGCGTGCGTGCGTGCGTGCGTGCGTGCGTGCGTGCGTGCGTGTGTGTGTGTGTGTGTGTATGTATGTAAACCTTTCATAACTTTTTATCGTTCGATTGAGATAGGGCGTTCCAAACATCTCAATGTGGAATAGATTTGGTGATAATGTGAACGGACGATTAGATTATGAGAAATCTCAAAAATAAAAAATTTGAAGAACTGTTTTTTTTTTAAATAATTTTTAAGCTTTACCGATCGATTTCAAAAACTAATCAGCTCTTAACCTCAAAAAATTACGTCGAATGCTGTTTGGAAAATAAAAATCGGTTCATTCGTTCCTGAGATAACGAAGGAGTAAGAGTTTGAAAAAAAATGTTTTTTTAACATAATTTCTAGATTTCGCAACATAATTTGGTGAAATTTGGAGCGCTTTGCATTTGAAATTAGCGGGAAGTTCCAGGGATGGCCTGCAGGTTCAACTATTTTTTTTAATAAACTAAAGACGTATCAAGGATGAAAATAATAACGAAATCATATTTCTCCGATAGATTTTATAGATTCAAGTACATCTGCTCAAGATGAACAAGCTAGTAAGATACTTAAAAGTTCGTCCGGAAATTGCATCCAACGCTACTGCCTAACGAGAGCAAGCGACAAGTTTATATTATAGCCTAACTTGTGCATGCTTGGCTTCTGTATTATAAAAACTTTTCGTTTTATTTAACAAACCATTTTTCTATGGACAACGGATTTGAAAATGGCAGTTATAAAACAAAAAAATAACATCATAATAATTGATTGAAAAACGTTTATTAAATTAAACTTACAACCACGAAACGTTTTTTATAAAACTAAATTAACAAACAAAATTACAGTCCACCCGGCGGTAACTGGTTACTGCAGTCCATGTACATCCGCAGCCAAGTTCAAACAAAGAAGCCTATATATGTTATGCTTACATGTAGTAGAGCCACGCTGCGGCTATATTAATTAGGGATGGGCCGAATATGGATTTCACCGAATACGAATATTCGGCCGAATGTTCGGTAAAACTTCTACCGAACCGAATATTCGGCCGAACAATATTCGGCAGGATAACCTCGGTACCCAACCAATTTATGTCGAAAATTGTTACCGTAAAGCGCGCGGATTAGCGTCGGACCCCGCCCCTCGCTCCCACGCCGCACCTGACAGTCATTGGTTGCATCATCTAGTACTGAGCAAATTACCGGCACGTGCTTATGTTTTGACTATTCTTGTAATAAAAAAGTATTTCGTTTGTTTTATTCTTAGTGAAAATTAATATTTACTTATATGATAAAAATGAGCGGCAGGAGATCTACTATTTGGACTTATTTTAGAAAAACTGACGACCAAAGTAAAGTGAAATGTACTAATGTAATGTTTCTTTGTTTGATTCTAAAAACATTTTATTAAATTTCTATTTGCTATAATCGGAAATAAATCTACAGTGCCTCAAAAACGTAAGTGTATAAATTTATGCATTTGTGGCACTCTAGACTAGAGTAAGTAAGAGTAGGTTTAACCCATAAATAAAATATACTTTCAACAGTAAAAGACATCACGTTAACGTACATTTCAACACATTGGACACTATGAAAATGTTCGGTCCGAATGTTCGGTGATTTAGCCGAATATTAGGCCGAATACGAATATTCGGTAAAGCTGCCGAATATGCCGAATACCGAACATAAAACGAATATTCGGCCCATCTCTAATATTAATATAGTTGTAGCACGAATGGGTTGGCTCGACCGAAGTTCCGCTCTCACAGAATACCAATGTAACATAGCAGCATAATGCTGCTATATTTCTTAACGTGAGTGTAGAGTACTGAAGACCTTTGTAACCCCTGAGGTGACAATAATATTATAGCTGCAACCTCATTGGTAAGCGCAGTGTGAGACTACACCTTCCAATTTATTTAATAGTAAAAGAGTTAGAAAAATATTAGCAAACGAGCACACATTCCTCATAGATATCTACATCTATCCTCTATTAAGAACATATTTATTTTTTTGAAACGCATGTGACAAGTACCGAAGAGCAATTTTTTACACAACTTATAGAGCTTTGTAACTAAATTGCAACCACTTAGTTCCGTAATGGAATTTTTTTCCAGAATTTAACACAGTTTCAAAACGCAGTGTGATCCGTTTAACTTTGAGGAACAATTCAGGTTAAAAGTTTTGGCAAATATCGGGTCCTAACACGTCGGTGAATGAAGCTTGCATTTGCTAAAAGCACTACTACTACAAGTCTTATTTTAAATACAACTTAAGTGACAATTGAACTCACAATCCATCTGGTGGTAAATAGAAATGCCTTAGTATATCCACCTCATGGGAGCTGGTTACTAAGCACGTAGCTAGTAAGTAGACTAAAGCTTCACGGTGCACCATCTTCGCTGTATATCAGGAAAGCCATGTTATTTTCACATTTACACAAACACTACACATTGAATAGAAATATTTATACGGATACACGTACTGACCAGCCCCCCCCCCCCTCCCGTAACCGTGTGTGCTGTAAATCCAACCAAAATGTCGGGAATTAAAAACCAATTAATTAAACGCGATAAAATCCGTATTTATAGTTTTATTCAACGTGTTTTTGCTTCGTATGCCGTAAACACTGAGCAATGTGAAATAAATAACCACTCAAATTTAAAAATAAAATAACCACCGTCACATTTTATCTCACGGGTGTCGTAACAGGCAATTGAGGGAAACTTCTTCAAGATATGGTCAGTAGCATCTTCCTGATGACAACAGAGAGTTATAAAATTTTTGTTGGTGGCGAATCTTACTGCTAAGTGTGGCAATTGTGGCTAAATCTCCATCTATGTGGAAGGTCTATGTTTGGCAGTGTACATTTATAAAATTGTAAAAAAATTAATAAATATCGAGGAAGGACAACAACGTGCCATTATTTCGTTTATCGGCGAGGGGACAAACGTCAGCATAAATTTGGCAGCCTTAATTACACCACGGGCTCGCCCCATATTTTTGATGACGTCTGGACGCAGTTTTCACGAATTCAATTTAGGGTATTTTATATGCCGAGCTGAGATACATACGTAAAAAGATAAATGATTGTCTTATCATGATATTTTTTGTATGTACAAATACTACACATGGAATAAACCTAATTTTAGAGATTATCGCGTTTACTGTTTTAATTCCCGGCATTTCCCGACATTTGATTCCCGAGTTGAAGGTACCCTTCCTTAACTATATCTCAAACACCTCAGTTTCGCTCCACTCCTCCCCTATCATGACCATGGGTGCTGCAAAGTTCCAGAAACGCTGGAAATTTAAAACGAAAATTGTTAAAATTTTAACGAGACAAAATCAGTGAAATCGGTTTTATTTTATTTTCGTGACAGAGTCACGCTGCAGCTATATAGTATTTGTAGCATGAATCAGTCGACTCGATCGGGGAAGTACCACGCTCTCACAAAATACAAGCGTATATCAGCAGATCAATGCTGCCGTGTTTCGTATGGTGAGTGTAAAGAAGCGGAAACACTTTTTACTGGAAACGAGGCATTTCTTCGTAGTCCTCAGGGGCAGGGGTGACCACGCATATGTATTTCGCAGATAATTGTAGATGTCTATGGGATACAGCATCCTCTTACTATCAGGTGGACTGTGAGCTCGCTTGTCACCCACATTCTATAACAAATATTCCATACTCGCGAGCAAGTCGAGTTCGATCTCTGCCAGCATCAATAATATTGTTAATGGTAAACTGTACAAACTGCTGCTTTACCACGTACTCTGTGGTAGAGAAAGATATCAGGAGTAGTCTTGCCTAAGCTGAATCATTATATGTGAACTCCAGATGGTAGGACTTCTTTTCTGGCCCTATTTGGTAAGTATCATACTCAACTATAATAACATGTTATGGGGCATTTCACGTTAATAGTACTCAGAGGTCATAATGCAACTGTAGTCTTTTTTGTTAGAAGTTGTTTACAGGTGTTTATGGTTTGCAGCCACTAATCAGTGAGGTGGACTGTAAGTTCGTTTTGCAGTTGATTATATTATGTAGAAAGCAGAAAGAAAATAAGTTTATTTAGTAACACATTTTAGCAATTTGATTACTAAAATTACTTAATATAAATTTGATAAATGGTTACTAAAAGTACCCAATTCAGCGTAGTCTTGGTACTACAAAGTACATCGACGCTGATCTTCCGCGGGTGTCAATAAAAATTTAACAACAACTATACTTAACAGTATACATTATTATACAGTTTTAAGTAAATATGGACACAATTATTTAAACCATACACACATATACACTATCACATGCATATCGACGTTTCACGGCCAAAAAGGGATAACCGCCCATATTTACGAAATCGACTTATTATATGTATGGTTAGAACGGTCTTTTTTCTCATGGCTCTATGACCTACTTTTTGTCGGTTAGGTAGTATCCATAGCCATCTTTGTCGTAAACGACACATATTTTGGTGAACTTTTAATTTCGACGATTAGCTGAATAATGATATTTCAAAACTTAGGTTTATGTTATTAAGGCTTTCTTAAACATTTTCGTGTTTGGACGTTAACCGATTTCAGATTCAGTTTGTTTGAAAAATATTATTGTGATTTAAGATATTTAAACCAATATTTTCATGACTTTGTTAATCGTTTACAGTAATTTATTACTTCTATTACTGTACCAATTAACGGAGGAGCTTAATACAAATCGTCGTAAAAACTTATAAATAGTTGCTTATCCTTTCTCCCGATATTCAAACGAGTGTGGTAGTTAGATAAGCAGATAACGCTAAAATATATACTTAAACGAATTCAATGTCGCGGCATTTGTCGTTTATCTAGTGCAACAAAATCTAAAAACGTCGTTTATCTCTCATTTGTTTGAAACAAACGAGGTCTCGATCACACAGCGACACTTACATACGGAATACCGTTTCGGTAGTTACAACCTATGTCACATTTATACATAAATGTTAACCAATCAACACAAACAATACTTTGATTATTTATCAGATGAGGAAGTTTTTAAAGCAGTTTTTGGAGATGTTATTTATTCCGATACGTACAAACCTTCTTTATTTTCATATGACTCTGACGAGGAAATAATTATTACTAACAAAAAAAAAAAACGAATGAAGTCCAACAAAAGTAAAGAAAATATAAAAGAGCTAGTGGATCAAATCGAATATATGTAGTGCAATGAAAATGCAGCAAAAGAATAAAAAGAAAGAACAAAGTATCCTAAAGCAATCTGGTCAAGCACACACTAGGCAAGATGGGACTGAAATACCTGCTAAAGAAATTAAACCTAACCCATGCCTAGGAAAAAGTGTGGCAATTATTGTGATTCTATTATAAATGAGAAATTTTTTCGTGCATTGCCCAAGACTGCCACGTGCCACACCAGCCATCTTGTTTGGTTATAGAGAACCACGCATGGATGTTACAACTAAATTGATCTCGCATAACAAATTATGGCCCGACCCGGGAATTGAACCCGAGACCCTATCGCACCACCAGTAATTATATTTAAGCGAACGGATTAAAGCAAGATTTACAATCGGTGGTGGAATATTGTTCCAGCATTTCGTGGCAGAATAACGAAAGCTACCACGAAATGCAGCTGTATTGTGTCTTGGACATATGAAACGAGTTGTATTTCTAACTTGTCGATGTGAAATGTGTTATTTCATTTCATCACTCAAATGTATTGAAGTGTGTAAATTTTATTTCAACACTAAATTTTTTGAAACATAAAATTTTCGTCGAAACGTAATACATTTAAGTGATTACGAAGAGCTAGGATCTAATTTTAACCTACAAAATCACCAGTAACAGCCGCAATCAATTATTAAAATCGCTCATCCTAATTAATCTTGTATGATTTCAAGCCCAGCGTATTTGAGATAAATCGTTAATTTTCGCATATTATATTGTGTGAATCTGTGTTGCCAGAGTTATAAATAGTTGAAACCATTATTGTTACTGGTGTAATTTATTAAATTTTAGGTCTGTATATTAAGCATACTGTATTTAATTTGTGCACATATAAATTTGGAGGAAGTAACTCTAAAGGTGGAAAAATAGGGAATTACATTTTTATGTAAAAGTTAAGTTGTTACCTTGATCTTGAAATATATTTGTCCAGGTTCAAAAATTAAACTATTCATAAACCTGCCACATTAAAAATTCTGAAGTATTTATTTTTAATACTTTAAAACAGCTAATTTATTTTTATTAAAAGTTTAATTTTGTAACACAAATAAATCTGACAATACACTGAGCATACCATGTGTTAGTTGGTAAGGAACACCTTGAAACCTACTTGTCTGGTTAATTGAAAATGTGGCCGTGGAAAGCAAAGGGGACCCGCCGGGCAAGGTGTTATACCCAGGGGGCGGCCAACGCTCCGTGTGATAGTTCGGAGCTATTCTATATATACTGTTTTTACTTTGGAACTTTGATAGTGCGATTTAGGCTTTGATATGTCTCGCTTGTGGCACGACGAAAGCACCACCACATCACCTCCCTGCTCAGACCGAGGTTGATAGTGCAGTCCGATTACGGGTCCGTCCTTAATGCTGGTGGGTAATGCATGCTGCGTGCGTAAGGGCAAGCGACGCCGGTGCGAATGATATACCGTTGTGTAATACATGTCGTACCACGCAATTGCAAGTCATGGTGAGAATGATATGCCGGAGAAAGTGCGAGAAGTCTGCCTTATGAATTTGCGGTGAGTCGAGATGAAAACCGGTTGGACTGGCTTACAGGAACTGAAGACTGCAGAAGACGATTCTCAGGAGTGAATGGTAGGGGTTCTTGAGGATAATGACGAAGGCTCGAAGTTGTAGTTTCTGAAGTTTGTTGATCGCGTATTCAGATCAATTGTCAACACTGTAGCCGTGGAAGGAAAACGGGAGACATCCTGCGGGGCAAGGTATTCTGCTCGGGGAGTGGCCCACACTCCTAGTGGTAAAATCCAAAAATAATGCAAGACATTTTTTTTGTTACAGAAATCGAGGCTTTAATACTACGAAACACTTTGTTTTAGCACTAACCTCAGAAGCTTTTTAGTTTCTGAATTTTGAGGTAGTTATATTTCTTTTAGTTTCTAGAAACATTCTCATTTTTTTACTTTTTAAGTTTATTGGCAATATCACAACCTCAATCAAATATCGTCTAGAGGTACGTCGGAAGTGAACATCTTTTGAGAATCGGCGATTTTTCCAGACTGACACGACTTAGGGACCTTCAAAAAAACGAGCGTTTTCTTTTTCAAAGGGCCCGCAAAACACATGCAATTTTCTTGGTATTGCATTTGTTCATGGACGATTGTAGTCACTCGTGTGACCCTAATTATATTTTTTTAAAACCTATGTAATTCTACAAAATGATTGTGGCCCTAGACGAGAAAAAACTCTCAGCCAGTTTTTGCCTATTGGTTGTCGACTTATCACGCATTCGAATCTGCATACAAACACAAGAAAAAAGACAAGATTTGGTTAAAAATACTATTCTTTCAACGTTTCATTATCATCATTATTATTTTAATGTTTAACATAAATTAAAAGAATTAGTACGAAATATTTATAGATTAAAGGTGTCACACGAACACACAGCCCACGTAATGGTAAGTGACTACTGTGGCCAATAGGCATCTACACCTCTCTTCGGTTAAAATAAAAAATGCAGATGCGTTGTCACCCCTGACGACTAAGGTGGGACTACTCATTTTCAGTAAAAATAAATTATTTTGTATTTGTATTTTATTTCGTTTCGACCCCTTTCGTGCTACTACCACTACATAGCGGTAGCATGGCTCCACTACGTAATTTGTGCACGCTATCTTTCATCTTTATCAGCATGTTATAATGTCTAGTAAATTATTTAAATTAATGTTTATTTCCCCATTTATCACAAAAGACAACAACATCACATAAATCTATCGGTTTATCTACGAGAGAGAAAATGTCAGCCCAAGTTTGTTCGTAGCGAAATTAGAAAGGGATGCGAAACCGGTTCGTGGGACTCGAGACAAACAGTTTAAGTGAGATAGCTGATAATTTATTTGATCTATTAATATGTCGTTTAGATTTATGACAATTAAAACCATATTAATATATTTATTACATTTTTCGTTTTTATTTTAAAAGTGTCTAAGTTTTTCGGATAAAATATAGCCTAGATCACCCATCCATTCCATCCATCCATCCTCGCCTTTGCTCTCTGTCTGCTCGTGGAGTTTGATTACAGTCAGTTAAAAAAGATAAGCCCGGGCAGATAGATAGACAAAACAATAAAAATTCCAACCACCTAGAACTTTTTTTAAATATAAGTGTCCGCGGTCTTTTCAATCACTTTGGCTCAGGGCCATCCCATTCACACTTTAACCTACTGTCGCCGATATGCCTTTCTTTAAACATCCTACCCTTTCGTATTTTTGAATAAGTATTAAAGACTTAGAACGTGGTAGAGACATGATGCAGCTGCATTAGTAGTATAATTGTATCACGAATGTGCCGGCTCAACTGAGGAAAGTGCTCTCACAGTATACCAATGTAAAATAGCAATTCAATGCAGTGTTTCATATGGTGAGTGTAAATAACCGGAGACTTTTTTACACGAAAGGAGGCATTACATCCTCAGGGAAAACAACACAACTGCATTTTGATTCTTAATCGAGGATAAATATGGACGACTATAGTATACAGCATCCACTTATCATCAGATGGCGTGTGTGCTCGCTTGCCACTATTGTTCCATAAAAAAAGTTTAGAAAAACAACCAGCAATATATCCTAAAACTTTTTTATGAAACCCATATAGCTCTACTAAAATGTCAACCTTTCTTGACAAATAATATCTGGCCCTACCTAAAAGTAATTATACACAAACGCAGGCCCTACGAGGAAACAACGCATCTGCATTTTGATTTGTTATCTATGATAAAAGTAGATGTCTATGGGCCACAGCAAGAACCTACTATGAAGTGTACTGTCTGCTCGTTTGTCACTCTTAATCTTTAAAAATCTTATTTTTTAATTATTATTCGAACTTTACTAGACCAAGATTTATTTGAAAACAACCGATCACACCTAGTTTGAACCATGATTAAAACGCAATCAAATTTAACAAACCATAATTGGCTGCACTTTGTTGTAGGCAGCTAAATCTATGTGTATCAGCACTTTGACTTTTAGCTATCATCATCATACCAGCCAACACAAGTCCACTGCTGAACATACGCCTCCCCCAAAGAATACCACAAAGCACCCGCATTCATCAAATTCCTGCATGTCTTACTAAGTCGTCACTCCACCTAGTGAGGGCCCACACGTCGCCTACCAGTACGAGGCTGCCACTCGAGAAGCTTTTTTCACCATCAGTTGTCGGTTCTACGAGCTATATGGCCGGTCCATTGCCGTGTGCAGTGCCGCAAACTGTTAGCTGTGACTCATATAAAAGGTTACTAAATTGAAAATCAACAATTATATAAGTTGAAAGCATTACACCGATCTACCCAAATTCTATTTGTATAATTTTGTATATTATTTGAGTTCGATTTGGACACAGGCCAAAATCTTTCCGTAATTTCGAGCAAATACTATTGAACACTCATCCTTAATGGCTTTGTAGCGCGAAGAAGAAATTCGGTCGTTTGTTGAGTAAATTTTAAGTACGGATACTGATCGTTATTTCGTCTTTGGTTTCTTAGAGTTACGACTGATGACCTAAAAATCAATCGTCTTATTTAAATTAGACGCGCTTTATTCTTACTGTTTTTTGTACCATGTGAAATATACTCAAAATGCTAAAATCTATTAAAAGACAATGTATGCGATGCGCAGACTTACATTATAGGATACCTATCTTACGGTAAACGTGGCAAAATTTACCAAAAATGGAACGTGTGCAAATTTCAATAAGAATATCGTTACATTATTTTCGGTTTCCTACCCGTGAAAAGTAGCACTTTATCAAATATCTAAGTACCTACCCGTGAAAATACTACTTTCTTTTTAGATATTTATTATTCATAATAATTGTTCTGTAAATAAATGAAGCTGTAGGTAGTTAAAAAAGTCGTCTAGTGGCTGCGTTCACTACATCATGTGGGTCACCCTGTGGATATCTATCTATAGAATGAGTAGCAGCATAGTCCTGATAAAAAAGTCGTCTAGTGGCTGCGTTCACTACATCATGTGGGTCACCCTGTGGATATCTATCTATAGAATGAGTAGCAGCATAGTCCTGATAAAAAAGTCGTCTAGTGGCTGCGTTCACTACATCATGTGGGTCACCCTGTGGATATCTATCTATAGAATGAGTAGCAGCATAGTCCTGATAAAAAAGTCGTCTAGTGGCTGCGTTCACTACATCATGTGGGTCACCCTGTGGATATCTATCTATAGAATGAGTAGCAGCATAGTCCTGATAAAAAAGTCGTCTAGTGGCTGCGTTCACTACATCATGTGGGTCACCCTGTGGATATCTATCTATAGAATGAGTAGCAGCATAGTCCTGATAAAAAAGTCGTCTAGTGGCTGCGTTCACTACATCATGTGGGTCACCCTGTGGATATCTATCTATAGAATGAGTAGCAGCACAGTCCTGATAAAAAAGTCGTCTAGTGGCTGCGTTCACTACATCATGTGGGTCACCCTGTGGATATCGTAAGAGGCGTCAGAGGAAAACTAAGCAGAGAATGAGGAGCAGCATAGTCCTGATAAAAGCTGACGCACACTAAATTTGTAGTTTTACTTCTCATTTTTATTATTATTTGTATTCCATTTTCTTTTTTTTTCTCTTTTTTGTGTTTTGATTATTTTTATTTTTTTTAACTACCTGTTATTCTTTTAATTATATTGCATTTTGGTTCCGTCGCTGTCGTTCCGTTATTGTTTAGGTTTTAAGCTTAGTAATTATGGAACAAAATTTATGTATAGGCTGGTTACTATTCTCGTGTATTTTTTTACTATTTGTTTGTTTAATTTGTTATTACTTACCGTTGGGATTTATTTTAATATATTGATATGGACCACTACTATAATTACTCGAAAGAGACGAAACGGGCCACACTAAAAAACAGCGGCTGTGGTTGAGCAAAAGTTGCAAAAATTTCAAATAACGCTAACTACACTAGCACACAATATTTGCTCAAATAACCTAAATTAAGTTTTTACTCTACTCTTTAAAAAGTTTTATTTTTTAAAAAGGGTTTTTGTTTCATAATGTCTTCTTCAGTCTGGGTAAGTGTATTCTTTTTTGTCTTTAACGAATGTTACCTCCGCACTAGGATATTATTCTACATCCTAGGGGGAGTTTACGTACATAAATTGTACTAGGACAAACATCCAGACTAGAAAAAATTTATAGTCCATACATATACTTGGATTCAAATCCGCGGCCCTCAGCGTTGTAACTCCATGCTAAGCCACTGCGCCACAGATTCATCGACCTACGTCGACCTGTATCCTATTTTCATCGCCCAATTGCCTTGCTAGACAGTTGTGTTCCGGTCTAAAGGGTAAGGAGAGCCGGTTTAATTATAGGCTGAGAGGTATTTCATCTTGTCCTCAAAGTGACAACGCATCCGAGGCCTTCTAGGCTTTGGTTGCCGGTACGTAGAGATAAATTACCGACCCGTTACGACTTGACATTACTGATTTATTAGGCCATAAAGTTTCTTTATTTTATTCTTTATTATGTTGACTTTTGGTGCAAGTTGAAACTGTGAAATTGTAACAGAGATTTAGGGGCGATGACAGCTTATAAAGAGGGCTGCCGGCGGGAAATTAAATTTTCCTTCATTGTTCAAGTTTCTCTTGAAAATTACTTAAGGCTCTCTTGCAGTACGTAATGGAGGTCTAAAAATTTCACCGCGCTTCACGCAATTTTCAAGACAAGTTTAGAATTTACTTCTAAACTCTAAAATGTAATTGCGGGCACTAGATGTGGCGGCCGAGAGTGTTTAAAATGTTCGATTGTGTTTACTTTTTTTAATATGAAAATTAAAACTAATTTATACAATTTTGACAACCAACATAAACCTAAAAATAATACACCTTTTCAATTGATGTAAGTTTTAAACGGTTTTGTAGTGGAATCTCTGCAAGGTACACGTTTACGAATTATTGTCATCGTTACGATTTTTTATCGAGACAATTGAACTCTCGTTTCTGTTTTCACCGTGATGGGTGATCATTAATTCTTGATTCCGCAATAACTTTGCGCAAGCGTACTCACATAATTTTAAATAATCTTTTACGTAAATCCGAAGACGTTATAAACGTTATCAATATTTTAAATTGACTTATATATTACTAGCGTAAGGACCGGGCCTACCGAACAACCAAAACGGACCAGCGCACTGGTCCGTTTTGTTGAACATTTTGTTTTGTTGTTTTGTTGAATGTTGTTGTACATGCGCTGGCCCTAAAATTACAGTTTAGGGCCAACGCGACTCGGTCGATAGTGGTGCGCGCGCAAGACAGATTTGCCTGTCATAAATATGTCTAGTTGCGTAGTAAGAGGGTGCAAAAATTACGATTCATAGATGGGATATCGTATCATAGCATCGGTAAAATAACCTTAAATTCGTTTTGTTACAATTAAGTTATTATATAAACGCATTTTTAAAGTTTTATTTTACAGTTAGTTTAGCTACGTTACCAAGATTGGGCCAGAGTTGGATTCAGACCCTCAAAAATATTGTACATGCAAAATAAAATTATACTATGATTAAAAAATTATATCACGTTTGACGTTTCATGTTTCTTTTTTTTCATGTGCCGGGATTTTGGCGTCACGCCTCTAGTTTATCTGTACGTTTCGTTTTTGATGGTTTTGTTTTTATTTCTGTTTTATTTTTGTCTGAAGAACTAAGTGTAAGTAAAATTTTGAATATTGGTACCTAATATATTTTATATTTCATAAGGGTAAAACGAAAAGAGTACAAAAGAAACCATATCTGCTTAATTGGATCTGAAAATCTGATTCATAAAATATTTTGAAATTTTGTTTTCAAACTTGATTGCTTCTGGAGCATATAGTTTTTATCGTGGTAGCCCCTCATTATAATTGTATCAGGGATGCAACATAAATGCATCGGTCGAGCACCGATTGAGCAGAAAGGGAGTTAATTCTAATTTTATTTAAAAAAAATGCGGTGCTCATGTACAATACAGAAAGTCTCGATATCGTAGGGTTAATATTAAAAAGTAAAAAGACCCAATAATAATACATGTCGACCTTTAAGTAAAATTATGGTATTTCGCTTAGTATTATTACGATATTATATACTACAAACTGTGAAATAATGGTACAATTAGGATAATTATACTACGAAATCCGACCCTGGTTACGTCATGTTATGACGTCTGACGTTTGTATTATGACAGATGCGCTACTTTTTCTTGTATGAAAAAGTTTGAGTAAAATATTTACATAGGCCTATCTTTCCTTTTGAAATCATTGATATTTTATTACAACGCGTATAGTTTATTATCCCTAATTTAAATTCTAATCCTTTAATCAAAGCAAAATATTAAAAAAATAACCAGTATCAATTATTTTACTTGACGTAGTTTCAATGATATGTCGCTATGAACCTTACCGTAGTGTTTGCATTATTAAAGTTCATTGTGCGAATAATCGGCAAAAATATTCAAATAATCGGTAAAAATATTCAAATAATCGAATCATTATTTTTTAAATGTATTATTTGTTTAATTAAATTTTTATTTTTAAGATTCCTTATATTATATCATGAATAACACAAGTTTTTTTTAACTTTGTCAACGTAAATTTGTGTAGGCAAAAAATCTCATACACAAGGCCGCGCTGAAAAAACCACTACGTAATTTGATTTATTTTGGGAGTTTAATGTGCTTAATTTTGTGATTTTGTGTTTGTCTTTTTATTTTGTGACTCGGAGTATGTGCCCGTATCACAAAGGATGATTGGGCAAAATCGGTGGAAAAAATAAGTAGAAATAATTAGACAGAAAAAATAGATTATGGATGACTTTGAAAGAGACATTAATATTGATTGCGTTATTGGAAATCAAATGATGATTAATCCAAACAACGACAGATCAGCTAGTTTTAATGAAAGCTATTGAATAAATTTATTTTTAATCTAGTTTCAATCATAAATTTTTATAACTGTGCCTCTAGAAATAAGCAGTAACAACAAATACGAAGAAACTGATAAATATTGTGTTTTAAATTATCCGTTTCTTATTTTTTTCCTTCAACGGCCTCGCTCGCTCATGTCAATCGGACGTTTGGTTGCGGCAAATAATTTTGTGTCTAACAGCGTCAACCGTGCGCAAAGGAAAAAATGGACTTATGAAATGAACAGCTTCATCTGGCGTACATACCTTTACACAACTAACATGGAAACAAACACCAAGCAGTATTTAGACACATTACACAATAAGTTCTCTGCAGAATTCCCAAATATGAAGGTTTCGAAACAGAGATTAGGAGATCAACGGAGAGCCATACTAAGAAATAAGCTCTTACCTACAAAGGACCTGGAACAAATTAAATCCGAGGTTCAAAATGCCTTGAATAGTTACGAAAAGACATCGGACGAAAACATTTCCCCTAATGTTTGTAGGAATATGACAATAAATGGAAAACAACCAATTAATGTAAGGATGCGATGGTCTAGCGAACTAAATGAAAAATTAATAAAACCTTATTTTGAAGTCACAGACTTGGAAACTAATTTAACAGCCTACAGAAAACGAACACGCTGTAAATTTATAGAATACTGCCCAGAATTGTCGCATTTATCAGAACAGAGATTAGCCGATCAAAGAAGATCCATAATAAAAAACAAACTGATTTCTGACGAGCGACTACACGAAATAAGAAGAGAGATTAGAAACAAATTTTTGCAAGCTAGCTATGAAACAAATAACTGTAACAGCAAAAGCCCCACAACAGGATCGCCAGTAGAATCAACATCTGTTTTAAATTTACAACTGCTACATGATAAATCACAACTCAGAATCCTGGAACCAACAACCAGTCAACCGCGATGTAGCGATGCACCGCGAAGTAGTACGAATAGAAGCGATTCATTTAAGTTGGGGCGGGACAATTTATCACTCAATAAGGACAACAACTTTCTGTCAGCCATCACTTCCATCTCTGCACAGGGAGGACGACTCACTGGCCCATACTGCAAAGGAGAAAGCCGATCTTCTAGGCTCTTTCTTTGCGTCTAACTCGACTCTCGATGACGGGGGGAGTACGCCGCCGACCATCCCGCGGTGTGAGTGCTCCATGCCGGAAGTGCAGTTCACACAGCGCTCGGTTCGCAAAGCACTCCTCTCCCTGGACATCCACAAGTCGAGTGGGCCTGACGGAATCCCCCCAATTGTGCTGAGGACGTGTGCTCCAGAGTTGGCACCGGTTTTAACGCGTCTTTTCCGGTACTCCTACTCCCTAGGCGTAGTCCCAAAATCATGGAAGACGGCTTTCGTCCACCCGATCCCTAAAAAAGGCGACCGCTCAGACCCGTCCAACTACCGGCCAATCGCCATCACCTCCTTGTTCTCCAAAACAATGGAGTCCATTGTAAACTGCCAGCTCATGAGGTACCTTGAGGATCACCAGCTGATTAGTGACCGCCAATACGGTTTTCGCCGTGGTCGGTCAGCTGGTGATCTTCTGGTCTACCTCACTCACAGATGGGCGGAGGCAGTAGAGTTCAAGGGGGAGGTATTGGCCGTTAGTTTGGACATTGCGAAGGCCTTTGATCGGGTTTGGCACAAAGCGCTTCTTTCGAAGCTCCCTTCCTATGGGCTTCCCGAGAAATTGTGCGATTGGATCACCAGCTTTCTTGCAGATCGGAGCATCAAGGTCGTTGTAGACGGTGCAAGCTCCGATTGCAAGCCTATTAATGCTGGTGTTCCACAGGGCTGCGTGCTATCGCCAACGCTGTTTCTTCTGCATATAAATGATATGTTGCATACCCGTAACATTCATTGCTATGCGGACGACAGCACTGGTGATGCTCTTTACACCGGCCGAGCCAATATTTCTCGGGAAAACGTCTCCGAGTGCCGGGACAAACTTGTGTCTGAAGTCGAGTCTTTGCTGAACAGAGTCTCGAATTGGGGACGACTAAATCCGCCGACCTCCTGCAACTTTACAAGGCACAGGTTCGGCCGCACATGGAATACTGTTCCCATCTCTGGGCTGGGGCTCCCCAGTACCAGCTCCTTCCACTTGACCGCATCCAGCGCAGAGCGGCTCGAATCGTCGACGACCGAGTGCTTTCCGATCGGCTCGATTCACTGGCGCTGCGAAGAGATGTTGCATCTCTTTGCGTATTTTATCGCATCTATCACGGGGAGTGCTCTGAGGAATTGTTCAGATTAATCCCAGCCGCCAAATTTCGTGAACGCACTACACGGCAAACGTCCCGATACCATCCACACCATCTGGATGCTTGGCGGTCCACCACTGTATGTTTCACAAGGAGTTTTCTTCCACGTACAACCTCTCTGTGGAATAGTTTACCACCGGTGATTTTTCCGGGCCGATACGACCTGGGGACCTTCAAGAAAAGAGCTTACTCCTTTCTAAAGGGCCGGCAACGCACCCGCAATTCTCCTGGTGTTGCGGTTGATCATGGGCGGCGGTAGTCACTTAACATCAGGTGAGCCGCATGCTCGTTTGCCCCCTCTTCTATAAAAAAAAAAAAACGTATTAGAACCCAATAAGGAAAATACAAAACTAGGAAGTCTCATTACACAAGCCAGGGTTGAGGTAGATAAAGAAGAGTTATTTGATTTAAATAACGACGAAAAACAAAAGATACAACAAATATATTCAAAAGCTTATCAAATATATGCAGCGTGTGATCCTGTTAACCGACCGTATATCCCAAAACAAAAATATGCTAAAAAATTAACAGCTATTGTAAATTTCATTAATCTAAAAATTTTGCCAGAATATTTAAATTGTGAAAGTGATTTTGAAACTATCCATACAGCTATTTATTGCGCCGCCTATACAGCAAGCCAGGTAAACGGAACAAAGTTTTTAAATGAGAATTCTAGTAGGCGTGAAATAAAAAGTTTACCTGCTTGGCAGAGGCGTTTGCAAAATAAAATAGATGATTTAAGGAAAAAAATAGGTAGGTTAACGCAGTACATGAGTGGAAATCGAAGCAATAAAGTGACTAAAGAAGTCCAAATAATTATAAATAAGTATCAAACACATTCAAGATACGAACATGTTAATTCAGATCTTTTGCATTTTCTAGATACCCTCAAACAAAAATTAAGTTCTACGGCAAACCGATTAAAAAGATATACACAATGTACACGCAGAAAGCAACAAAACACGAAATTTTATTACAATGAAAAAGCATTTTATAGGAACTTAGCAGAAAGCGGTGAAGAATTAACCTCAACAGGTTCAACAATTCCAACACCCGAAGATTTTCGAGTATTCTGGTCAAATATATGGTCTAAACCGGTAAGACATACAAATAATAAATGGATAGAAAATGACACAGAAAAGTTAAGCAATCTCCCACAAATGGCATATGATAATATTGACCTAGAACTCTTCAGAGCTGTTATTGCTAATACACACAATTGGAAAGCTGCAGGGTCGGACCATATACATAATTTCTGGTACAAGAAATTAACTTACACCCACAAGTTACTTCTAGATCACATAAATAAATACATAAAATCACCAGAAACACTACCTACCTTTATTACACAAGGAATTACTTATATGTTGCCAAAAGATAAAAAGGATGCAACAACCCCAGAAAAGTATAGGCCAATAACTTGTCTTCAAACCATATATAAAATTATTACAGCATGCATAAAAGAAAAAATCTACAAGTTCTCATTTGACAATAATATCCTAGCTGAAGAACAAAAAGGATGTCGAAAAAAAAGTCAAGGTTGTAAAGAGCAGTTAACGATAGATGCTATAGTATCAAAGCAAGCATTCATTAATAAACGTAATATATACACAATGTACATAGATTATAAAAAAGCATACGACTCAATCCCACATTCATGGTTAGTCTTTATACTAGAACACTATAAAATTCACCCAACACTTGTGCGCTTTTTAAAGCACCTTATGGACCATTGGCAAACTGCAATTAAATTAAAGTGCAATAACACATATACCTATAGTGATTTAATTAATATTAAGCGAGGTCTATTTCAAGGGGATTCTCTCAGCCCGTTATGGTTTTGCCTGGCACTTAACCCACTCTCAAATATTTTAAATTACAGCAAAATGGGAAATAAAATTAAATATGACGATAATTATTATACTCTTTCGCACCTCATGTATATGGACGACATAAAACTATTCGGCAGCTCCCTGAACGATATTTATAAGTTAGCAGACTTAACACAGAGCTTCTCAAATGACATTCATATGAAATTTGGTCTAGATAAGTGTAAAATATAATCAGTACGCAGAGGACACGTTGAATCTAATAATTATCAACTCAATAATTTTCAGATTATAGGTCCAGTAGATCAAAACGAAGGATATAAATACTTAGGGTATCAGCAAACGCAACAAATACATCACAGGGTAACTAAGTCTACATTAACACGACAATTTAAAATGAGATTGCATAAAATATTAAATACACAATTGAACTCCCGAAACACAATTAAAGCCATTAACACATTCGCAATACCTGTATTAAACTTTTCTTTTGGAATAATAAAATGGTTGCAGACTGACCTTAGAAAATTACAACGAATAATTAACACCACTATGACTAAATATAGAAAACACCATCCACGCTCATGTGTTCAGCGACAGACATTGCCAAAAAGAGAAGGAGGAAGGGGACTCATAGACATTCAGAACTTACACAATAAACAAATAATATCACTGAGAGCATTTTTTCAGTTACGATCGCAAGAATCTTCATTACATAAGGCTATGGTAAAAGCTGACAAAAAATTCACTCCTCTTAACCTTTCAGAAACTAATGTAGAATTGACTGAGAAGACAAATCAGGAGAAAGTGCAGATTTGGCAACAAAAATCTCTTCATGGGCGCCACCGTTTAGACTTGATGGATTCAAACGTAGATAAAGATGCCTCCAACGCCTGGCTAAAACGCGGTGAATTATTTCCTGAAACAGAAGGATTCATGCTTGCAATTCAAGACCAGGTTATTGAGACAAAAAATTACCGCAAGCACATAATAAAAGAAATCAATCTACAGGACGATAAATGTCGAAGATGTCGAAGTAGTTCTGAAACTATTCAACACATTATTGGGGCATGTAAAGCAATAGCACAAACCGATTATAAGCACAGACACGATCAGGTTGCATCGATTATACATCAATCATTAGCGTATTATCACAAACTAATTAAACTCAGAGTTGCTTATTATAAATACGTACCTGAAGTAATTTTAGAATCCGCTAATTTTAGATTGTACTGGGATCGAACCATAATAACTGATAAGACTGTTCACTATAATAGACCGGACTTAACTTTATTTGATAAAAGTAACAAATCTGTTTACCTTATTGATATAGCTATACCAAACACCCACAATCTAAGTCAAACATACACTGAAAAGATTACCAAATACTTCGATTTGACAATGGAAATAAAAAGTCAATGGCACGCCAAAGACGTAAAAGTGGTTCCTATTGTCATTTCGGCTACTGGAGTGGTACCAAAATCCTTACATAATAGTCTAAAATTACTTCAGTTACACTCTTCAATATATGTAGAATTACAGAAAGCTGTTATTTTAAAAAAAAAAAATTATACAGGTATTTAAAATATTAGTTATTTTAAATACCTGTAGGATTGTGCGTAAATTTTTGTCCTATGATAGGTAAGAAGTAAGAACACATTTTTATTTATTTACAGCTTCTATACACATAAGATATATCGTTTTAGCTTGGTGTGAAGCCCGCTGAATATATCTTTCTTTACCCGAAATAATAATAATAATAATAATAAATTTATTTATTAACCAGAAAACACGTAGCCAAAATACAATAAGTTTTGTGACTCCCACACTAGGCATGGCCTGTCTCGTGGGGGTCAAGCAAAAGATTTTACAATTGATCAAAGTGGCTATTTGTCGAAATTACGTAAAACAATTATGCGCAGTAAAGCAAAAATGACTTAAAAAAATTTATGAAAAATTACAGACATAACAAACAGATTCTAATTAAAAGGGGCGCGCTTGTACTTGAAGGTGAATGTGTACGAATGTGTGTGTGTGTGTGTGTGTGTGTGTGTGTGTGTGTGTGTGTGTGTGTGTGTGTGTGTGTGTGTGTACGTGTGCGTGTGTGTGTGAGCGTACGCTAGCATGCCTGTTACATAATTCTCTAAAAATTATAAGTAAAAGGGTGAGAGATTGCAATTGGGGATAAGCTGAGTGGTTAGGTAGCCCTACGATTAAATTCTTGGGATCGGCGACAGGTCGTGCGTCAGTGCTGTCCACTACCGTTTTAACACCTATTTAAGGGTCACCAATATTTCTTCTGATTTCTCATAGTCCCAAGTCAATAAATGACTTCTCATTTTTATTTTAGCCTCATAAAGTTGGGATCGTTTTGAGTCGTATAATTTGACTAATTTGTTGTAGATGCGAGGGAGTTGGAACAGTCTGAAATGACGTGCAAAAGGTGTTTTAATTAAGGTTGTGGGGATCTTAAACACTATTTTATTTATTAATGTATTAAACGTCGGCAGTTTTGAAGATTCCCTGTGCATAAATGTAAAGGCCCTCAGAAGATACAATCTACGGACACTTAAAACTTGAGCTTCTCTAAAGAGATCTGACGTATGATAGCGCCTTGGTTTACCCATAGCTACATTAAAAACTGCCCTCTGGGCCCTTTCCAGTACTATCAACGTAGAGGAGGATATACCACCCCACGCCAGTATACAATAGCTAAGTACGGACTGACATAGTGCAAGATAGACGGACTTTAAAATGCTGCCATCAGTAGAATCTCTCAATAGTCTCATCGTGTGTATCAGCTTACGGATCCTGGCTGATGTCACCGATATATGACTTTTAAAGTTAAGATTTTCATCTATTATAATGCTTAAATATTTAAGGGAGACGACCCTATTTATCTGGTCACTGTTACAATTTGAAGAGCTCACGGAGCGAAAACTACAGTTGTTGTTGTGTACTTTAAGGCTATTGAAAAGTGAGGGTAGCGGTTCAGACGCCGCAGTTTTATGAAAACAAATTAACTGCGTTTTTGAGGTGTTCAGTGTTAAGATGTTGTTATTTAACCATTTTTGTAATTTATGCAACCCGGAGATGGCTGAAAGGTAGGCGTCGTACCAAGATTTACCATAGAATATTATGGCTGTATCGTCAGCATAACGTACAACCTCACTATTTTCAAGTTGAATTGACGTAATGTCATCATGTACGAAATAAAAAGAGTCGGCCCCAAGATACTACCTTGAGGAACACCAAAATCTACAGATCTAAGATCGCTTGCCTGATCGCCTATTTGGACGCATTGCTTTCTATCCAACAGATAGCTGGAAAACCAGTTTAGAGCTAGACCACGAATCCCAAGAGCACTTAATTTCTTAAGGAGGATGGGGATGGATACCGTGTCGAATGCTTTAGCCAGATCGAGAAAAACACCGACACACGATCGACCCTGATCGAGATGAGTTACAACCATATCTGTGAGAAGAGTTACTGCGTCCTCAGTTGATTTTCCCTGGCGAAAACCAAACTGACGGTCCGAGAGTATGCTATTCTTTTCAAGATAGTTAGTCAGCCGCTTATGGACAACACGTTCCAGGAGCTTCGAGTAACTACCCAGGAGTGATATGGGTCGGTAATTACAAGGATCGTCGGTAGCTCCATTCTTGTAATGGGGGTAACTGCCGCAACTTTCCACTGGCTTGGGAAGACTCCCGACGAGATACTTAAGTTAAATATCGCAGCCAGGGGCTCCGCGATTGTGTGGGCCACTGATTTTAAAAGTTTGTTAGTGATGCCGTCCATACCAGGCGCACTACCTGAATCAAGGGACCGGATGAGACCCAAAACTTCCAGTTCATCTGTAGGATTCATGAAAAATGAACCAACGGGTTGATCAGGAATGTGAACTTTTTCGGCAAGGGACTCTTGAGTCTCATTTAATTTCAGCATGATAGAGTTTGCCAGCTTATTACCTACAGAGGCAAAGTAGGAGTTGCAAACATTAAGAGACTCTTTTACGGAGGGTCTTGAGTTGATGAGAGCCAGGGGAGAACTTGAGCTAGTGTCTTTACCAGTTATGCGGTTAATAGTACCCCAGAGTTTTTTTTTGGAGCATATTTATTTTTGATTATTTCTTTTTTGTTGTGATCACGTTTTAGTCTTCTAATTAGATCTATGTAAAAATTTCTATAGCGCGTATATATAAATTTTTTAGTTGGGTTGTTTGGGTCCTTGCGATATTCTATATGAAGCTTATCGCGGTGTTTAGAGCATCTGATTAAACCAGGAGTCATCCAGGGGTGTAAGGTAGTTCTGGAGCGGCTTATTACACAAGTTTTTGAATATCTCAATATTGCCTCTGATAGCGTCTTAGTAAAATGAGTTACAGACTCTTCAAGAGAGCTGCAGTTTATTACTGTTGACTAGTCCGTTCCTTCCAGCTCTGATCTTATCGAGTCTATGTCAACTATTACTCTTGATCTAATAGGTTTTGGTCTTTTTGGTTTGTGTGTCTTTAACATTATGCCTGCCATAGTGATGTCGTGGTCAGTGGCAGCATTGAGATAGACTACGGACTCCGCATTAGATTTTACGGGTACAAAAATGTGATCTATGCAGGTTTTGACCCGAGTTGGTTTGGTTATAGCTGGAAAAAGTCCGTACTCTGCTAATACATCTAAGTACTCCGTGTGCAAGTTTCAGCTGCGGACCCAATAATATTTAAGTTACTTAAACTTAACCAGCAAAAATAAAACAAGGAGAGGGACTAACTGTTTTTTAGTTAGCGTCAAGAGAGCGAATAAATATTTCTGGGTTGGTGTAACTAGGTGATCTGTAAGCGGCTACTACTGAGAGTGATTTGCAACTTCTGCGAGAATACAATTACCCTCGTCAACGTTCAACTTAGAAAAATTGGCTGACCACCTATCTCTTATGTAGATAGCGACTCCTCCTGCCCTGTTAATATACTTTTTAGAGTAAAATGATGTAAATCCTTGCAATAGGGGGACCGTCACAAACTCATTAAGCCAGCACTCGCTGAAGACAATAGCGTCGAAATCAAGATCCAAGCTTTTTAGGGTTACTAGGAAATTATCAAAGTTTTTACGCATGCTTCTTATGTTCATGCTTAAAATCCTAAATGAGAATTTAGACAGAACGTCTTTACAATCCTCTGGGACCGTTATGTAGTGGCACTTTATCTGAGATGAATTATCTATAGCATCTAACAATTCTAGGGAAGCCATGGGAAGGTCGTGGAAAATTGATTGGAGTATTTTGGCATTAAAGGAGAGAGTGCCATATAAACATAAGAAGGGGTGTAGATAACCACGAAATATTTTGAAGATTGTACCATGGGGGAGAAGATGTGTAGGTGTGTTAAAATGTGTGTGTCATTGCGCTTACAATTGTGAAGAGTTAATTTCAAAGTTATGTTAAGTATGATGCAATAAATATGGCTGCAAATTAGTGACAAAATATTAATGACTAGGCTCTTGAGGCTCAGGTAATGTTTACTGAGTGGTCGCCGTATCTGGTTTGGTTTGGACACAGAGCAGGCGGCTGAGATCATTTTCCGACCTAATACGGATTGCGGGGCTACCTTCCTTGATATCCCCTTTCCTAATAAATGTGGATCCGTTCCGAAGCCAGCAAGACCTGTAGCCATGTTCGACCGTCCGCCGTCGATTTTCGCCAGTAAGACGCTCATTTACGTAGATCAAATTTTCAGGCCCATGATTCAAAATGTCTTTACTCTTTAGGTTTTTTTCTAGCTTTCGCGTGTTTAAGAAATTCCTCACGTTTAGATCGACGGGTAAAAGCAACCACCAAGGAACGATGAAGTTTACGGTTCCCACTCACGTTAGTGTTTATGTTTTGGTTTTTGGGACCAGCTCGGTGCGCATAATTCAGGTCCATATCCTGAATCTCAATGCCCAGTTTAGCGGCGACAGTTAATACCAAGTGAGTTGGGTTCGTCCGGAAAACTACGTGTGATTCTACCGTCAGAAACTGTTAAAACAAAATGGCTTACAAAAGCAAAGGATACAAAGGTCATGGTGAACGATATCTTACCTAGCGCATCACCGTTGACTGGTAAAGAAACCATCTACATAAGTGAGGCATTAACCATATACAATAAGACCTTACTTGGAAATGCCGGAAGAGAACTTAAAAACAGCGGAGTATACAAATATGTGTGGTGCAAGAATGGAGTTATTAGAGCAAGGAATAGTGAAAAAGATCAATCGTTCACAATTAGAACTGATGATAACATTAAAGCCTTACTACAAAAGGAAGTCCATGTACAGCCGCAATAAATTATTCTATATAGGTACTTAATTTCAAAAAATATATCAAAAAGGTTTTTTTTTTGTTCTTTATTATTATTATTTTTTTAATGGATGTACAGTTAGACTATATTTGTGAATTGAGTAATTATACTAACATAAATTCATTTCTAAATCATATTCCTGTTAAAAATTGTCAAACTAACCTTCTATGTATGCACATAAATATAACGTCCTTGATTAAAAACTTTGATGCTTTAGAACAATGTGTGTACTCATCTAACGCGTGTATAGATATTATATTGGTAACGGAAGCTAATATATCTGACTACCTAAGTGATATGTTTAACCTACCGGTCTATAACATGCATACAGTGCTGTGTAAAAACCGAAGGGGTGGCGGTATAATAGCATATATACACAAGAAGAATAAAGGGGAATGCCCGGTCTTCATAGACACTTCGGCCATGAGTGCCCACATATAAAAGCATATAGATATGATAATATGCAATTAAAACAATGAAATGGTAAAGGAATTGCTTTAAAAAAAGTCGGGGTTTTGAAAATATTTGAAGTTTTTATTTTCACAAATGCAGTTTTTTTAACAACTATTTTTATCGATTTTATCGCGTTTTATTTCTTTGATTTTTAATTCCAGACATTTCGGGTGCTTTCCAGCACCCATGGTTACGGCAGACTGAGGTGACCGACGTCCCAATGTCAGTGTTAACCCGGAGTACCTTCAGATTTTTAATTTTTATTTATTGTCCGATCTACAGAATGAACTTACTGTGTCTAGAAGTCTTGCAGTGGTATGCTTGGGTTTTTAATTTCATTAATTACAGGGTCCTAAGCAGGTGGTAGTACCAAGCCTCCTTCCTAAAAAAGAATTTATATATTAGATATTATATAGAATTTATATAATAAAATACACTTTACGACTAATAGTGATGACTTGCAATTCTAGCCCTAAGTAAAGATCAGCTAGGGCTTAACTTTATTCCTTCCATAATGCTGCTCCTCTGGTTATTACAGAGTTCTATCCGGTAGCAACCATTAAATCTTATATGCTCACCATAATAGTAGCGAGCTTGCTTTAATTGGTATGTGACGCAAGCAATTAATATTAAGTCGCTGTAAGTTAAAACAGGAAATTCCCTAACATTTTAAAGTCTACATTTATATTTCTAAAGTCTGCCTGCCCTAGCTCTATTTAGATTGTTTTCCCTAGCATACTCAGAAAAATCATTATTTGTCTCCATATTTTGATGAACTATTTCAAGTATTTGAGCCGCATCATCCCTGTCCCTTATTTTTGTGTGGAATTTATTAACTATAGCAGAAGCCACAGCAGTCTATCATCAAATGTGTAGAAGCCCTGTTAAAGTAATTTTGATGAAATATTTTAAATTCAGTTTTAAAAATGCCATTCACCACCTCTACTACCCATATCGACACATAGTCACGGCTCTGGATTTATTAGCATATCTTGTCATTAACTGAGATTCACCATCTGCTGGAGACATTTCTGCAACCCTTAGACATCCACATCTATCCTCGATTACAAATCAAAATGCAGATGCGTTGTCAACCGTGAGGACTAAGATCATTTTCTCGTTTCCAGTAAAAAGGGTCTCCGGTTCTCTACACTCACCATACAAAACACAGCAGCATTAAGCTACTATTTCACGCTGGTATTCTGTGAGAGGGTGCTCCTTCCCCGGTCGAGCCGACCCATTCATGCTACAACTATACTTCTAATATAACTGCAGCATGGCTCTACCAAGTATAACACACATACATAGTACTTGTCACTATGTATGTTTGTTATCGCAAAATGTAGTTAATCACAAAAGAGACATACTTGCAATGCTGATGGAACTGTTACAACCTGGTAAAAACATTGTGCTTTTATATAATTAGTTAGCAGTATAGATGTATGATCTAAGCTTTGTTGTTCTGGGTGCAATACATTACTCACTTCAGATTGCAACGAGGACGGACTAAATGATTCAGATGGTTCCCGTTCTGCAGTTGAACATGATGCTGTTCTATCAGTTCATTGCCAGCAATTATGATATACACGGCATGACAACTGAAATAATGTAAAATACAAAAAATGAAGTCAAAGTGAAAAAATAAAAATAAAATAGATTTATTTCAAACTCAAATATAAATAAAATATTTATCAAGTTAAATGTTACTGCACAAGGACGGATTTAATGCCCTATATTATTTAATAATTAAGGCCTGACAGACTACCAGCAGTCCAAAAACAATGAAAAATCAACTGTCTCCTTTCTTGGTAGTTGATAAAACTGGTCAATCTCATAAATAAGCTAGTATGTTTGTCAGATATAGCTAGGGCAGATGTGAAAAAATAAAACAAGTTCTTGAGTTGATATACAATCAGTGTAAAAACATGTATAATTACCAGATATATGGATCACATTTAATAAATTGAAATGTTAAACATGTTAAACACTTACCTCACGTAGCGCAAATAATTCCTCACGTGGAAAATCGAAGACAAACAATGTGTGTGATCTTATTCTCATAAGTGTCAGTGCCACAGCTGATGTATAGATGTTCAAGACGAACTATTGGTGCATTTTGCGAGTGCCACACTACACGTTCACTGTACTCGAAACTTGTACCTAATAAAGAAGCTACAATTATTATATTGATATTATTCAAGTAAACTCAGTTATAAAGCATTTCTTAGAGGAAGACATACCACATCGTGATATGTACCAACTATTTACCTGCTGTGTTCGAACCAATTGTTGAGAGATCAACAATTGCATTTTACTTTTACAACAATAACACGATAACACGTAATTTAATTCTTGTGACATAACAGTGACAGCGGCCTACCTGTCGGATACGATGTTGCCACTTAACTGTCATAAAATCTATGGAATGATATCGATTTTTATTCGATTAATAATATCATAAAAAGAATAATCTTTGACGCGTTTTAAGTTCTGCACGCTTTTTAAAATATAATTTCCTTTATTTATTGAAACTCTATTTCAAATGTATTTTTAAGAACAGTTAGCTTGTGCTGTATTGTTTTGTTATGCTTTAGAGAATTCGTGGTAAATCAGCTGGAAATTAACTTCTTGAATTATCATAACATGATTCCATTTTAAATGTTATGTTAAAAACAGATAAGATTAACAGTTAACTTGTGCAGTAGCGTTTTGTTATACTCTAAAGAATTCTTTGTAAATCAGCTAGTAATTCGCTTGTTTAATTATCATAACTATAAATGTGAAGGTTGTCAATGAATTCAACCGAGCCTATAACAACGGTTGTTTTAGTTTTTTACGGTTGACTGCCGCTTTTGATGACTTGAAATTAATAAAAACCTATTTTGCGCAATAAGTTTTTTCTCTTTGGTAATGAATAAACCACAGAAACCCCTTTAATGTATAATAGTCCTTTTTTTGATACAAGTAGCACATTTTAAGGAACCGCAAAAACAACTTTGTTATTTATACAAACACTATGAAAAACAAAATAATTTGTTGCTGGCGATAATGATAGTGGTATTTTGACTCGATTTAAAATATATGCTTGTTACTACTGAACTCTTCATGGGCCTGCGAGTCCGACTCGCACTGAACCACTTTTTTTCAACATTTAGTTTTATTCTAATAAATAGTTTTTTATTAGGGGGGTCATTGTAGAAGCGTGCTCGTCGCGACCCCTGCCAGCCCTTTTCAGGGCTGCAATTCTACACAGCTGCGCATCCATGCGAACGAGGGTTAGGGCGTCCCCCCAAGGCGACGCACACCAGCTCGTCCCCGTTGGTGTGGAATGCAGCGCGCAAAGCGGCGATGGGGACCGCCACCCGTCACGCACAGCCCGACACGGCGGAAGGTGGAGGACGGAGTGCAGAGTTGGCACGTGGAATGTTAGAGGAGGCATGAGAGATAAGACGAATGAGTTGATCGAAATAATGAAAGAAAGAGAATTAGATGTCGTGTGTATGTCGGAGACCAAACGGAAAGGCAGTGGTATTGAAGAGCTCCCTGGCGGGACGTTAGCTATATGGTCCGGAGTCCCGGAAAGCGAGAACGCCTGCCAAGGAGTGGGAGTGCTGTTGTCGTCCCGGTTGGTCGATCTTATGACTGAATACAAGGTTGTGAACTCAAGACTTCTCTGGGTTCGCTTCAAAATGGGACTGACGAAGTTATTCCTTTTGGCTGTTTATGCGCCGGTAGCTTCGTCGTCCAGGGCTGAGCTGGAGGAGTTTTGGGAGAATGTAAGAGAAGTTCTAGATTTGGTTAAGGGAAACGAAAGAACTGTTGTATGTGGTGATTTGAATGGATGGGTAGGCATCGCTCGACCAGGATACGAGTCGGTGCTCGGAAAGTTTGGAGATAAAAGGGTTAATGATGCTGGCAAGCTTATACTGGCTGTATGCAAGGAAAAGGGTCTTCTTGTGACAAACACTATGTTTAATCACAGGAAGATCCATATGTACACTAGAGAAAGAAAGAATGAGAGAAGTATGATTGATTTGTTCCTGGTGGATGACCGACTGCGAAAACAGTTGATGGATACACGAGTGTTCAGGGGTGCTGACCTGGGAACGGATCATTATCTAGTAATTACTAGATTTAGGGGTTTGTTCGCGGGTTGGCGCCACCGGACGGCAGTAACAGAACCACAGTCGGTCTGTCGCATCCGAAGCTGGAAGCTTCAGGAAGCGGATACTAGGGACAAATATCACACGAGGGTAGCCGAAAAGCTTGACACCATCGATGGCAGGAAAGAATGTGTAGAGAGAATATGGCAGAACCTTAGGGATGGAATGGTAAGTGCAGCGGAAGAAGTATGTGGTACGACAAAAAGAGGTAGTAGTAAAAGAAGAGATGCATGGTGGAATGACGACGTGAAAGAAGCTGTAAAAAAGAAGAAAAAAGCATGGTTAGACTACTTAGCCTCTAGTAACGATGAGCATATGAGAGAGAAGATGAAAGAAAGATATAAGCTGCAGAAAGTTCATGCGAAAACATTGATTGAGGAAGTACGTGAAAGGTGTAGAATAGAAGCGGACGAGAGGTTGTCGCACAACTTTAGGGAAAACTCCAAACTCTTCTGGAAAGAGGTTGGAAGGTCCCGGAGTGGTGCGACAGCTTTAAGAATGAACAAAGTGCTTTCGAGAACCAATGACGTCCTCTCAGAAAAATCGGACGTCATGCAGCGATGGAGTGAATTTTATAGAGAATTGTATGCGTGTCACGATCTTAGTGAAGGATCCGGGGGTGACGCCGTGACTGGCACGACAAAAACGGACCTCGATGACACTGAGATCATCAGCATGAAAGAGATTGAACGTGCGATTCGAAGTTTGAAATGTGGTAAGGCTGCGGGACTAGACAGAGTTACTGCTGAAATGGTCAAGTACGGTGGGCCTCGCGTCTGGGACAGCTTTCATCTGCTGTGCAATTTGTGCTGGCGGACGGGAGATGTCCCGGATGATTGGCGATCCGCGGTCATTGTGCCTTTATATAAAGGTAAAGGTTCACATTTTGACTGCGGGAGCTATCGGGCGATCAGCTTGACCAGTTTAGCAAGTAAAGTTTATTCGAAGGTTTTGACACGCAGGATGCAAGAGAAATCGGAAAGATTCTTATGGGAGGCACAATGCGGATTTAGACCTGGAAGAGGATGCACGGATCAAATGTTTTCTCTCCGCATGATCACGGAGAAGCTTCTGAGTGTTAACCAGAGGATTTTCTGTGCTTTTGTGGATCTGGAGAAAGCATTTGATAAGGTTATAAGGAAGAAAATGTGGGAACTGTTGCCGGGATATGGTGTGGATGGTCGATTGTTAAGGGCTGTGCAGTCACTTTACTATGACTGTAAAGCCTGTGTGCGGGTAGGGCATGACCTGTCACCCATGTTTAGCGTCCAAGCGGGCGTAAAACAGGGTTGTGTCATGTCTTCCTGGCTGTTCATACTGTATCTCGACAGCTGTTTACAGAAGCTGAAAGATAGCTGTTTGGGTGTGAAATTGGGTGACATAAAAGTTAATTGTCTGCTGTATGCTGATGATGCAGTGCTTATTGCACCATCAGAAGCAGAACTGCAGGCATTAGTCACGTGTATGAAAGAGGAATGTGAAATTAAAGGTCTCCGTTTGAATGCTAATAAAACTAAGGTTCTGGTATTTGAAAAGGACGAAGAGAGAATGAAATGTGAAATATGGGTAAATCAGGAATGTCTAGAACAGGTAAATGAAATTGTATACTTGGGGAGTGCTTTCAGCCGGGATGGAAGATGTGATTTAGATGTGGATAGGCGTGTCGCTGCCGGAAACAAAGTCAATGGTGCCCTGAATGCATTAATAAAAAGGCAAGGCGTGGTGAAGAGTGCACGCCTTGCAGTACATAACGCAGTGTTGGTACCGACTTTGTTATATGGCAGCGAAACCTGGGTATGCCAGAAGAAGCATAAAAGCAAGTTGAATGCAGTGGAGATGCGATCTCTTCGTAAAATGTGTGGCGTTAGCATAGCCGACCGAAAGCGAAACGAAGAGATTCGCAATATGGCAGGATTGAAAGATGACCTTATCACAAAAATTGATAGGGGCGTACTCCAATGGTTTGGACACGTTGAACGAATGAGTGAAGACCGAATTGTGAAGAAAATATATAGAGCGAAAGTAAATATTAAAAGGTGTCGAGGTAGACCGAGACTAACTTTCGAAGACCATGTGAGCAAATTGCTCGAAGAGGGGAGGGTCAAGAGTACTCGGATACCTAGACGTGCATGTATGAAGAAGTTAATGAACCTGAAAGAAGCGAAAGAGGTATGTAAGGATCGTGACACTTGGCGATCTGTTCTCTCTGGCTACCCCGTTAGGGATTGTGCGTGACGATAAGTAAGTAAGTAAGTAAGTAATAGTTTTTTCGTTTAAGCGGAGCTCTTTTACTTTAGGTTTATTACCTCTTTATCTATAATAATCAATCTGAGTAAGTAAAGTGTGTAAATACGATTCTTAAATTGTAAAAATAATAATTGGATTTGAACATCTTAGGTAGGTATTTAGTTTTATTTATTTAGAAAATATTAATCTCACAATTATTTATTGTAATAATATAATTTATCACACAGCTAACGCCCTCATTAGCAATCTAATGGTGAAAGAATTTTCAAAATCGGTCTAGTAATTTTTGAGATTAGCCAAAAAACGTATTCATTGAAAGTGGCGCCCTCTATAATAAAATTAACCCTATATTAGATATCTAAAATTATACATAACAATCTAGTGGTGAAAGAATTTTTAAAGTTGGTCAAGTACTTTACGAGTTAAGCGAATAAAATATTCTTTGTAAGTAGCTCCCTCAATAATAAAATGCATCCTACGTTTTAAGCACCATAGCAAAAAACGATTCAACATAGCCTAATCCGCACACACAGTAAAAACATAACCATCCTTTTTCGTCTGTAGTCGGTAAACATTTGGTTAATAACGGTTGCGTATCGACTGCTTTGGATAAATATCCATTGTCAACGGTTATTTTAAACCTATATCATAACATCGTAATAATTATCGAAAGATCATATAAGCATTGTAATAATGACACCATAAGTAATCGATCGAAAAGGGGAATCGATTTTTTAATGATTTTTGTGATTGGCAACATTTTTTATTTTATTCACAGACTAATGAATTACGTATTTACCTAATTTTATTTTTATCTTTTCGGTACTTTTAATTTGTGCAAAAATATTCCCATTGTTTTAGGATAAATGAATACTGCGATTAATAACCATAAATAAAGATATATTTTTTTAACAAATGCACATTGTTGGGCGTTCTATGGCCTAATATGGGCATCCCCCTTTACAGTAATTAGTAACTTATTAACAAAATATTTTGAACATATATTATTTCAAATTTGCACTCCATCTTTTTACACGGCAACTGTATGTGCAATTTATCGTTCTCCTAATCTAAGCAAACACTTATTCATCGACGAACTTCGCACTTTGATCGGTAGCGTGGACACAAATTCTGAACTATTTATCCTCGGAGATATGAATATAGACTTGCAAACATATACTCCTATAAGACATAAATACAACTGCATGCTACATAACTACGGTATTGAGTGCGGGATATCGCAGTACACTAGAATTGAATTAATTAACGATAGAATAACCAAATCCTGTATTGATCATGTGTACGCGAGATCACGCAAACAAGATATTTACACCGCGGCGCTTGGTTTAATGCTAGCGGACCACCGAGTGGTAGTGCTTGCCTGTGTGGAAAAAACACATGCGCGTATACAGGGTGAAACTACTTATAAAATATATATAACAATGAAAAATTAAAACTTTTATTGAATAATATTAACTGGAAGAAAGTTGTTGATATGGTCTGTCCAGATACTATATTACAGTATATATATATATATATATATATATATATATATATATATATATATATATATATATATATATATATATATATATATATATAAAAATATAAATAAATGCTACAACGACGCGACAATTCCATCAAAAATTAAAAACATCAGTAACAAACATACCGAAAATAAATGGATAACTTCACGTATTATCAAAGTACAGTACTGTATACAGTATATATATATATATATAAAAATATAAATAAATGCTACAACGACGCGACAATTCCATCAAAAATTAAAAACATCAGTAACAAACATACCGAAAATAAATGGATAACTTCACGTATTATCAAAGCTTGCGTGTATAGAGATAAACTATTTTACCAATGGATAAAAGATAATAATAATAAAATTTTAAAAACACAATATAATAAAGCGCGAAACTATGCAAATAAATTAATTAGATCCTGCATAAATAAATACATTTATAATGAAATATATAAATATAAAGATAATTTAAAACAACTCTGGTTTATTCTTAACAGAATAACAGGTAGGGTGCGTAAGACAGTGGATACAGTACTCTTAAATGCGTTTGGGGGCACAAACAAAAATAACAATATAGTTGCAAGTAACTTTGCGAATAAATTTCATAGTGGCGTTCAAAACATAATACCTCTATGTAAAAATAATATTTTAGATAAAATAGAATACAGACAACTAGTTAACGTAACAATGAATTTTCAAAAAGCAACACCTAAAGAGATCCTTAAAATTATAAAAACAATAAACGTTAACAAAGCTCCGGGTCTTGACAGAATTCGGGCGATAGATATAAAACGAATTTGCGAAGAAATTGCTCCGACTATTGCAAAACTGGTAAATGTCGGCATAAAGACTAATAAATATCCTGACAAATTAAAAACTGGAATCGTGAGACCTACATACAAAAAGGGATGCAAACAGGATTATGATAATTACCGTCCTATAACTATATTACCTACGATAGACAAGATTATAGAAAAATACGTAGCTAGACAAATTTACAACTTTTATGGGCTAAATAACATTCTTAATGACACACAGTTTGGGTTTCAACCTAAAAAAGCACAACGCAACTACTTTCACTATTTACTAGCAACGTATATGAAAATCTTAATGAGAGAAAACATGTATTGCTGTTATTTATCGACTATAGCAGGGCATTCGATACTTTACGCCATGATGTATTATTAGAGCGACTGGATGACTGTGGAATTAGAGGGCCGATTCTTGACTGGTGTCAGGACTATCTCAAAAAACGTTGTTCCTATGTCAAGGTAGGGGATGCCTTAAGTAAAAAAGTTTTGGTGAGTGAAGGAACAGCGCAGGGTTCTGTATTAGGACCGCTACACTACATCACTTACGTGAATAATATCAACAATGTGGTTACCAACTGTAAAATCTTCCAATTTGCTGACGATACCTGTCTGTTAGCAGCCCACCACAATATGGAAAAGGAGGTAAAACTGTTACAGGAGAATTTTACGAGGCTCATGCAGTGGTCACATGACGGTCTTGTACTTAATTCGAATAAGACTAAAATAATGTACGTGAGCTCGAGTCAAAATAGATTAAAACATGACATTAATCTTATAGGTCATAATCATACATGTCTTCATAATATCCAAAGTTCAACCCATAATAATAATTGTGAATGTCACCAGATTGAAGTGGTAGAAAAATGTAGATATTTAGGTTTAATAATCGATGACCGTATGAAATGGACTTATCACATTGAATCTGTATGTGATGACGAGCGATCTTAGCAAAATTTTACCTCATCAAGAGTAAAGTACCTTACCACATGCTAATGTTACTATATAAAGCACTCGGCGAATCAATGGTTTCGTATGGGTTAAGCAGTTATGGACGCACGTATAAAACCCACCTTGAAAAAATATACGAGCTACAATTGCGCATTCTTAAATGTATCATCCCTCTCAAAATCAAAGATAAATTTAAAAAAATCCTTACGGTCTCTTTCATCATTGCAATATACTACCAGTACACGATAGGGTGAAATACCAACTACTGCTTGAAAATTATAGCAAGGAAGAACTAAAAATTAGCCCTATCTATACAAAGCTTACACGACAAGCCCTTAATCCATATATGACAATCCATATATGAAAATTTAGGTTACAATATCAAGTTCCTGCTCTTTTGAACCAAATTCCAAAAGCAATAAAAAATGAACAAACTAAGAAAAATATTAAATATAAGCTTAAACAGTATTTTATAGACAAATTGATAACAACACCTACTAATAATTTATACTAAAAAAAACTATACTAACACACATAATATACATAAATACAAATCTACTAACAAATATATACATAGATACACACAATCGTAACATAAATATCTCGATTACTAATATTATTTATCAAACTCACTAACTGTCCTTTCCTGTGGTACACATATAGTTAAAAAAATATTGTCAAAATATTGTCACACCATGTGTTATGTAAGTTGTCGCTACTCGAACCGATTGAACATGGTCGAAGTTACGAATCGGCGGTACATTTATTTGTACTGTCGGATGTTATTTAATAACTATATTTTGTAAAAAAATAAATAAATAAAAATAATAATTAAATAATTTATTCTGGCAAACCAAACAGTAAATGATTATCAACTATAAATAATTGATATCGATTTTTTTAAGAATCGAATATTGTACGTTCCCATTTTTTGGTTGGCATGCTTGGTGCAAAAAGTTTGACAGCTGTCAAAAGGTATTTCTTAGATTTGGTTGACTATTAGTAGATTTCAAACACACATTACCATCCAGATAATTTGGATGCTTGGCAACCCACCTCTGTGTGATTTACAGAGGTTCAAAAAAGTTAAAAAGTACTACAACGTCGCCTTAAGGCTTTTACAAGTATTTTAATTAACTGATGAATTTAGTCCCTTTTCTTCTACGGTTTGTAATATACCCAGGAATTACGCTTAATAACCTAATAACATATACAGGGTTATTTTTCAAAGAGTACCTAGTCAAAGGACATTGTGAAAACAGCCTATGAATCAACACGTATGAAACCTTTACAATAATTACTAGTTTTTTTTTAAATAATTTACTTTAAAATTATTGCAATATAACGGACACCTCATAGTTTCAAAAACATTTTAAAAAGTAATTCACTTCCGTCTTATTCTCCAGTGTAATTATTTTTTGGTTTAAATTGAGGCTTTTAATAGGCAAAGGTATTGTAGATCATATAGCCAGTAAAGGGGTGGCCTATGTTCAGCAGTAGACTTTTATAGGCTGATACGTATATGATAAAGTATTTTTTATGAAATGGTAGCTATAGGTATGTCGTCTCGAAGTTTCATAGAACGCTGCTAAATTGGTTGGTTAAAGGGAATATTAGTAATGATAATTAATAAGATTACGAATATATAAAAAAAAAAAAAAACGCTGCTAAATTCCACCATAATGACCCCAATTTATGGGATTACTTATGTTCAGCAGACTTTTAAAGGCCGATGCGTGTTTGATAGTATTTTTATGAAATGGTACCTTAAGGTATGTCGCCTTTAAATTTCATAGAACGATACTAAATTCCACCATCATACACCATGACAGAACTCAAAAGTTAATTCACATCATCCCGATGGTTAGCAGTGTACCCTGCATTTTACGAGAATTTTGCTACCACACGGCCACATCGCAGAGGCACTGCTATTATACCGATACGACTTAGGGGCCTTCAATAAAAGAATTTTCTTATTTCTATAAGGCTGGTAACACACCTGCAATTCCTGCGGTGTTGCAGATGTTCATGGGTAGCGATGATTACTTACAATCAGTTGATAAATAAGCTTGATTACCTCCTCTTACATAAAGCAGCATTTCATTTCTGCTAGTACTCAACCCTCAAAAACTTACTTACCCATCGTTTATTATTAATCCGAGCTCTGTTCGGACGATTGCCACCTCAATTTAATACTTTTTTTTAGTTAGGTTGGTTACTCTTGTTCCTCTGATTCTGATTCTTCTATGATTTTATAACTACGAATTCTATTAATAACAAATTCCAAGCACAGCCCACTCCATAACACGTTAAACAACTTTAAGCATCCTCATACAGCCAACAATGAAGGATCATTATTATTTACGATAAGTTTCTAGTTTGATTAAGCGAATCAAAATGGATCTTAGCCTCCAACTCAAGAGCTCTCGATTACGGCCTGTCCTTTACATCCTTATGTTAATTTAAGTTTCGGATTCGACATAGAAATTGAAAATATATATTTTTTATTTATTCAATACAGGTTATAAATAACAATTACTGAAATTTATCCTTATTTTTAATTTACCACCGGTTCCGAAAATGCCTCTGACCTGGGAATAACCAGTAAGAAACACAGTGGGAATTTTTAAAAAAAGAGCCTGTTACAATCAAAATATGTAATAGTATTAACAATATTAAAAAAAATTAGAAATATCCTTGTAGCGATCACCTCATTCCCAGGGATTATTATCATTCATAATATATCAGTATATATTTCTGTACTTAATCGCAGCAGTGGATAACCAAGTAGAACTTTCGATAAAGTACAAAGCTATAAAGCTCCGGCAGTACCTATAATGCTCCTGCATTATTATTTAAATAATAGTTTATAGTGGGTTTTGATGTATTATACTCGTAATACTATAACAATTGTAACACGAATAGGTCGACTCGGGTGAGATCATGCCCTCACAGAATAAGAGCGTATAATAGCAGTTTAAGGCAGCTGCGTTTCGCATGGTGGGTGTAGAGAATCGGAGACTGTTTTTTACTGGAAACGAGGCATTCCATCTTAGTCCTTTGGGGTGACAATGCATCTGCATTTGGATTCATAATCGAGGATAAACGTGTGACTGTGTGTTTCCTTGGAACCCTTATTCTACAAAAAAATTAAAAGTTGTGCAATTTTGTGTATCAAATTTCTGTGCATATGTACTATGAACCTCAAGATAATGTATCTGCCTAGGCGCCTTGTGATACAATCGCCATCAACTGGTTGCCGGCTCAAGCTGTCTTCAATACCTTCCAAAAAATTGCAATGTAACGCATCAACATATTGCGAAGAATCGTTTTGAACTGCTTTTTTATTATTTGATAATGGCAAAAGTACAATCGTACGATTAGTTTACATTTCGATTCTTAATTAAGGATGAGGGCCTATGAGCCACAGCATCCACGAACCATGAGGTGGACTATGTGCTCATTTGTCGAGCTTATTCTATAAAATAAAATTCAAAATAAATAACCAATTCTCTAGTGCAAATTTGTAGCTTTTCTCCAGAAATTTATCACTATATTGTTACAAAGAGGATTAAGAACGTCTAGTATAATTGCTAAGTACTGGTTCTAGTCTGACAACTCTCAGACGAGGGTAAGACGTTAGCGTGACGGTATCTTCTTAATATTGTATAAAATAATTTGATTCCGTCAAGAGAAGTCGGTTTATGTGTTTAGCGGTGGAAAATAAATTACATGTAACATTTTTTATAGAAGAGGGGGCAAACGAGCATGCGGCTCACCTGATGTTAAGTGACTACCGCCGCCCATGATCAACCGCAACACCAGGGGAATTGCAGGTGCGTTCCCGGCCCTTTAGAAAGGATCATTTTGATAGCTTTATCTTTAGGATTTTAAATAACACCACTGTCATTTAAATACGTTCAGTTCTTTTTCATATATATAGTTCTTTTTTATACCCTTTAGAAATGAGTAAGCTCTTTTCTTGAAGGTCCCCAGGTCGTATCGGTCCGGAAAAATCGCCGGTGGTAAACTATTCCACAGAGAGGTTGTACGCGGAAGAAACTCCTTTTGAAACGTACAGTGGTGGACCGCCAAGCATCCAGATGGTGTGGATGGTATCGGGACGTTTGCCGCGTAGTGCTTTCACGAAATTTGGCGGCTGGGATTAATCCGAACAATTCCTCAGAGCACTCTACGGTATATGCGAAAGAAAATGCAAAGAGATGCAACATCTCTTCGCAGTGCTAGTGAATCGAGCCGATCGGAAAGCACTCGGTCACGATTCGAGCCGCTCTGCGCTGGATGCGGTCAAATGGAAGGAGCTGGTACTGGGGAGCCCCAGCCCAGAAATGGGAACAGTATTCCATGTGCAGCCGAACCTGCGCCCTGTAAAGTTGCAGGTGGTGTGCCGGCATGAAATACTGTCCCGCTCTGCTGAGCACGCCAAGCTTTTTAGAGGCCAATTTGGCCTTCTTTTCCAAGTGACCACGAAACTGCACGTTACTCGATATGTCGACGCCGAGGATTCCGACACTGGCTGAGGCAACAAGGGAAGTGCCTTGAAACTGAGGAGATACGACAAAGGGGTTCTTTTTAGCGGTTAACGCGCGAACTTGTGTCTTCTGGGGGTTATTATTTTCAATTATTCTGGGGGTTATTATATCATTTATTATTTTGTTGAATAAAACTACCTTCACGAATTTTATCGCGTTTTAATTAAACTTATTTTGCAGCACCCATGGTCACGTGTCAGCTGGACCTAAAGTAATAGACCAAAATAAAAAAGCTGAAAGTACTCCGGGTTAACTTTGACATCGGCTTGTAATCATCTGAAACGTCGGTAATTAAAAATAAGTAGAATTAAACGCGGTAAAAGCCGTAAAAGTAGTTTATACTAAATCCTTATTTTATTACGTTTGGATATGATTACCTGCAACTATAGCAAAGGGGGAATACCCTCTATCAGGTAATCTATGGAAGAGGCCTATGTTCAGCGGTGGATTTTAATAAGTTGTTATAGTAATGGTAACGGAAGGTTAGATTTTTTTTATAGGATAGAGTGACAAACGAGCACACAGACCACCTGATGGTAAGTGGTTGCTGGGGCCCATAGATATCTACATCTGTCCTCGATTACGAATCAAAATGCAGATGCGTTATCACCCGTGAGGACTAAGATGGAATGCCTCGTTTCCAGTAAAAAAGGTCTCCGGTTTTCTACACGCACCATACGGAACACAGCTAATTAAGCTACTATTTTACGCTGGTATTCTGTGAGACCGTGGTCTTTCCCCGGTCGACCAGACCCATTCATGCTACAACTATACTACTAATATAACTGAAGAATGGCTTTACCGCGTGTAAAATTAATTAAATGCTATTTTGACTAGATTAGAAGCTACTTCCGCCGTTTTTCCTTTAGTCAGTGGAACCAAATCAAAACGGTCCTAGACTGAGGGCCGACTACGCTCACCAGATGTCGCTAGTGGTAACAAGGGTGAACCTATTTGTTACGCAGATGGTCAAACAGAAAACATGTGATTTAAATTGTAATACTTATAGAGTATATATTCTCTACCAGCAAACCTTGGATAGAACAGAGAGTGCGATTCAATTCAAATATGTACATGCTACACATACATAAACTATATATATATAATATACACAGTACCCGGTTGACCGAGCTTTGCTCGGTAATTTTCGCTCGATTTTTTTTAATTCGTGTGTTTTGGAAATTATATTTAGATACAAATTACATACTGATGAAATATAAATAATATTTTTTGATCTTAGCGACGTAACAGAAAAAACGGAACTGGTTATTTGAATAAAAAATCATGAGTGCAATTATTTTAATTTAAATTTTCGTGTTTTTAAAAAATACTAGAAAGGAACATAAAAAAAAGTTGAAAAAAGTCGGTCGGTCGGTCTGGGCTCGAACCGGAGTTTTACGATTCTGTGACCGACCATTATACCAATTAAGCTATTTATAATCACTAACAATTTGTCAAAATTTACCTTCTTATTCTAACGATATTGTAGCAGTTATTCATTGCCCAAAAACACGGACAAAAAGACATTTTCTAAAAATAAATCCTAGCGAGATCGATTTATTATCCCCGAAACTTCCTGGTTAGTGTCCAGGGATTTTATGAAAATCGTTGGAGCCGTTTCCGAGATCCCGATTATATATATATATATATATATATATATATATATATATATATATATATATATATATATATATATATATATATATATAGCTCGTTTAATAGTATAGGATACACATATAAATAATATAACTAATACACATATATAAATAAATACACATATTTATACATATATATCTCAATAAATGGTAAAGTAATAGGTATAAGCGACACGTTGGAGTCAAATAACTGGTATATAACTAATAACTATCTTGTAACTAGTATTAACATAATGCTCACCGCTATTTTAAGTAAGACTTTTCTTGTTTTTGTGTACACAAATTAAAATTTTGTAAATGATGAGCTAAAATTCACAACGTGATTTTGTCACTTTACAAAAAAAATATGCGCTAATCGTATTCTCTATGGCATCTATGCAACTAATAATGTCATGTATCCGAACAAAAACAAATTTATTCCTTTAGAAAAAATTAAAATAATATCGATTGTTTGAGAAAAAAATACCAATTAAGCTATTTATAATCACTAACAATTTGTCAAAATTTACCTTCTTATTCTAACGATATTGTAGCAGTTATTCATTGCCTAAAAACACGGACAAAAAGACATTTTCTAAAAATAAATCCTAGCTAGATCGATTTATTATCCCCGAAACTCCCTGGACACTAAATTTTATGAAAATCGTGGGAGCCGTTTCCGAGATCCCGATTATATATATATATATATACACAAGAATTGCTCGTTTAATAGTATAGGATACACATATAAATAATATAACTAATACACATATATAAATAAATACACATATTTATACATATATATCTCAATAAATGGTAAAGTAATAGGTATAAGCGACACGTTGGAGTCAAATAACTGGTATATAACTAATAACTATCTTGTAACTAGTATTAACATAATGCTCACCGCTATTTTAAGTAAGACTTTTCTTGTTTTTGTGTACACAAATTAAAATTTTGTAAATGATGAGCTAAAATTCACAACGTGATTTTGTCACTTTACAAAAAAAATTATGCGCTAATCGTATTCTCTATGGCATCTATGCAACTAATAATGTCATGTATCCGAACAAAAACAAATTTATTCCTTTAGAAAAAATTAAAATAATATCGATTGTTTGAGGAAAAAAGGTTTTGTCCTTTGACAGGTGCCTGGAAGAAGACATTGCAATACATATTATTTGACAATTTTTTTTAATACATAAATACAATTAGGAAAAATTATATTTTAATTTATTAATTATTTCCATGAATAAGCTCAGTAGATTTACCCTTTTTCTACAGAATCATAAAGCAAAACGTGATTTCTCCGTACTTATTTATTCCTTCAAAACACGATTTATTTTTATTTTTACTTTTTTAGGGTTCCGTAGTCAACTAGGAACCCTTATAGTTTCGCCATGTCTGTCTGTCCGTCTGTCCGTCCTCGCTTAATCTCTGTGACCGTTAGCACTAGAAAGCTGTGAAAATTGGTTGGTACCAATATGTGTATCAATCACGCCGACAAAGTGGTAAAATAAAAATTGGAAAAAAATGTTTTATTGGGGTAGCCCCCCTATATGTAAAGTGGGAAGTGATTTTTTTTTAATTTCAACCCTAACGTGTGATATATTGTTGGAAAGGTATTTAAAAATGAATAGGGGTTTACTCAAATCATTTTTTGATAATGTCAATAATTTCGGAAATAATCGCTACAAAAGTAAAAAACAATGTTCCCCCCCCCCTCTAACTTTTGAACCATAAGTTTAGAAAATATGAAAAAAATCTGAAAAGTAGAACTTTATAAGGACTTTCTAGGAAAATCATTTTGAACTTGGATGGAAACAACAGTACCCACTAACGGGAGCAGTTGCAGGAGCGCGGAGCGCTGCTGGAGCGCGACGATAATGGATACCCACCTTTAAACTCATAAGTGGGAACACTTATTGTGACGAAAAGTTATAATAAAAAAAAATGATAAAGTGTATGCCCACAACAGTGAAGAAGCCAGCACGCGTATTCCGAACGTTCAACGAGCACATTATCCTTCGTCACTCATGGTTTGGCTTGGAGTCTCATATTCAGGCTTAACTGAGGTGTTTTTCTGTGAAAAAGGTGTAAAAACCAGTGCCGAGGTGTACCATAATACCGTCTTTCTCAAACAATGTTCAAAAACAGACATTGTATATTCCAACATGACTCTGCACCAGCTCATAGGGCACGAAGCACGCAAAACTGGTTGACCGCCCATGGAATTGACGTTATGGGACATGAAGACTGGTCCTCTTCTAGTCTAAATTTAAACCCATTGAATTATAAGATATGGCAACATTTGGAGGAGAAAGTCTGCACTAAACCTCATCAGAATTCGGAATCTCTCCGAGCATCTTTGGCTAAAATAGCGGCAGAAATAGATATGAGTGTGGTGGTGCGTGCTGCGATTGATGATTGGCCGCGTCGATTAACGGCATGTATTCCAAATAGGGGAGGGAATTTTGAATAGGGTAAATACAAGTGTATTCTAAATTAAATTACCTTTCATTTCATATATAATTTCTATATAATTATCAAAAAATGTATCATTAATTTTATAAAAAGTTTTTGACAGAACTGAATGACCTGAATAAGTAATAAAACCATAAAGGTAAATATTACAATTTCAAATACATATTTAACGTAAAAATAAAAATCATTTCTACATACCAAAACGAGTATCTATCTCAACAATTGGGACACAGCAATTAAGGCTGCTCCAGACTAAATTGAATTTTGAGTTTATATAAACCTCCCTATAATAAAATAAATAAAATATTTACGACGTCAACGAGCATAGTATTCACAACTTGTAACAGTACCTAGCGGTAAGAATATTCACTACCCTATATCGTAGTACCGTGGGTTTCGTAAGAGACAACAGTGGGAAGCAAACCGGGAGACGGGACAGTAATATCTTTCAAATAACAACTAGAAAAAAAACTGCAGTTGCCAAACGTAGCAACTTTGGCAAATATTCTCCTTATAGTTCAGCAACCCATGTTCAGCAGTGGAACTTATAATGAACAAGTAAAAAAATTGTTCACGATTGTTAGTATTAGACCTAATAACGAAATAATCATATTAAAAATATATATTAGCAATCCTCAAAAAAAGATTCAACGAACGTGAACAGCCTACAGACTATCTAATGAGCTGCAATCATCTGATCTACTCTACCCTCACGATTTATGAAAATGGGTCTGAAGAGAAAAAATGACGTAGGGGTCATCTTACATTTGCCAGGTAATTCCTCTGACGATGAGATTCAGTCAGTGGCGGACCAGTCGTTGCGGAGAACGGTTGCTTGCTAGCAGTGCTTATACGTACCGTTTTGAACTTTGCGCACGTATTATTGAGGTTTTATTTTTTAAAAGTTGTGGAACATTAAAGTGGTGCTCGGTGCTCGCATTTAATAAGCGTTCCGTGGTAAGTTTCCGTGTTTAAAAGGATTTAGAAAGTAGAGCTTAAAAAGTTTTAAAAACTTCATTTGACGCTGAAACTTTTGAAAATTTGAACTTTTTTTGTAAGCAGAATTTAAATGAGATATAATATGTATATTATTTTGATCATATTTTTAGTTTTAATAAATTACTAAAATAATAAATATATTTTTAGAAACTTGCACCAAATGACGTAATCTATATTTAAATACCATTTAACGATGTTTTATTGAACATATTTTGTTGATAATAAAAATTAAAAATTTGCCTATCCACATACTTACCACATAATATAATATTCACCAGGGTTGATTGTTTGAGAATGCGTATAAACTTTGAGGCTGCACTTTGTTTATCTCTATTTTAATAAGATTTGCAACATCATCATTATCATCATCATTACGTGCCTTCAACAAGTCCACTGCTGAACATAGGCCTCCCGCAAGTAATGCCACAAAGCACAGTCCTGAGCCACCTGCATCCATTGACTTCCTGAATGTCTTACCAGATTAACAACGATAATGCATAAATAAATTATATAATAATATCATTAATAAAAAATAAAAAATAACGTAACATAAATACGCGCTGAAACGTAAGCTATCTTAAATTCAAGGTCATATAAATAAAAAATAATGTTACATAAAAAGCGTTATTAGGTAAACTGCATTAAATTTAAAGTTATTTTAAATAGAGTTTATTTTTCATTTACTACTTTCAATTTATTAAAAGATACGATAATTATTTAGGATATTATAATTTTTAGTCACTTGGTGAAACTTAACTTTATTTTTATGCTTCGTGAAAGCACTTGTACTTGTTTCACAATATTATTTTCAATCATTAATTTATGGAACATAAAACCGACCGGTTTCGCTTTGTTATAATTTTTATCGAAATTCCATCCTCATCATTTCAATAGTTGGCGGACCACAATTGTGCGTTTTACACGGAATTTTCTAACACTCACGACCACATTGTGAAAGTAATCTTTAATCTTGTTTTTAGTTTTCGGAACGATACAAATTAGGAAACTTCAAGAAAAGAGCGTACATCCTTTTAAAATGCCGGCAACGCATTTGTAATTCCTCTAGTATTGCAGATATTCATGGATGACCTTGATTACTTACCTGCAGCTGACCAGTACGCTTACTTCCTTTTTTATAAAAACAAGTAAAATTTATAAAAATTATGAAATATTTTTTAATACACCATGTTTTTTATTTAATTTTCCTATCATCTGATTCCGAGCTTTATTCGAAATTTCAAATCTCTAGCTCATCGGGAAATTAGTTTAAATATTGTATGTTTAAATACTGTATATTAGTAGTACTCGTAGTTGTAGCACGAATGGTTTGGCTCGACCGCGGAAGGACCACGTTCTCACAGAATACCAGCGTAAAATAGCAGCTTAACGCTGCTGTGTTTCGTATGGTGAGTGTACAGAACCGGAGACCCTTTTTACTGGAAACGAGACACTCCAGCTTAGTCCTCACGGGTGACAACCGAGCTGCATTTTGATTCCCAATTGAGGATAGATGTAGATGTGTATGGGCGACAGCAACCATTTACCATCAGGTGGACTGTGTGCTCGTTCGTCACCCTTATACTTAAAAAAAATTGACGCGAATTGACACAGCTGTTAACAAAAAAGTGGTAAAATTGGACTAAAGTTTAATAAAGTTAACTAGTTTCATGTTGAACATTATATATATATATATATATATATATATATATATATATATATATATATATATATATATATATATATATATATATATATATATAGTTAGGGCTGAATCTGAGTGACAGGGTGAGAAACTGTGTGATAAAAGAAGAGTGTGGTTTGCAAGATGATGCGGTGACCAGGATTAAGAAAGGAATGCTTCGGTGGTTTGGTCATGTAGAAAGAATGAATGCGGAAAGACTGACAAAGCAAATATATGTTGCAGAAGTGAATGGAAGAGTCGGAAAGGGACGTCCTAGGCGGAAGTTTGTCGACCAAATTGGCGATATACTAAAAATGGGCCAAATTAAGAGTACCCTTAACCGACGAGCATGTATGCGTAGGTATATGAATGTGGAAGAGGCGAGAAAGGTATGTCAGGATCGTGCTAAATGGAAGTCTGTAGTCTCTGCCTACCCCTCTGGGTGACAGGCGTGAGTGTTTATGTATGTATATATATATACATATTAGTGTCGTAAGTGCTTGATCCAAAACGGTTTAAAAATCACGAAATTGTTTACATTAAATCAAACACAGATTATATTAATTTTAAACTTATTTCAATTAGGTTCCGATAGCGGCGAGAGAGGAAAATAGAACAGGAAATGGGCATCAGTATCTTTCTGATAAGAACACTCAATTAAAAAAAAAACTTGATATGCCAACTCGCTTGCTATTGAGGCATCTATTGAAAACATCCATTCTATGAGGCAATCTACGAATGAGGCCTATTTTCAGCAGTTGACTTTGATAGGTTGAAATGAGTATTTACCCATCCGCAAAATCCATTCCAAACATTCAATTCAACCAACGAAAAGTTCACTGCTGAATCCTCATAGATGCACGCAGAGATAGCCTCACATGAGGGATATTTGTCAAAGTTCCCACGCTCAGACGGGTTTATTCAGAACACAAAATAATGCACTAATCCTCTAATCCTTTAATCTGGGATCACAATAGAAATATCTATTATGCTACATGCCACCAAATATGTCGACGCATGTACCTTCTGTGTACTAAATATCGGGAATTTGTCAATAAAACAAAAAATACAAATTATTCATCTAAATTTATTTTATCGCCTTCAAAGTAGGCCCCATCGCTTGCAATACAACATCTCTGCAACGCTTCACCCAGTCTTCCATACATTTTTCATAGGCTATTTGCGGTATGGCCTTTAGCTCATTCAGCGAATTTTTTGTTATGGCTTCTATCGACTCAAAACGTTTTCCTCGAAGTGGTAATTTTAACTTGGGAAATAAAAAAAAGTCAGACGGAGCCATATCAGGTGAATACGGTGCTTGGTCGAGAACTTTTGTTGAATTTTTCGCTAAAAACTCTTTCACTATAATGGCTGTGTGTGCACCATGCACTATCGCATTATCATGGTGCAGCATCCATGAGTTGTGTTGCCACAAATCTGGACGTTTTCGGCTGATACTCTCACGCAAATGCTTCATGACGCCTAAATAATATTCTTTATTCACTGTTTCTCCCTTTGGAAGGAAGTCGGAGTGAACCACACCACGGTAGTCAAAAAAAACTTTCAGTATCACCTTGATTTTGGAGCGACTTTGCCGCGGTTTTTTGGGTTTCGGCTCGTTTTCGAGACGCCATTCTTAAGACTGTTGGCTTGTTTGCATGTCGTACTCATAAACCCATGTCTCGTCGCCAGTTATTATACGTTTCATAAAGGTCGGATCCGTAGAAGCTCGGGAAACCATGTCTTCAGCGACATGCTTTCGCTGCGCTCTTTGAACAAAATTGAGCTCTTTTGGAACTAGTCGAGCACAACATTCTCATTGACTTAAAAGATATGTTCACCTCACTAGCCAACTCTCTCAGACTCATACGTCGATTTTCGAGCACTAGCTTCTTGATTTTGTCGATGTTTTCTTTGGTCGTAGCGGTTGAAGGTCTACCAGAACGAGGCAAGTCTACTACTACTTCTCGGCCTTCTTTAAAAGCCTTATACCATTCATAAGCCCTTGTTTTCGATATACACGATTCGCCGTAGGTATTTCGCAACATTTTTAGTGATTCACCACATGAAATATCATTTGAAACACAAAATTTAAGGCACACTCTTTGTTAAACAATATTTTCCATTGTAAAAATCGCTGAGAACTCAAAACTATGACCAACAAAAAGTGTAGTTTAAAACAAATTAAATGACAGATCCCGCTCAAACTTTTTGTGCTCAAACTTTAACGCGCTAAATCAGTACAGTGCTACCAACATGCAGCAAAAAAATTAGAACGACCTCTTTTACGCGGGTCTTTTTATTGACATATTCCCGATACTTTTTACACAGAGTAGTATATTTCATTAAAGTGGCAGAGCCACGCTGCAGCTATAATATAATTAAACCACGAATGGGTTGGCTCGACTGGGGAAGGACCACGTTATCGCAGAATATAAGCATGAAACATTATAATAACGCCGTGTTCCGTATGGTAAATAGAGAACCGGAGACCCTTTTACAGGAAACAAGGCATTCGTTAAGTGTGACAACGCATGTGCATTTTAATTCTTAATCGAGGATAGATGACGATGCCTATGTCATCCACTTACCATCAGGTGACTGAGTGCTCGTTTTACACTCCTATTCTAAAAAAAATATTATTTCAAATATTGCTTACGTTATAGAAATTATTGTCAGTCAACCATTTATACTATTTCGATTTTAATAATCTGGATTAACATTTACTTATTTATTATAATTTACTTATTCTGAAACTATCCTTGAGAATGAAAATTGTTTGATTACTTATTATTTAAATTACATCATGCAGACCCCGTCTATACAAAGCCAAAGCGCGGCAGAGTTGATTTGGGTGATGTATTTATTTAATGTATTTGTTTGAAATTGCTGATAGATTCAGGTAATATAATACCGTCCGTAATGTATTTTCAGTTTAGATTAGCAAAATCTTTTATAGGTCTTTCACTATTGTTATATATATTGTTTTTATTTTATTTTAACCATTCGGGAAGAAACTGGCAGCTTCTTACCGGTAAGAGATGTGTATGGCGGCCCCCACTAGATGATAAGGTATGCAGGAAGTCGATTGTTGCAGGTGCCTTACAACCGTGCTTTGAGGAATTACTTACTTACTTATCTTCACGCACAATCCCTAACGGGGTAGCCAGAGAGAAAAGATCGCCAAGTGTCACGATCTTTACATACAATATACACTTACTTATATACAAGCACGTCTAGGTATCCGAATACTCTTGACCTTCCCTTCTTCGAGTAATTTGCTCACATGGTCTTCGAAAGTTAGTCTCGGTCTACCTCGACACCTTTTAATATTTACTTTCGCGCTATATGTTTTCTTCACCATTTGGTCTTCATTCATTCGCTCAACGTGCCTAAACCATCGGAGTACGTTTCATGTAGCTGTTTACTGTAGTTACTCCAGCGCTGTTATGGAGAGTTTTTAAACTGTTATTTATTGCTTACTGATGGACACTTTTCAACTATTCTCCTATGAGAAATTGTTCTCCTTACCTCTACACTCCATAGTTTTCATACTCTCAAATTATTTAACGTCTATAAAATTCATACAATATATCAAAAACTGGCAATTTTGTGGTGTGGTAAAGTTGTACCCCTATATGGATAACTTTGACACAGATAAGATTGGTCGCAGGAATCATAATTTTGAAATATTTTATAGCTTCAGGGTAGCATTAGCTTAGCTTTTTTTTACAAATTTCAGATGCATTGGAGTCATACACAAGTCATCATCATTAAAATTCCTCTCTAAAAGTTTACTTCTAAAAATTTACAAAAAGCAAAAAGACAACAGTTGCGCACGGTACTATAAAATAAGTTTTTGAAGTTAACTTCGTTTCGTTCGACAGGTACTTTTTTTCTAGAGAGTGCGTATACGAAGTTTTTTATGTACACGAATTGTATAAATTCAAAGTTATAAATGATGTTCGCGTAGCAAATGTATTTTGCGATTTGACTGTCAAAATTACCCTTGTTAATCAATGTTACCAGATATTGACTGTAAAGTTATACTGTTGCTTCATTTATCTCTTTAGCCGACTTCAAAAAAAGAAGGAGGATTGCAACAAAACCGTACATTCTTTTTGCATGTGTTACGTGGTACTGCGGCAACCGTGAACTGCATAGAATACTATAATAGGTACATGCATAATAGAACGCGGGAGTGGGCGGAGCCCGTGTAGCCACTAAAATGCCACAAACACGTCAATTCACACGTATAAAAATGTCAACACGAAATGTGTTTTGACGTTATAATCGTTTCCAAATTTCGCATGCAAGTTATTTAGAAAATGCCAAATTGCACGCTATTTACAAATAAATATGTGTTAAAATCCGTCTGTCAACACAGCGAATCGGGTTTGTAGTAGTGATTAACTGATAATACGACGTAATTTCTGTATGTGTGCTCCCGGTGGCGCCTATCCTCGTACAAAATAAGGTTGACTGCCATTCTATTGTGTATTATAGTATTCTATGGTGAACCGATTTTGATAATTATTTTTTTTAAATATAGGTTGTACTTAAGCAAAGCCACATATAAATTCGTAGAAAATGTCCCCTCCCTAAGGGTAACAAAATAGGTGATGGTGTTTTTAATGTTAATGTTTAGACGATATTGAGATTCAGTCAAATGAGTAAAAAAATAACTTTTAATAATAAGTAAACGTCAATCTTTTATAAAATATATTTTAGCACGGACTTCAAAATGTAATATTATTTTTTTATTCTTTTAAATATGAAGTCAGCATTTTTATATTTTTTTTTAAAATTTAGAACGGTGTTATAAATATGCAAGAGTCTGTCAGCTTGTACCACTTGGAATGTAATAAAATTGTAGTAAAATATAGGTCACAGATTGACGCAGAGTTTTTAAAATATTACAAACGGTTAACCGTAATATATTCGTACAAAATGCGACGCATTCTATACAATTCATTACTGCAAAATGTATTTAAAACATAGCTTATCATCAGCATCATCGTTACAGCCCTTCACAAGTCCACTGCTGAACAAAGGCCTCTTTCAAATAATGCCTCAAAGCACGATCCCGAACCAACTGCATCCATAGACTTCCTGCATGTCTCACCAAGTCGTCACTCCAACTAGTGGAGGACTGCCCCACATTTCGTCTACCGGTACGAGGCTTCCACTCGAGAACTTTGCTTCCCCATCGGTTGTCGGTTCATCGAGCGATATGGCCGGGCTTTCACCACTTCAGCTTAGTCGGTTACTTTGGTTCTACTGCGGATATTTTCTGGCTCCACTCGATCTCTTCTTCAGTACGAGCTGTATTGAAGTTGCGTTAATCCCCCTGCATGCATTTGGAGATTTGTCTGTTCAGTAGCCTGTATGCTGTCAAATCTGCGGAAAACTGCAGTTTCATTTTCCGTTTAACAGCCATCAGCTAGACCTCTCTACCAGCTGTATGAGACCCTCGTAGGAGAAATAGACTCATCAATGGGTAACGACATGGTTTTATATAAGTTATCAATTTTCTCGATCATGTATTAGATAAAAATAATTTCGATCGTGTGATGGCGGCGTAAGTGATTCCACCACCCCATGTTATCTCGTAGGTGTCGTAAGAGAAGATAGAGAAAATTAAACAGGAGATGCGCAGTAGCATCTTCTTAATAAGCACTCAAAATAAAAATCTACGGTTGACAACCCTCTTGCCAAGTTTAGCAAGTATACCATAAATCCATTCTATTAGGTTATTTATGCGAGAGGCCTACTTCTCCATTTGACTTTTAAAATATATGTATTTCCAGTATTATTATTTCATTTTGTTCTGTTGGTGTAGAAACATACAACGTACTCCTTACTTTCCAGGATATTTTGAAATACACACAGAACGCATTTTGAACTAAAAGGTAACAAAGATTACACTTATCGTAAATTAGATAAACCAATACTATTGTTTGTTGTTTTATGCAGTTGTTAATAGAATTGAACACTTTTATACGTGGTAGAGCCACGCAAAAGTAGGCTTTTAATAGTCTAGCAGTGTGTTTACTGCATAAGCTGTAACTATAACGTTTATATTACAAGGCAAATTTGTGCCCGTGTGAAATTAATCGCACTTGAAAAGTTTAAAAATCTTAACCAACACGCAAACAGCTGTTTTCATCTAGATAAGCTTAAAGCAAAGACTTCTATAGGTATATAATAAAATTATAAATGTTGTCTTCCAGACCGAATTTCGGTCACGGCAGCCAGCTTCAACTGGAAATCTCCAAAGGAAATCAAAACAGAGGGACCCCGAGACTCCTCGCATACGCTGATGGTGACTACCGTAGGGTTTTAGCCGGTAGGAATCGGGCACAAACTTTTAGTTGCCCCCGCAGCCGTAGGTATCTACGAGGATTTCCCCACAGTAAAAAAAAAAACAAAAACTCTGGCTAGCAGAGCTGGATTAATCTAAAGGAAAACTAGGGTATGTTTCCATGGTCTCTGGGAGCCCTCGGTCTAAGAAAAAAACATCATTATACATGATATAGGAAGTTGAAAAAAGGTAAAGGGACCCTTTTTTAACTTAATCTTAAAAAGCAATTTCTTAAAGCGAGCCGTTTTAGTCAAGATTTTTTTGATAATCTCAGAGTTAATGAAGGTCAGGGAGTATCTCTATATTAAAATAAGAGTAAGCTTTTCAAATTGTCCCTTTGAACTGTCGTTTTCCGTAATGAGCGAATATTAAAAATATTGTAATATATTGAATTTACTAGGAACCTGCTCTGGCTATGCCTGCGTAGGATCAATAAATATGGCGTTATTTCGAATTAAGATCGCTAGAATGGTAGAGCCATGCTGCAGTTATATTAGTAGTATAGTTGTAGCACGAATGGGTCGGCTCGACCGGGGAAGGACCACGCTCTCACAGATATAGATGTAGATGTCTTTGGGCCGCAGCAACCGCTTACCATCAGGTGGACCGTGTTTTGTTTGTCACCCTATCCTATAAAATAAAAAAAAAATAATTCGCCAAATTATATTGTGTTTTTTTTCAAAAAAAGCTTTTCGTATAAAATGTAGCCTTAATCATTTTTGGAATTGCTTTCAGCTATTCCAAAATTGGCCTGGATATAAAGACAGACAGATGGATTTATATATATATATATATATATATATATATATATATATATATATATATATATATATATATATATATATATATATATATATATATAATAAAGTTACTGCCAACATATGCGTCCCGTATTTGTGACATTTCTTGGTGGAGGCCTGTGTTTAACAGTAGACTTGTAAAGTGCTGTAATGATGATGATGATGATATACATCCAACGGCTGGTCACAGATCTCCTGTAAGTTTTCAGATAGCCCACTGCGAAAATGTTTACAAATAATTTACTAAATATATGACATATCTTATCTCTTCTCTATCGGTCTTGTTTTGGTATTTTAACGAAAACTATTTTTTATATTGGTTACGTAAAAGATTTCATCGTTTCCCGTTCAAAGCAAGATATATTTCATTTCCTGAGCTGGGAGCCAAATATCCGCCTGCCTTTGGCAAGATCTGGGAACCGAACGCTTTCCTTGCGTAACGAGATTTCACTGAAAGTATTTTGTCCATTTCTATTTTCATTTTTAGTGCACGACCGCAAAGGCTTTATATAGTGTAAAGGCTTTGCGGTCGACTAACATTTAAGGAAAATCTTAAAAAAATTAAAAACAATTTATTTATTCATTTATAACAGTCCATTGTACATTGATCTTCCTTAAAAATGCCTTAAGGCACCTGAGCCACCTGCATCTATCGACTTGCGGCATCTCTTACTAGGTCATCACTCCATCTAGTGAGAAACTTTCTTCGGGATTACAATACATCATCTCTTCACGCATGCCTTAAAACTTAAAAACACAATTGTGTGTTACCAGTGACGGCATATTTATCTGAGACGTAATCATTCACTGCTGGCTGTATGAAGAAGCTCAAGGTCGCTCAGTGAGCTATGGTTATCCTCAAAGGTTCTCTATGTGATGGATTTAGAAATGAGAATATCAGCAGCAAAACCAGAGCAGTCACAGCAGAACTGAAGTCACTCTATTCACTGGGTGGCACTTTCCTCACCAATACGATTTCTTCCTCATCAGTTGTCAGTTCTTCGAGCTATATAGCCAACCCTTTCTCACTTCATCTCACTGATTCGTTAGACTTTGTTGATAACTCTGGTTCTACTGCAGATATCCTCAAATCTATCTTACAGAGAAACTCTCGGCATAACCCTCTCCATAGCTTACTGAGTGACCTTAAGCTTACTAAAACTAAATTTTGTAATAAGTATTTAACGTGTTTTATGATGAATTTCCTGATATCCCTTTTTCAGGCTTGAGTAGGTACCTTATTTAAGAGATATACAGAAGGAAAATTGGGACCGTTTAATGATGCGTGAATTACGAAAGTTTGTATTTCAATAATATAAAGAACTTTTTGTCGAAAACTTTCAAACAAAAAGCTGAATGGTTAAAACAGTAATGAAAAAACTGCTAAAATACTGAGATGCAATATATAAATATAATACAGCCTTTGACACTCAAACAAATAAGATTAATCTAACGACACTTCATATGTTACAATCCATTAACCCGTTCGGGTTAAAGACTGTGACAAAGAAGTAGACATACATATATACATATATACCCTCGAAAAACATTACTGCTGGGGCAGTCGGGTAAAGATAGATGTTAAGTGCGTAACAATTTGCTTGTCGTGTGGTTGCGACGAAAGAGAATCACTGGCATGATTTTATCCCGTGGGCATTTCATTTTTTAATTTTTTTATTTCAAGCCTCCGAACACAGTCACAAGTCACAGTCCACCCGATGGTAAGTGAATGCTATAGCTCATAGACATGACATCCTTGATTCGGCATTAAAATGTAGACGCGTTGTCACTCCTACCCTCCCCCATAAATATTGTCCTTGAGTTACGTATGTACAACAATAGACCTTTGATAAACTGTAACAATGATTAATAATAATGATGATGATTAAAAATCGACTACAATGCAATAAATACATAACTATAACCCAGTATTATCAGTAGAATCATTTCACATGACCATCATCACGAAAATTCATGATAAACGTACGTGTTTTTCTTGTTTCTTAAGCTCATATAATAATAGAATTGAGAGCGACTTACGTTTGCGGCAGCTTAGGGAGGGTTGAAGTGGAAGATGAAGACTTTTTCCCATATTACTTTTATTTTCTAACTTACAAGTTAACTATTGTGACAATGAGAGTACACAGGAATACTAGACAACTTAACTTACAAACTAACTTAATTACTACTGGGCTGTCTTAACAATATATCTTGGTTTTTATAGTGAATATTCTTAGGTCACGTAAGTAAAATGAGTCACATCTTTAAAGACGTGCTGGTTTTTGCTTAGCAGGCGGTAGGTGACTTCCTGATGGCACTGTGTTGAATATTCTTAACATTTTTTTTAACATTTGCTTAGCAGGCGATGCTGTATGGTAGGTGACTTCCTGATTGCTTGCAAGGTCTCGGTAGGCTACATAAGCCTAGTATAACTAGCGAGAAAGAAGTGTTGATTACTCGCTTAAACATATGTATGGGCTGGACGCGATAAAAGACTAAACCCTTTTTCTATACAAAAAAGGTAACAAACGCGCACACAGCGCAAATGATAGAAAGTATATAATGGGGCCCATAGATATTTACATCAATCATTTATTAAGAATCGAAATGCAGATGCGTTGTCACCCCTGACTGAGATGGAATGCCTCACACTCACCGTACGAAAAACAGGAGCATTAAAACCTTTTTTTTTGGTAAAACATAATTTTAATTAATACAGCTCCGCGCAATGGGAAACAGGAACAAATACATACGTGACCGAGCTTTGTGCTTATCTAGAATAGTATTGTTACGCGCTCAAGTCGACGATATACTAGCACCATCTAGTGTCAGGAACAAGGAAACGGAGGGTGTCCGTACCCAAAGTCAACGCCAGCAGGAGACGGACCAAAGAAGATTTGGTGGTGCAACGCCGCAGACGTCGGAGGGCCAGCCACCGGCTGCAGGCCCGTCAGTAGCCCCTACATCTGCAGCACCTGACCTAGGTGCTCTGATGGTGATGCTGCAGGAGCAGGCTTGCCGACAGGAGGAACAGGTCCGTCAGTTAAAAGAGCAGCTGCAGAGCGGACAAGAGGAACAAGCCCGCCGACAGGAGGAACAGGCCCGTCGGTTAGAAGATCAGCAGGCGGAACAGGCTCGTAGGTCGGAAGAGCAGATGCTCCTCACGAAGGACCTTCACGCTACCTTTGGGAAAGAGATAAGGGAGGTGAAGGATAGGGTTGCTCAACATGACAACCGCCTGTCGGAAGCTGAAACCCGAATCGAAGAACATGAAACCCGAATCAACCATGTGAACAATCGGGTTGACAACGTAATGGCTGACATGAGGAAATCACTTGACGAACTCAAACTTGGGGATGGAACTACAGCTCCCGTAGTAGCTACTACACCTTCGCCACGTGGGTTCAAGGTGCCACCATTCGACGGGACTTCTTCCTGGCCAGCCCACAAAATCCAGTTCGAAGCTGTTATGAAGGCGAACGGCTGGAATAAAAATCAGGCCATGACTGCTCTCACACTAGGCCTGCGTGACCAGGCCTTAACAGTTCTGGAAGCTCTCGGTGAGGAACTCAACTCCTTGAGGCATTAGAGGCGAGATATAGCGACGCTCACCTGGAACACGTCTTTCGTGCGCAGCTTAAAGATCGTGTGCAGCGCATCAACGAAAACCTGCAGCAGTGGGCTCTAGAAGTGGAGAAGCTGGTGCGGAAAGCATACCGGTCTGTACCTGCGCTCATTGAAGGGAACCTGGTGCAGACATTCATCGACGGCATCCGCGACCTGGAAGTCAGAGCTGCTGTGAGGCTCGGGCACCACGAGACGCTAAAGGACGCCTTGGCCCATGCACTGGAAGTGGAAGCCGTGCGGCAGGATCATCGTTCCCATCGCGTCAGGGAGGTTGCAGCAGCTACAGTTCGCGACTGCAACAAAGGATACAGCCGAAGGTGCTATGGCTGTGGGGAAAAGGGCCATCTTCGATCCAGCTGCCCTAAGCGAACCGTGGAAAGGAGAGTTGATCGACCTCGAGAGGGTAGTGCAGCTAACAGCACCGCCTGGCGGCGACAGGATCATCGTTCACCTCACGCTAAGGAGATTACAGCAGTTACGGTTCGCGACCACAATAAAAGATACAGCCCTAGGTGCTATGGCTGTGAGGAATGGGGCCATCTTCGGTCCAGCTGCCCAAAGCACACCCTAGGAAGGGAAGCTGAACGGTCTCAGAGAAGAAGTGCGGATAACAGCACCGCCCAGCAGCAACAGGAATACGACTTTACTATCAGACACTGCAGCGGGAAATCTCACGGCAACGCAGATGCATTGTCAAGAAGACCTTGTCCTGAAGATTGCAACCATTGTAGTAGGCAAGAGAGTAAGGAAGTGGTATCCGTGAGGATGCTCAGTACAGACCACCTCAGCAACGGATGGAAGGACAGCCTACGTCATGCACAGCAGGAAGATCCAGACATCAAGCCGATTCTGGGATGGATGAAGGCCCGTGCTACCAAGCCTAAGTGGAGGGACGTCTCAGCGATGAGTTCAACCACGAAAAGCTATTGGGCCCAATGGGAGAGCTTGCTGCTTCAGGATGGAGTCCTGTGCCGTAAATGGGACAATGGTCAATGAGACAGCTGTCGTTTGCAAATGGTTGTCTCTAAAGCTAAAGTGCCGAATATTCTACAGCTGTGCCATAATGGTCGTTCAAGAGTCCATCTGGGAGTTAAACGAACTCTACTGAAGGTCCGAGAACAGTTTTACTGGGTCCATTATCGTGACGATGTCGAGGATTGGTGTCGTACATGTCCAAGTTGTGCGACCGTGCGGGGACCTCAGACACATAGTAGAGGAGCACCGAAATTGTACAATGTTGGTGCACCACGGGATAGGACAGCCCTTGACATTGCGGAGCCGTTACAGAAAGGCGCAAGAGGGACTCCTAAGATCGTCCATGTGGATCGCTTGGCGCGTTATTATGGGGCCGATAATGCTCGGGACGAGTATGTCTTAGGAGGGGGCAGTGTTACGCGCTCAAGTCGACGATATACTAGCGCCATCTAGTGTCAGGAACGAGAGCGAGTAGAGCGTTGCAGAAAATGACATCACAGATCTCTCAACCGACAGCGCCATCCGAAGAACTAAGTTTCTAGAAAATCTATACTCGCACACTCGTCCCTTTGCGCGCATTTACTTGAATATTCGGGACACTTCTTTGCTAATTTAAATAAATAGGCGCTGCAAGATGCGATCGGGGCAGAGTTGAACTCGGCGACACAAGCGGAGCTTCGGAGCGGAATTAAGTGAATTAGTGTGTTTAATTATTAGTGTTGTAAGTTTTAATTTGTGTAAAGTAAATTAAAGTGTTAATTTAGGTAATTTTATCGGCAATTTTTAAACCATCAACCCTAAGCTCGTAACAGTATTTAATTTTGCAAATATGCTGGAGGGGACTGAAACTGAAACTCTCTCGATGTCGGAATTTGTCATAATCGCGACGCTTTTTATTTGGTTTGGGGACCGCTATAAATTTCTTGGAACTTTCTCACTACTTCCCGTTGTCACGTATTTTACGCCTGGCGTAAACGAGGTGGTTATACCGCCATCTATCAGATGTTAAAGTCTTTTTAGCATTTCTCGTATTCGTCTCTTACGACTTATCAGACGAAATGTGGTGATGCATTCTCTTACGTCACCAAGAATCGGTTTAAATTTAAACAAATCTCAAACAAACTTAAATGTTACTTTTTTAACAAAAAATTTAAGTAGGTAGGGCGGGTTCTTGCTACCTGGGCGTCCATCTGGATAGTTACCACACTCTCTTACCTGATTCTGTTCACAAGCAGCAGTGTGTGAGTGCACTTTATATTCCAGTCAGAACGTTAAGGAAGACAGACTATGAAGCATTTCATATTAGTACATGTATAGTTAATACACCTCTACCTCATTGATCTAGTCGTTGTAGTAGTGCGACTTCTAATCATGAGGTCCTGGGTTCGAATCCTAGGTCGGACGAAAAAAGCCTTTATTGAGTTTTTACGTCAAGAAATTCTCAGTAGCTGACCGGAGTCACCGACCGGTCATGGACCGGCGTTTGAGACTTATGTAAGTTGGTGGTGTCCAACCCCCGTGTCTCGGAGAGTACGTAAAGCCGTTGGTCCTGCGCCTGATCTCTCTCCGGTTGTGTTGGTTTACCGTCCCATCGGATTATGAGAGTGAGAAGTTAGAGAATGCACCTGTGCTTGCGCATAAGCCTGGGAACTATAAACCTGTCCTGCGCCAATGGCTAGTCTCCATTGAGGCAGGCCATCGTGACCGAAATTCGGTCTAGAGGACATTATTATGTATAGTTAGTCGGTGTCCAAGAGTTGTAGTGGACAGGTTCGTTAGCCCATTTTTTACTCTTAGTTAAATAATTGGGTTCTAACCTAAGTAAATTATTGAAATCAAAAGACTAGTCTGATTAAAAATAATTAATGACATTTTTTGAGCCTTGTAGAATGCACAATGCCATGTTTTTGAAACGAAGTTCTTTTACGCGGCTTACAATAGAGGTACTGGAACTGGCCACGTAAGAAAAAAGCGTAATGCCCCATTCAGGCGAACTTTCCCTCTCTTTCTCTTTCTCTTTCTATTATATACGGTAGCACAGAATAAATAACGGTATTATGTATGTGCTTGAGCGAGTATCTAGATCATTATAATAATTTAATTAATTTAAATTAAAAATAATTAAAAAAACACCTAAATCAATTGAAATCTACATATTAAACCAAGTTTCAAGTAATAAAATAATAAAAGAAACTTCCCCGAACGCACATTATTGTTTTTTATTTTGAGACTTACGTAAATTGAATAAATTTATTGTAACGTAAATAATATATTATGTAGCACTCAAGAGCGAAACGGTTCCAATGCGATTGCTCGCTTGCTAGATATTGATCTACGTGAATGACATTCATTTATGCAAAGCGAATATTGATCGTCTACTACAATTGAAACGACTCTCAATTTTGCGGCATCGACAGCAAATGACGAAAAATCGATTGATAGCAATTGAAGCGCAACGCGCCATGCATTGACGTTCTAGGACAGCCAATGACAATCGTTATTTACAATAGCGACCGCGCGTCCAAACATGGCGGACGCGCGTAAACATGTGGGCACTGGCACTAGCAACATATCAGAGCGCGATTTTGTGTTATATCTCATTTCATTGTATAGGGACAGTCCTGTGTTATGGAACGCCAAAAGAAAAGATTACGTGGACAAAAGTAAACGGTCGGTAGCATTGCAAAACATTATCAGATCTCTGCGAATTTATAAACCAACGTATTCAGAAGAGGAGTTAAAGAAAAAAATTAACACGCTACGCACAAATTTCAATAAGGAAAGAAATAAAATAAACAAAGCTAGACGCTCTGGTATTTCTCCTGATGATGTACAACAACCAACACTTTGGTATTACAATGAAATGTTGTTTTTGATTGACCAAACGAGCGTAATAATTAAGACTGAATGCAGGGAGGTGAGTTATCTACAATGTATTTTTCTTTTTACAAAAACACATCTGTCCCTCAGAGGGGTAGGCAGAGACTACGGAATACTGGTTTTTGATGAATTTTTGTACTGAATGTAAACACACATGTCGCGTTCACATTGCAGCTTTATTATGGTTGTAGCAAGAATGGATCGACTCGACCGAGGAAGAGCCACGCTCTCACAGAGTACCAGCGTAAAATAGCATCCTAATACTGCTGTGTTTCGTATGGTGAGTTTAGAGATCCGGACACCCTTTTTTATTGGAAACGAGGCATTCCATCTTAGTCTTCAGGGGTAACAACGCATCTGCGTTTTGACTTTTAATCGGGAATAAATGTAGATGTCCATAGGTCACAGTATTCACTTAACATCAGGTGGACTGTGTGCTCGTTAGTTTTTCGAAGTGTGTAACCTTAATTCATTTAACGTTTAGTTAAACTGTGACAAAACCATAATGATAGACCGATGGTTCGGAAAACTGTAGCACAGGGTAGCCTTGTACTGATTCCACTGTCTCACAATGGCTAATCATTAGTCAAGTAAGATTATAATTTAATTAATTCGCTATCATTTGGGGAATTGCGATTGAAAATAGACGATTTATTTTCAATTATTATTACAGACTTTAATTTGGCACGATCCTTTCTTGAACACTCTCCACACCTCTCTTGCATCATCACATTAATGTACCTACACATACCTACATGCTCGTTGATTACGGATACTTTTAATTTGGCCCATCTTCAATATATCGCCAGTTTAGTCGATAAACTAGCGTCTAGAGTTTCATTTTTCATTTTATTTTAATAGAACGGCATGAGGGTGGTGATAATATTGATTGAATTTTATTCAAAATCTGTTTCTGATTTTTTTTAATTGTCGTAACTTTATACTTTTTTTAAGACAAATGTCACTTAGCGTTACAGCCTATTAAAGTCGACTGCTGAACATAAGCCTCCCCCATTTTGCTTAGTACTGCTTCATATTTACCATAGTCATATAGGCAAGCAGATTGGCAAATGGCAACTGCAGTTTTTTTTTTATTTTTAGTGGTTAGGTATAGGAAGCTGCTGCTACCCGTCTCCTGATAACCCACTAGAGTAAAGGCAGTAGACATTCTTACACCGTCACTACACAAATTTCTGAATGTTTTTTCAATCTTGAGACAGAATGTCTATTCACATTCAAATTCAAATATATTTTAGTCTATTAATAACCTTATAAATAAAACTATTTCTCCAATCAACTGCCGTCGTAGCTGAGAGCCGTGGTAGCTCAGGGGCTACGTTTCGCTGTAAATTTGTACGCGAGCAACCCGGGTTCGATCCCCGCCGGCACCAATGAAATTGGTAATAGCAATTTTAAGTGCCGATTTAGCACGTGCAAGGCGGTGAAGGAAACTATCGTGAGGAATCCTGCATGTCTGAGAGATAAGAAATAAAAAATTATCGAGGACATGCGAAGTTTGCCAACAAGGGTTTGGGCATTGAGGCGGACATTTCCTTGCCCTAAAACCTTCTCAGAAGTGAGAAGAAGCCTACGCACAGTAGTGGGAAGAATATAGGCTGTAACTTTTAATTAACTATCGAATAATTTCCAAAGATTAGCCGCTGTTTAATTGTGATTTATCTCACGACTCCAAACGATTGATTTAACGAAGGCAACGCCAATTTCTGGGAGGTGAAACAAAAATATTGCGTAAAGACACATTAAAGCAGGAAAAACTATTTCCAAATTCTATGAGGCAATGACGTCACTATCAGGTACCAAATTTATTCCTAGTGATTATTTTTGTAGTTTTAAGCTTATCTTATTTTGTATGTCATTCAATATCTAAGCGCAATGGAATCAAATAAAAAAGAGTATGGCAAATTTTAATAATTCCGAGATCCAATTGGTATCTTTGTTGTATTTATAAGCGATTATTGGGATATATTAAAGATGGGCCAAATGAGATGTAGCCTTAACCGACTCTCTAAAAAATCTGATTAGACGATAATTTTTAAATCCAACTCAAAGTGATATACATTTATTTACAATTGAAATTTTGTTTAAAAACTCAATAAATTTTAACCTTTTCTTAATTTCCTCTAAATAACACTCCTCCAAGTTAAGTGGATTAAATTCCTCTGAATAACACTTAACATTGTAATTAACGCAATATTAATTAAAATATTTTATTCCTAACATCAGTCTGTAGTCAAATGAAATAATCTGTCAAATAAGTAACCAAATAATTTATTTGGTATTAAAGTTGGTAAGAATAACTTGGCCCATATCCGCTCAATAAAATAAAATTATGTGTCTTACCTAGTTTGAAGATCACTTCCCGCACTCCCTCAATTGCATGCACCAATCCCGTCATCACAAATCCCAGCACCACTACTCCCAATACCACTACAATAGGGAAGACACACCGTCGACGATCATACGACACGTGTTTCGCCTTCGCTATAGCAGTCAGCCACCCCAGAGTCTACATCACCTGAGGATGCCGCAGTCCGTTTATTGTTTTATTTTATTACAGAAATCGCCCTTACAACAAAAAAAGACGCTACAAAAGAGAAGAAGAAACACATCAACGGATGATTTAGTGAACACAGCATCCAAATATTCCAAAAGATCTGACAATGAAACCGACATAATAGCAAAAAGCTGGGCTATCAAGTTAAGCCGCTTAGCGCACGACCAAAGGCGTTACGCCGAGAAAATTGTAAATGACGTCCTTTTCGAAGGCGCAATGGGAACATTGACTAGGAACGGGGTACGTTTCCTGCCAGCCATCTCAACGTCTTGTTCTTTTGATAAATCCGGTGAATTTTGTTCTTCACCGTCACCAAATTCATCTCATGCAACTAACACGTCACCTATACCAGACCAGAAGCTTGAGACATTATCTGATATATCATAATGTCAGTCATCTCTAGCCAATCACCCGCGCTGCATTAGTTTTTTTTTGAAACGTCACCCCCACCCTAGAATTTTCACCTGTATCGTATCAGAGAGGATATTTATACACATAAATTTCACAGGGACAACAATTGTAGGCCATACAAATACTAGTTACGTACAAACTGTGTATGTATGGTCTGCCTCGTTGGTCTCGTGGTTGTAGTAGTGCGACTGCTGATCATGGGGTCCTAGGTTCGAATCCCGGGTCGGGCCAAAAAATTAATTATTGAGTTTTTACGCCAAGAAATTCTCAGTAGTTAGCCCGGAGTCAGGAAGAAACAGAAACAGAAACTTTTTTATTCAATGTAGATTATAACAAATACTTATTGAAAGTCACTTTTTTCATTTACCACTGGTTCGCAAAAAAAAAACCTCTGTCCTGGGAAGAACCAGCAAGAAACCCATCGGGACTATTTTTTTCCAATAATAGCTTACAATCATGTTAATAGATTACAATCAATTAGCAACACAAGACAAATTAGAAATAGCTTGGTAGCGATCACCCTTCCCAGGGGTTATTATCAGCCATAAATTCCTTAATATTATAATAACCCTTTTTATACAAACTTAGTTTTATAACATTTTTGAACTTTGTGTATGATAAATTTTGTATATTTTCTAGGATTTTGTTGTAAAAGCGTATACATCGCCCCAAGAATGAATTACTGACTCGGTGGAGTCGAGTAACTGGTAAAGTTGGTGGTGTCTCACCCCCGTGCCTCTGAAAGCACGTAAAGCCGTTGGTCCCGCGCCTGATCTCTCTCCGGTGGTGTCGGTTTACCCATCGGATTATGAGAGTGAGGGAATAGAGAGTGCACCTGTGCTTGCGCATACACTTAGGTACAATAATCTTGTCCTGCGCCGATGGCTAGCCTCCGTTGAGGCAGGTCGCCGTGACCGAAATTCGTTCTGGAGGACATTATTATTATTTCCGTACGAGGTTCGAACCCGCGTCCCCAGCGCCGTAAACCATTGCTATGGCACTGTGACACGCATTGACCCGGAAGTGGTAGTACTATCATAGACCTCGCTTACTGATGAGCGAATCAGTTAGAGGCAATAAAACCACATATTATTTGCAAACAAAATTTATTTCAATTATTTGTTTCTTAAAGTCGAGCTTTCTGAAATAAAGTTATATCTTTACGTTTGAATTCGGAATCTGATAAATAACAATGCTGGAACAACCAGATTTTATTAAATATATGCTATATGTTGACATGTTGATATATTTTCTTTGCCATATGGGTAGTTTAAAAAGGAAATTGAAACGGTAATGGATAATAGTTAAATTAATATTTCACTTTAATTTTACACTTTACTTTGACTTAACTTTAGTTTTTACTTACCTAAGTATGTCATGATGCTAGCTTGTTGTAGATGAGTTACTTAACTGTGGAAACTTTATTGTTAAATGTAAGATTAATGTGTGTTATGTATTAGACTAAAATAATGTATGTTTCCCTTGAAGATAAAATAAATAAAAATAAATAAAATAAAATAAATATTTGTACCAAATCGGTCAACTATTCCATACCAATCAGCTGTACCATATCTTCCACCGAAACTATAAAATCATCAGCTACTTATCAGTAAACTCATCAATACTAATTGGGCCATCGCAAACTATACGTGCTCCAAATAAGCCTTAAATGTCATGCGATTCGGATATTAAAAGCCTTATAACTTCAATTTTTCGAATACCTTATCAATCACCTGAATTAATCCATAGATTAATCTTTAACTGAAAGTAAAACAGAAGAAACACAATCTGCAGCAGAATTGCTATAAAAATTAGATGCAGTTAATATTTCGAATCACATCATTAAGTTGATTTTTATTTAACGTACTAATAATTTATTTTATTATTTTGATATACTGCCTGAAATGATTTGTGAAAACTAAATAAAAGTATTTTACGAGTATAGATAGAGATTTTTATTTTTTAAGTGATACAGCTCCTATTTATAACTCGTACGAATTAACTTGAGACCTGGGCCGATGACGTAATTGTCAATGTACGGTGTGCAAAATAATGCGTCGTAATATTTTTTTATTTGAAATTTTTGAGATTTGCATGAGATTATTAATAAAAACAAAATAAAATGTTCTGGCAAGGGGTGAAGTAATAAGTGCCATTACTGTTTACTTACTGCCAATACTGTTGCCATTTTTATATATTTTAAATATTTATTTTTTATAATATATATATAATATTATTTTTAGTTAACGCGTCAAGGAAGGACAAAGAAATAAACATACACACTTTCTCATTTATAATGTTATTAATTTAATTATTATACACTTTATCGCACTATAAAAAGTGTTACAGATTCGTACACAATAAAAATACAAAGCATAACAGGCGACCTTATTGCTAAAAAGCAATCTCTCCCAGGCAACCTTAGGGTAAAAGTGAATCAATCTTGGATAAGCGGAACAGCACAAACTATGTAAAATCAAGGAATAGAAGTAAGGAATATTAATAAGGATTTATTATAATATTTATTATTCATTGTCACTGTATACAATCGATTCTATTCCGTCCATTAGATCGTCCTCACTTTCACTCTCTGAGCTGGATTCTTCCCCTCCGAGGGATATAATTAATTCTCTCTGTTGGATTTCTCCAAGTCTATCACTCTCCCAGTATTCATTTTCTAATCTTTCGATATGGTTAATTTCTTTCTTTCAATCGGAAGCCGTTATAGACTGTATTGCGTCTCTTGTCAAACCCTCTATTTCCCTTTCAAACTGGTTAACATTTTTAGCTGCCACCCTTTGGTTATACCCTTTTTTTATTAAGTTCCATATATATTCGATAGGGTTCAAATCACAATGGTAGGGTGGCAGCCGTAATAACTCGTGTCCATGCTCCCTCATAAGTTCGTCCACTATATATTTTTTCGGTGGTTTATTGAGCAGTATTATATGGTACAGTTCCGGTTTCGTCATTTTTTCATCAAAAGGAATGTTGTTTTTCCGAAGCCAACTCTGCATCTCACCTTTCAGGGACGAGCTCACGGGTGGTTTTTCAGACTGCGTTGAGTGGTAGTTTTTTATAAATTAGCATTGTCTATAACGACGAGACTGTTTTGAGGTAAGTTTGGGATTAGTTTTTCTGTCAACCACTTTTTAAAGTTTTTACTATCCATTTCGTGATGGTAGTCCCCGGCATTACTTTTGCATTTGTAAAGCAATTCGGCACCAGAGATAAAGCCGTTCTCACCGCCAGCGTGCACCAATATCCACCGCTGTCCTGGATTATCATTTTTTCTAATGCTTGTGTCATTGTTATTTTGCCAGCATTTGCGCACGGTATAGTGGGAGTGAATCCATGTTTCGTCTAAATAAGTTACGGGTTTTTTGTCCACCCCAAGTTCATAGTTTTCTTTCTTCCTTCGTAAATAACGGGCTCTCCAGGCAGCAATGTCTGGCTTTTGTATTAAGACTTGTCTTGCGTTCTTACATTTTTTAAATTTGTACCCCAAGTAGTCAACGAGTATTCGTTGTAACGTGGTTTTTTTACCTGTAAAATAAAGATTTTATTTTTAATTTTTAGTTATCGCGTGGTGTTTTTATCAAAAAATAATTTAAAATTAAATATATCAGAAATGGTTCACTTTTGCATATGGGTGTCCATACATAAAATTGTTGCAAATTACCAGTTCTAGCACCCCTAACAAGATTATGCTTGAATTAAATGTCACCTTGTATATGATATGACCTAAAGTATGATATATAATACATATAAAAATGTCAATAAATATGGGTACGTACCTGGAAAATTTAGATCTGCTTTTGCAGCCGTTAAAATCTTTTTCAACGTTGGAATTTCTTTCCGTACTGTATAGAAACTGTTGACAAGGTTTCTTAGAGCACACAGATCAAAATTGTCAAGTTCAATTTTTTTTTGAGCTCTGTTTCCTTTTTTTTCCTGGAGTTGATATTTTAAGTTCTGGTCTTGCTTGAGAAGTACCTGGTTCCGATACTACTGTGACATCATCGTTTTGGTCTTGAGAAATTGACTGAACTTTTTTCGCCTTGTTTTTCATTCATAGTAGTGTTGCCTATGATATGTCTGTTGCTGCACAAGCCCTCTTTAAAGCTTGGTCCACAGGAATAAGAAACTTTTTTTTATTTCATTTTTCATCTTCGAAAAATTTTAAAACTTTTAGAGCAAGTGTCCGTGCTTGGCTATGTATTGTCTTTCCTCCCATCTTTTTTTAAAAATAAAAAAGGCGGAGTAACTCCTAAGCGTCACAAGAAAACGGCACAACACAACGTCCAAACTTAACAATAAAATAACGCAATTAACAACAAACAGATAAAATAACGTTCAAGTATAACAAAAACAAACAAAAGTCCAAACCAAACAACAAACAATTATCAAAAATATCGAACTAGAGTCGAGACGCGTATCCGTAACAAAAATGCTATCGGTACTGAGCGCGCACGGCCAGCGCGGAACGCGGTGCGGGGAGTCGGGAAGGGGGTCGCATTCCAGCGCAGTCTCAAGTTAATTCGTACGTGTTGTATGTCACAGCTATATACTCGTAGTTTTAGCACGAATGCGTCGGCTCGAAAGGGGAATGACCAGCGTGATCATAGCCATCGTGCTCACAGAACACTAAAGTAAAATATCAGCTCATTGCTGCTGTTTTTCGTATGGTGAGCGTATAGAACAGGAGACCTTTTTTGCTCCTATCAAGGCATTCCGTCTTAGTCTTCTGGGGTGACAACGCATCTGCATTTTATTCTTAATCGGGGATGGATTTACGAGTAGAGGTCTATGGGTCACGGCATCCACTTAACATCGGGTGGACTGTATGCTGGTTTAGCAGCCTCACTTTAAATAAAAAAAGAAAAATGGCACTATAGGTCATCTGACTGGGACGGGATGCGGTCTGTTTTGAGCGCTCACCTGATGATAAGTGAATGCCGCCACCTGTGAACAACTGCAATACCTGGGGAATTGGAGGTGTATAGCCGGCCTTTTAAAAAGGAAAGGTAATCTGTGCATTAAAAAAGAAAAAAACTTAATTAGGCCTTCGACCACGCGCCCCTCACTGCCGCAAAGATTTTGTTCGCGGTGTCTGTTCTATGTAGTATATATATTACTTCAATGCAGGCAATCCTATTTAACACTAATACCTCGTAAGCATGTGTATTTTTGGACCTTGATTGAACAAATGGGTTGTTCCGTACTCATCCAATGACGTACCATCCTAATAGGTAAGTTGTACTTTATTGGTCCTATACAATATTCTAACTCAACCGATAACGTTATTCTTATTTGATTTTCTTAAATAGTACCTACTGAAATGTGTCCTTACCCATAATAAATCAAAAATTCGCAATTAAAGGTATGTAGCATGATGAGTTGCCATGTAAAAATTAGGTAATTTTTGTAATCCCCACCCCTAATACTTGCGTACAACGAGGGCGTATGCTTTCGGAATCTGTAATGGTGTACGGCGCCTACTACAAAATGTATGAGGAACGTGCCTTCTGACGTCTTTACAAGACAAATTTCTGACGTGCGGTTTGCACGGATCCGGCGAAGGTTAAAAGCGGGAGTTCTTGTATTGTGCGTGGTTTAATATAAAATGTATGCGCACAGTGCTTTCCGCCGCATGTATGAATTTTTCTAACACAAACTTTCTTAAAATGTACTGCTGAAATTCTATATCCATTCTAGTGACTTATTATCTTTTAAAAAGAAATACTTTGTTTAGCAGGAATATAATAGCTGGACGTATATTGATTAGTTTTTTGTATTATAGAAAAAAATATGTTAAAAATTAATTGGCACGAATCAAAACGCAGATGCGTTGTTGACCCTGAAGACTGAGATGGAATGTTTTGTTTTCATAAAAATGTTTCCGGTTCTCTAAACTTAATAAGAAACATAGCAGCATTAAGCTGCTATTTTAGGCTGGTACTCTTTTTTAACGTGGGGAAATCCTCATGGTTACTTTCCGCTGCGGGGACAACAGAAAGGTTATGCCGGACTCCTACCGACCAAAACTCCACGGTGGTCACTATAGGCGTATATTAGTTCCGTTCTGAACGCAACCGGAGACCCTCTCTCCCTTTGTTTTACTAAAGCACGTTCCGGGGGCAATCCTAACTGCCCCCAGAACCTTCGCAGTGCTGTAACGGTGCTCGAGACCATTTCTAAGTCATTGCCTTCCTCAGGGGTTACATTACTAGATGTTCGGGGTCCCCGCCTCGAGCGCCCGTAACCCCCAAGCGCCCTTTCTGGTAGGCGAACACCATCATCAAGGGGAGAGTCTTGACGAATGCCTCGGCGACGTTGCCTCCGAGTGGGATCTGTCCTCTCTAGAAACCGTACCATAACGGTTACAGCCCTCAGCATCGCCGACATGACTGCTGGCAGGGAGTACGCTGGTATTCTGTAAGAGAGTTTATACTGCCAATGTTAAACACTTTAAAATCTGTGGTCAAACAGTCGCTCAGAGTAGAATGTCGTCAAACGTCGACATGCGTTTTTTAAATTTTACTTTTTACATTTGTGTCCCAATGTCGTTTGAGCAACCCGTGAGATTTAGATAAGTAATGTTCTTTTACAAATTTCGTGCTAGATTTAATATAACAACTAAAGCGTAAAAGCCTAGTAAATCTGTTATTATTGGTTGAAATTCAAAGCTATGCCCATAATTTCGTTGTGTACAGTTGGATTTTCTTTCTTTCAAGAAATTTGTTCAACCATTTCGTAAAAACGTCTTAAAATATTTTAATACGAATTCAATCTTTCAAATCTGCACGAAAACGTTAAGATAAGAAATATCTTAAAGTTTTGAAATGGTAATCGAATCTTGTGGTTCAAGAAGCCGTGAAATTGTCCCGAATTTAATTCTGAAAAGGTTTAAATGACTTACCTTAGTAGCCGGCTAAAGAAAGTTCTGTAATGAAATCACTCATTTTTCCGCGAAGTAATTAAAATTAATTTTAAATACTTACGTCGAAATTTTATTTAAATTAATTTACGTAGAAACTTTGACGGCTTCGAGAAGCAGTGTTCAATCCTGCATAGAACAAGTGTATGATGTATGGCCTACAAATAATTGTTTCGGGTCATTTTGTTTGTCCTTGTGCAATTTATGTATGTAAGCTGCCTCCACCATACAGACGACAATTTTAGTGCGATTTCAAATTAAAAAAAAATAGAGCCGTGGTAGCTCAGATGGTTAACGCTCGCTGTAAATATAACAGAACGCGATTAACCCGTGTTCGATCCCCGCCGGCACCAATGAAATTGTTAATTGCAATTTTAAGTGCCGATTTACCACGTGCTCGGTGGTGAAGGAAAACATCGTGAGGAAACCTGCATGTTTGAGGAATAAGAAAAAAAATATTTCGAGGAAATGCGAAGTTCGCCAAAACGCATTGAGGCAGCACGGCGGACACTTCTTTGCCCTAAAACCCGCTCAGAAATGAGGGGAGGCCTGTGCCCAGCAGTGGGACGTGTATATCGGCTGTAATTTTACTTTAACTATAAAAAAAATTGGGGCAAATTTGTTACTTTTCAGTTGACCTTAAAAAGCAGTCCAATTCTATTGATTTTTTTTAGGTGGGCGTATTATGCGATATCACAGATGATTATGAAATGCTATTTAAATTTGAAAAAAAAGCAATCCAAACCCAGGACGACATTCTTGTTGTTACGTTACCGTTACAGCCTATTAAAGTCCACTGCTGAACGCAGACCTCCCCCATATATTGCCCCATAGGAGAGATATTTGCCACAGTTGCCACGCTTGGCAAGCAGGTTGGCAACCACGGGTTTTTCAGTCGTTACTAGCTGCTGCCCACGACTTTGTACTCGGATGATGTTGCTTACGCCAGCGACAACGGGGTCGTCACAATCGAAGATCTAAAACGTCTGTTTTCGAATTCTAAGAGCCTGGGGACGGGAAAACAACGTGATGTGCGAGACGATTCGAGACGTTCCAGATCTTTCATTTTTGTAAGTCAACACGAAATGCCCATCAGATTAAACAACTTTTGCTAAGGCGTCATTCCTATATATGTTATAATGTCGCTGGGTTTTGGAGTTCCACAACAGGTGTTCCAAATCTTTAAATAACTATAGCTGTACCCTTGGCTTTGCCCACGTTCTCGGTAACGCGCAAGTCGTATCTCACGCTCCTGACTGCTCTCCAGTGATCGAGCAGTCTCAGAGCGGATATTCTGAAAACTCAACCTCTGATCCCTCTGTGTAACCGTTTCGGATGCACGAGACAAAGAATGATGATCCCGGTAGATAGCTAAAAGCATTTCTCGTTGTTCCACACTTTCCTGAGATCGAGAAGCAGTAGTGCGGACTCGTTTAAATTCTAGTAGTAATTGGCGCTGCGTGGTAGTTTTTGCGGACAAACTTAGTGCATTACGCTCACGATTAGCACCTAGCCGTTGTTCACGCACTGCGTGGGTTCGAGAGAAACTACTGCTACTACTAACTAACCTGCGCATCTTAAAAACCCTTGAGTTTCGAGACAGATTTGATATTTTTTTAAAAGGCATAGTAGTTTATGTGTGTAACTTGTTAAGTGTAGTAATTTTTATAAAAGGCATATATATATATATATATATATATATATATATATATATATATATATATATATATATATATATATATATATATATATTCTGTAAGCGTGTTTGTCCTTTTAAAAGACTGGACCGATTTTGGTAAAATAATTTATGTGTGTTTGAGGATGGATTTTCATTTCCTGGATGGTTTAGATTCACAATTGGGTGCAGTAGCTTACGCTGTTGTCGAAATTCAGAAATCAACCGTAGGTAATGTAGAAAGTTAAAAAAAACACAAAAAACAACTCCAAATAAGATAAATGCTGTCAACCTGCCCGCTAAGGATGGAAACTTTGTAAAAATCCTTCTTTTGAGTCAGTTTATGGGAAACGCCTATAATCAGCAGTAGATTATTCAAAGGCTGCAATGAATGAGGAATGAATAACACAATTATCAGCACCGATTTGTTTATTAATTGCACTTTTAAGAACTGAATCACCACATCCTTGACAGTAAAGGAAAACGTGAAGAAACCTGCATTTCTGAGATATTAAAAAAATCAAAGAGGTATGAAGTTCACTATAGTCCGTTCAAGTTAAGAAAATAGTGAGTCATCTTTGTCCGCCGGCCTGGCCACGCCCGCCAGCCAATTATAATGCAAGAAATTAGGAAGTCGAGTTCACAGTTGAAGTTAGGCCTTCAAACAAAACGGTTGTGTATTTTGCGTGTTACTCGTTCAACATTAAATTTTGAAAATGAATACCTCACCTATTCGAAAGAATAAAAGTGGTCAATAATCCATAGTGGAGAGAGACGCGTAATTTACAATGTTTATAAGTACTTTAAACTGTGTGATTTAAATGCGACTGTAGAGCACAGTAATAAAAACAGGAAGAACATGTGGTGTGTTCGAAAATACTGTTTATAACATTATTAACGAACAAAAGGCTACTAACACATTAAAATCACCCGTGAAAAAAAGAGCTCGACTATCGACGGTCGATAAATTAGACGAACTAGACAAATGTGCAATAAAGAGAAAAGATAGTGGTTAGTGATTTAAGTAATTTTAAGAAAATTTTGTTTCCATTGAACTTAATTAAATGTTTGAAAAAAAAAAGGAATTTTTACTCCACTGTGAATACACCTTTACCCTGTAGTTGCACTGATGACTCACTATTTTCTTAACGCGAATGGACTATAACATGCATTGGGTTATTATGATTTCGATGTGTTAGAAGTATTGTAATAGCACCGGCCAAAACAATTAAAGATTATAATAAAAGTAAAGCGGTAATTCCTACTGCTTAAACAAAAAGAGGTATATGATCAAATAATATAATATGATTATTTAGTATATTAATAATAATATTTGTATTAAATTAATAGCTCCTAAAATAGACAGAAAGTTAACAGTGCCTTGCTCACAAAACTTTCTAGGAAATTAGTTGTCGTGGCCTGTGTCTTGAATTCTGTATAGTCTGTGACTTAACTAACTTGATAACTAGGGAGCGGTATCCAATATACGACTACCATTGCATCCAACCCATCCATACATTACAGTCTATTAAAGTCACAGCTGAAAATATGCAAAAAGGCGAGGCCATTAAAATCATAAGAGGGATATTTGCCATAGTTCCTAAGCCCGAAATATATAAGAAAATACCGTCAGAAATTAAAAATTTAGAGATCTTCAACATATTTCGTCGCAAACTGATTTACAAATGAAAAAAGATTATTATAAAAGCTAATTAGCTAAGCTTATTAGCTTATTACTTTTCAGAAATTATAACCGATAAAATCAAAACAAACTAAAAAAACGATCAAATACGCACGGAGAAATCATAACGACAAATTGTATCGAGATTCAATTATTACCTATATTTGCATACCTGTATTTGCAAATTAATATTCGATTGATTTATTCATAGGACACCACGGGCCAACGGCGCACCTGAGGAGACTGACCATAGTGTTTTTCTCCGAAACAGAACTGTGTGTCCTTTTTTGCGGGAGAGGGGGTAATCAGCGCGCACGAAAATAACCGTCTGTCACTAAGAAACTCAAACATAACAATTAAAACAATAATTGACAATTTCACACACAAATAGATAAATGAAAACAATATCGTACGGTGACAGCGACAACTCGGATATAGACTCTGATCCGTCGCTCGACCACGCTTGGTGTTAATACTTCAAACGCCAATCCACCAAGATTGGCGTTTAGAGTATTAAATATCTAGATAAATATATAGACCATTTAACCACCAGCTATCATTTTCACAACAAAAACTTATATAACATACCTAAATTATTCCAAAATGAATAGCTTTTTTCAATTTTAACTCCGACACATGACTAAAGTTGCTTTACTACACTTGACAAAGAAAGTAATAAAATAATATAAAATGGAAGGTATATCTTAATAAATGGTATTAAAATTAATTGAAGTATTTTAAAGCGTTTTAAGTTCGCTTTGAAATTAATATTCAACATCGGGCAGCAGAAAATTTAAATAAGATTTCTTCTAATTAATAAAATCTGGCGTTACTTTGAGGAAATCCATTTTAATTAAGATTTTAAACATTAATTAGATAAGATTCGCGTAAAAGATAAAAATGATATAACTTACTTATTGTGAAAAGCACCTCCCGCTCTACTCTTATTGCTTGCGCAATCCCCATTCCATTAATCCCAACACCACAACCTCAAAAACAAGTACCTACACTGGAAAAGATACACCACCTTCGATAATACAATTGTTTTATCTCTAAAAGGGGTATCGTCAGAAGAAATAGACTCTGAGATGGCTGACTGCACATAAGGGCGCGGAGTGCTATTAAAGCTATTAAATTTGAAATTAAATGATGTGTCTTATCTAGTTTGAAGAGCATTCTCCGCCCTTCCTCAGTTGCGTGCACTATACCCGTCACCGCTAATCCCAGCACCACTACTCCCAACACCGTTACACTAGGAAAGACACACCATCGACGATAAAACTTTTTTTATAGGATAGGGTGACAAACTAGCACACAGTCCACCTGATGGTAAGTGGTTGCTGCGGCCCATAGACATCTGCATCTATCCTCGATTAAAAACCAAAATGCAGTTGCGTTGTCACACGTGAGGACTAAGATGGAATGCCTCGTTTCCAGTAAAAAGGGTCTCCAGATCTCTATACTCACCATACGAAACACAGCAGCATTACAGCTACTAATTTACGCTGGTATTCTGTAAGAAAGTCGTCCTTCCATGGTCGAGCCGACACATTCATGCTACGACTGTACTACTAATATAACTGCAGCATGGCTCTACCACGTAACTACGACTTAATACTAGGTAAGACACAAACATGATTCTTATTTTTAAGCGGATCTTAACTATTTAATTTTTAACATCTTAAATATTTCGTATTCCAAAAGAAAGTTGAATTTATTTAAATATCCTTGTCTTTGAGAGATCCGTCCTACGTTACTACGAGAGATATAAAACTAAGAATAATAACATAAATAAAGATATGCAGATATGAAAATACTTTCACTTTAGTGACAATTTTGTGTTCTTTTCATTTCTAGTCTCTAAAGAACCGTAGTAAGTGAAGTTTTATTTAAAACTGAAGTGACGAATGTACTAATAGCTCCTCTACACGTTGGGCCAGTGCTGACCCAGCGAAGTGGCCATGCGATGGTTGAAACGCAACCATACAATGTGTCAGCGCTGGCCCAGCGAGATGGCCATACGATGGTTGAAACGCAACTACACGATGGCGATATTTAGTTGTGATCGAACCGTTTTTCGAGATGGACGTGTAAGAATGAGCCGCTGCGGCAATATATCAATACATAGTATATACTTGGTAGCACTCATGCTATAAGCAGGAGTGCTACCAAGCCTGGGCTGACGCATCAACGTCCCCGGATGTAAACACCAGCGCTCTAAAAAATAAGTATAATTCCGCCTCTAGGTCCTTCAAAAGAGTCATTGCCAAGGCAAAGTCAGAGCGCATAGGCAGAATTGGCGAGAAACTAGTTCGCCTTCCTTCTGGAACCCGTGCATTCTGGTCTCTCGCCAAGGCTGTCTAGGGGAATTTCTGTCAGCCATCTCTTCCATCTCTTCCATCTCTGCACAGGGAGGACGACTCACTGGCCCATACCGCAAAGGAGAAAGCCGATCTGCTAGGCTCTTTCTTTGCGTCCAACTCGCCTCTTGATGACGGGGGGAGTACGCCGCCGACCATCCCGCGTTGTGAGTACTCCACGCCGGAAATGCAGTTCACACAGCGCTCGGTTCGCAAAGCACTCCTTTCCCTGGACATCTACAAGTCGAGTGGGCCTGACGGAATCCCCGCAATTGTGCTGAGGACGTGTGCTCCAGAGTTAGCACCGGTTTAACGCGTCTTTTCCGGTACTCCTTCTCCCCAGGCGTAGTCCCAAAATCATGGAAGACGGCTTTCGTCCACCCGATCCCTAAAAAAGGCGACCGCTCAGACCCGCCCAACTACCGGCCTATCACCATCACCTCCTTGTGAAGTCTATTGTAAACTGCCAGCTCATGAGGCACCTTGAGGATCACCAGCTGATTAGTGATCGAAAATACGGTTTTCGCCGTGGTCGGTCAGCTGGTGATCTTCTGGTCTACCTAATTCACAGATGGGCGGAGGCAGTAGAGTCCAAGGGGGAGGCATTGACCGTTAGTTTGGATATTGCGAAGGCCTTCGATCGGGTTTGGCACAATGCGCTCCTTTCGAAGCTCCCTTCTTATGGGCTTCTTGCACCAGCTTTCTTGCAGATCGGAACATAAAGGTCATTGTAGACGGTGCAAGCTCCGATTGCAAGCATATTAATGCTGGTGTTCCACAAGGCTGCGTGCTATCGCCAACGCTGTTTCTTCTGCATATCAATGATATGTTGCAAACCCGTTACATTCAATGCCATGCAGATGACAGCGCTGGTGATGCTCTTTACACCGGCCGTGCCAATATATCTCGGGAAAACGTATCCGGGTACGGGGACAAAATTGTGTCTGAAGTCGAGTCTTTGCTGAACAGAGTCTTCTGTTCAGCAAAGACTCACTCGACTTATGGATTGGGGGCGACTAAATCTAGTGCAGTTTAACCCCCCAGAAGACACAAGTTTGCGCGTTAACCGCTAAAAAGAACCCCTTTGTCGTATTACCTCAGTTTCAAGGCACTCCCCTTGTTGCCTCAGCCAGTATCGGAATCCTCGACGTCGACATACCGAGTGACGTGCAGTTTCGTGGTCACTTGGAAGAGAAGGCCAAGGCCAAATTGGCCTCTAAAAAGCTTGGCATGCTCAGCAGAGCGGGACAGTATTCCATGCCGGCACATCGCCTGCAACTTTACAAGGCGCAGGTTCGACCACACATGGACCTCCTTCCACTTGACCGCATCCAGCGCAGAGCGGCTCGAATCGTCGACGACCGAGTGCTTTCCGATCAGCTCGATTCACTGGTGCTGCGAAGAGATGTTGCATCTCTTTGCATTTTCTTTCGCATATACCGTAGAGAGTGATCTGAGGAATTGTTCGGATTAATCCCAGCCGCCAAATTTCGTGAACGCACTACGCGGCAAACGTCCCGATACCATCCACATCATCTGGATGCTTGGCGGTCCACCACTGTAGGTTTCAAAAGGAATTTTCTTCCGCGTACAACATCTCTGTGGAATAGTTAACCACCGGCGATTTTTTCGGACCGATACGATCTGGGGACCTTCAAGAAAAGAGCCTTACATCTTTCTAAACGGCCGGCAACGCACCTGCAATTCCCCTGGTAATGCGGTTGATCATGGGCGGCGGTAGTCACTTAACATCAGGTGAGCCGCATGCTCGTTTGCCCCCTCTTCTATAAAAAAATACAGCACGTACTTAACGTGCACAAGAATAGAGTTTTCAAAAAGAAAGGCGTAGAAGAAAATGGTGGATGTTATCTATCTATCGAAATAGAACTAAATGTCCTAAGTCAATTTAGTTTTCTTTATACAAAAATAATTAAATAATTATAATTAATAATTTAATAAATAATTATTAAAAAATATGTATATGTTCTGATTTTAGTAGCCCTAAGATCAAAATTGTACGCAAAACTTCGTTATGGGGCCACACATTCGTCATTTTTAATTCGTTAATTAATATTATAAACAATATATATTATATAGTAATAAACAAAGCACGAGTGTCCACACTCAACCATCGAGCGCGCACAACTGTTGAATGGGCCACGTGTAGATGCGTACCGCCATCGCTGGCTTTAACTTTGATGTGCGGCGGAAAAACCGACATCGTCGCCATCCTCTGAGACCATCGCACGCGCCATAAGCCATCTGACACAACTACACCCTCCACACGCTGGCCCATCGTAGTGGGTCACCGCGATGGCCCATCGTGTAGAGGAGCTATAACGAATTCCACTTGACATCTGCAGCTAACTCCAAACAAAAAAGGCTACAGATGAGTTGTTGAACTGTGATGGAACACTTGTAACCATATCGAAGTTCTGTTCACGAAAGTACAGCAGTGACACCAGCTTTCGCAAACTTTGGAAGAGAATTACGGCTGCCTGCGGACCTGATCACTGGGATACCACCTGATGCCCCACGCAGTATAACCGATTATGCATATGACTTGCGGAACAAAATGAATGACATTTATGAGCACGTCAGACAATCGGACCTGCAAATGTCTGAGAAAATGAAAACCCGGTATGACCGCAAAATGAACAATAAAGGGTTCAACGAAGGTTCATTAGTGTGGTTGCACAATCCAGTCCGCAGCAAAGGGAAATCTCCTAAGCTTCAAGCTAAATGGGACGGCCCGTACCGGATTGTAACCAGGATCAACGATGTGACCTACCGGATACAGAAAGGCGCAAGAGGGACTCCTAAGATCGTCCATGTGGATCGCTTGGCGCGTTATTATGGAACCGATAATGCTCGGGACGAGCATGTCTTAGGAGGGGGCAGTGTTGTGTGAATAAGTCAACTAGCGCCGTATAGTGTCAGGAACGAGAGCGAGGGGAGCTTTGCAGAGAATGACATCACCGATCTCTCGACCGACAGCGCCACCCGAAGAACTAAGTTTCTAGAAAATCTATACTCGAACTCTCGGTACCTTACGTTGAACGCTTGTAGACGGTGCAAGCTCCGATTGCAAGCATATTAATGCTGGTGTTCCACAAGGCTGCGTGCTATCGCCAACGCTGTTTCTTCTGCATATCAATGATATGTTGCAAACCCGTTACATTCAATGCCATGCAGATGACAGCGCTGGTGATGCTCTTTACACCGGCCGTGCCAATATATCTCGGGAAAACGTATCCGGGTACCGGGACAAAATTGTGTCTGAAGTCGAGTCTTTGCTGAACAGAGTCTTCTGTTCAGCAAAGACTCACTCGACTTATGGATTGGGGGCGACTAAATCTAGTGCAGTTTAACCCCCCAGAAGACACAAGTTTGCGCGTTAACCGCTAAAAAGAACCCCTTTGTCGTATTACCTCAGTTTCAAGGCACTCCCCTTGTTGCCTCAGCCAGTATCGGAATCCTCGACGTCGACATACCGAGTGACGTGCAGTTTCGTGGTCACTTGGAAGAGAAGGCCAAGGCCAAATTGGCCTCTAAAAAGCTTGGCATGCTCAGCAGAGCGGGACAGTATTCCATGCCGGCACATCGCCTGCAACTTTACAAGGCGCAGGTTCGACCACACATGGACCTCCTTCCACTTGACCGCATCCAGCGCAGAGCGGCTCGAATCGTCGACGACCGAGTGCTTTCCGATCAACTCGATTCACTGGTGCTGCGAAGAGATGTTGCATCTCTTTGCATTTTCTTTCGCATATACCGTAGAGAGTGATCTGAGGAATTGTTCGGATTAATCCCAGCCGCCAAATTTCGTGAACGCACTACGCGGCAAACGTCCCGATACCATCCACATCATCTGGATGCTTGGCGGTCCACCACTGTAGGTTTCAAAAGGAATTTTCTTCCGCGTACAACATCTCTGTGGAATAGTTAACCACCGGCGATTTTTTCGGACCGATACGATCTGGGGACCTTCAAGAAAAGAGCCTTACATCTTTCTAAACGGCCGGCAACGCACCTGCAATTCCCCTGGTAATGCGGTTGATCATGGGCGGCGGTAGTCACTTAACATCAGGTGAGCCGCATGCTCGTTTGCCCCCTCTTCTATAAAAAAATACAGCACGTACTTAACGTGCACAAGAATAGAGTTTTCAAAAAGAAAGGCGTAGAAGAAAATGGTGGATGTTATCTATCTATCGAAATAGAACTAAATGTCCTAAGTCAATTTAGTTTTCTTTATACAAAAATAATTAAATAATTATAATTAATAATTTAATAAATAATTATTAAAAAATATGTATATGTTCTGATTTTAGTAGCCCTAAGATCAAAATTGTACGCAAAACTTCGTTATGGGGCCACACATTCGTCATTTTTAATTCGTTAATTAATATTATAAACAATATATATTATATAGTAATAAACAAAGCACGAGTGTCCACACTCAACCATCGAGCGCGCACAACTGTTGAATGGGCCACGTGTAGATGCGTACCGCCATTGCTGGCTTTAACTTTGATGTGCGGCGGAAAAACCGACATCGTCGCCATCCTCTGAGACCATCGCACGCGCCATAAGCCATCTGACACAACTACACCCTCCACACGCTGGCCCATCGTAGTGGGTCACCGCGATGGCCCATCGTGTAGAGGAGCTATAACGAATTCCACTTGACATCTGCAGCTAACTCCAAACAAAAAAGGCTACAGATGAGTTGTTGAACTGTGATGGAACACTTAACCATATTGGCTATTTATATCCTTCAGACTGTAATACAGCAGTGCAGGTTCCGCTATTTAGCGCCAGAAATAGATAAGGTGTTATCGAAGGAGATGAAAAGTAACAGTCAACATACATCCTACAACTAAGCAAAACCTCCTCTTATTTCTGAGAGGGATGTGGAGTACTTAAGGGGATATAGTAAGTCAGCTCAAATTCTAATTTCGCCGCCACTTCCCCGCGCGTCGTATGCTATGTACCGACATGTTTGTAATCACTAATACTGCAAGTAGATAGGTCGTTAGATACTTATTTCATTAGGTTTATCATATTTATGCCTGTTTCTTAACGCCAACCCAGTCGCTTCTTATTTTTATTACTGTTATTTCCCATTTTAATTTTACGTCGTCCTGTTGCGTAATGTGTATTATGATCGTAAGCGACACAACCTCCCCCTTCAAAGGCCGAAGCGAAACTGACATAATATATGAATAGTTTAGGTAATTTCTTTTTACAGTGAAAATAATGGTATTTTGAAAAAAGTAAATAACATAAGCACTGCTTTATAGTTAGTTCAGTTAGTATGCAAAGTTTCATGATCTCATTTAAAGTATTTTGTGAATAACAGCGGTTTATTGTTTATTTTGGAGGTAACTATGGATTTTTTTTTCTATCGAGAAAATTTTACGGAATCGTGTTTTCGTCTAACATAATCCTTAACATTAATCCTCAACTTTACCATATATTTATTTCAAAATTAATGCTGCCATATTTTCGGCATAACGGAGGATCTTGCTAAGCCATTTGAGGTTACATTTCCCCTTAAGAGTTCGCCTTTATATAGTTTTCTATACTTGTGACCTTTTTTACTGTCTGGAAAAATAGGGTGTAAGATATGAACGGAGTAGAAGCCTATGGCACTGATTTTTTACGAAAAATTAAAACAAACATTTTGAATTGAACGTTTGAAAAAAAATATTTTTGAAAAATTAATTTGCCATTTCCTCTTGAGTCTGTGATCCTGTGAAGTGACAAGGTCAAAGATGCCTACTAAATTTATTGTTTTATTGTCATTCGTAAAGTAGGGTGGATATGATTTGAATTAGATATATCGAGATATATAGACGATAGATTTTAATTAATTCATTTATTTAAATCAATTTTTTTTTTGTAAAATATCAGTGCCATAAGTAGTGCTTCTACTCCATTCACATGTTACACCCTATTTTTTCTAGACGGTAAAAAAGGTCATCAAGTATAATATAATATTATATTGAACCCTAATAAATACAATATATGTATCATACTAGTTTAGAGGTTGTTATGCTGTAATTCCTAAATAATATAATAGTGAGCGAAGTTATTGTATTTTAATAAGAGCTGATTATGGCGTGTGACAGATTATAAACAATAAAAAACCGGCCAAGAGCGTGTCAGGCCACGCTCAGTATAGGGTTCCGTAGTTTCCCGTCCGTCACAATAAGTGTTCCCACTTATGAGTTTAAAGGTGGGTATCCATTATGTTTGCGCTCCAGCAGCGCTCCGCGCTCCTGCAACTGCTCCCGGTAGCGGGTACTTTTGTTTCCATCCAAGTTCAAAATTATTTTCCTAGAAAGTCCTTATAAAGTTCTACTTTTAAGATTTTTTTCATATTTTCTAAACTTATGGTTCAAAAGTTAGAGGGGGGAGGCACATTGGTTTTTACTTTCGGAGTGATTATTTCCGAAATTATTGACAATATCAAAAAATTATTTTAGTAAACCCCTATTCATTTTTAAATACCTTTCCAACAATATATCACACGTTAGGGTTGAAATTAAAAAAAATCACTTCCCACTTTGCATATAGGGGGGTAACCCTAATAAAACATTTTTTCCAATTTTTATTTTACCACTTTGTCGGCGTGATTGATACACATATTGATACACATATTAGTAGCTTTCTAGTGCTAACGGTCACAGAGATTAAGCGAGGACGGACAGACGGACAGACAGACATGGCGAAACTATAAGGGTTCCTAGTTGACTACGGAACCCTAAAAAGCAGCAACATATACTTCTTTGGTAGTAAAATATTATATAAAATCTTCTATAAATTAATATATTAATTTATAAAAAGTTGGCAACCACAGTCCAAAACCACTGGTTTGTTCATCTATATAAATAAATAAAATTGAAGTATCTATTTGTAATGACAAAATAACAGCTATTTACTATATGCATATCAAATTATATATATAGTTATAAGAAATAAACACTTTTTAAAATGTTTGTCTGTCGTCTGTCTGTTCCGAACGAAAGAATAACGGCTGGATCGATTTTGATAGGACTTTCACTGGCAGATAGCTGATGCTGTAATGAGTAACTTGGCTACTTTTCTTTAAAAAAAAAGAAATGGCGTTCTGCGCAAAAACTTAAAACCTTTGAAATCCAATTGTAATATATAAACGCGGATGAAGTCGCAAGAAACAGCTAGTGTATTATAAAATTTTAAGTCGATTTTCCTTTAAACTACCACGACTATATTTTAGCGTACAAATTTCCTGTAATATTTTGATTTCGCAGTTTACCATAATCTCTATCCTTCGATTTAAATCTGCTCCTTATGATTAAATAAAATGTACTAAGACAGTACACAACCATCTATTGAAGGTCAAACGGTCATCCTAACTTACCATAGTCGCTTGGGTCTATGACTCTTACTCTTGGGCAAAAATTATGTAGTGAACTCTCTTTCACCGTAACCGTATGCAGAAGAAACGATTGAGTTCAACCCATGCCAAAGAACTCGAAGAAGTTGTGAACTCTCGACCACCATCCACCATTAGGATAATGTCATGAACCACTCCTACACGTACACGTAGAGTCATGCTGCAGATATATTACAGTTGCAGCACGACTGGATCGACTCAACCGGGGAAGGACTACCCTCTCACAGAATACCAGCGTGAAATAGCGGCTTAATGCTGCTAATTTTCATGGCGAGAGTAGAGAACTGGAGATCACTGGAAATGAGGCATTACATCTTAGTCGTCAGGTATGACAACTAATTTGCATTTTTCATTATTATTTGAGTACAGATGTAGATGTATATAGGCTGCAGTATCCAGTTCGTTTGTTACCGTTATTCTATATTTTTAAAATACAACTAACGCAAGCATTTTTAATCTTATTTGGAGAGTTATAATAACATTAATCACGTAATATATTCTTACAAAAAAATTCAAGCTCGCATGGAATAAAACATGATAAGCAAGGAATACCATTAAACTTACTAATTATTATTGAATTGTTGTGCCGAGTAGCGTGAAACTGCCTCGTATTTAATTAAAACAAAATTTAAATGACAAAGACTTTCGGTTATACCGACGCCGACATCGGAAAGCTTGTTAAGTGGAAATACGGCTTGTTGTCACAATTTTAAGCTCTGTGGATTTGAATCGGTATTTTGTTTATTTTAAATGGACTTAGTTTAACGTAATTAGATCAATAGGATGACGGAGTTTTTATAAACAGAACTGTTATGGGGAGATATTTTTAATGCTAATTGCATGTGGAGGGTAATATGCTTGGGTTTGCAATAACTCTTGAGCTTCGCCTTTTCGATATTGTAAACACTTTACCCGCTATAGCAGAATTTCTCCTATATAGTGTATAACAAATATCCAGATCCAGAATAATATATAATAAGAATAGAATAAAACAAGTTTCATACAATATAAATTATCAATAATTCTTTTGAAGGAAACTATCAACGATCCCAGCGGAACTCTTTTCAGAAAGCAACACTATACAACATTTACAAAACTAATTTAAGAAACAGCTTAGAAGCGATCACCTCACTTAAAGCATAATAACAATTTTTATAAAGTCTTGATTTAATAAAAAATAAACTTGGTAGGGAGTATATTTTCTGGAACGTCGTTGTAAGAGCGCATACCTCTGGGTCAGGGGTCGGCAAACTTTTGAGTCGGAAGAGTCAAAACTACAATTTAAAAAATTTCAAAGTATAAAAATTTTTTCTTGCCAAGTGTAATAGTACTTGCATAGATAAATATTTAAAAAAAAGGAATATATACATTCAAGAACTTCCGAGCTTTCGATGGACTTACGACAGTGACGACGCGTGTCACCGGGGAGGGGTGCGGTGAAAAGCGAGTACAAGTGGCTGAGAGATAGAAATGGTGCCTAATACCTACTCGTTAATCGATTCAGAACGATTTTAAATATTTTATTTTATAAAATAAATAATATTTGCCTAAGGAACTAAAAAGCTGCAGCTTCACATCCAAAGAGCCGCAGGTTGCCGACCTCTGATCTTGTGATATATATAAATCATTGGAAGGAAAGCTCGACCGCATCAAAGGCTACGTTTCACAACTATATTGCATCGAATATTCGACTCTATATCATTATAATAAGAACAGGTAGAGTCGGAGGAGGTGCAAACACACGTGTGTCAAAATTCTTCCTATTGTCGATAAAAACCTTCATAGCATGCGTATGACGACACCGAAGATCAAACGTGGATCATTACCAGTAACGTTCATGACTAAATTATATCAACTGATCAAGATTTATGGTTTTAGAATGTCCGATTGAAGTCTTTATTCAGAAATTAAATGAAGGTTTTAGTCAGTCTAGATGTTTGGAGATATATACTAATTTACTAATCAGTCTCAAAACTCAAAATTATGGTATCTTTATCATATCTGATGGTACAGAAGCTATACTGCAAGCCCATGAACAACTATTACTAATTGATTGTGAAAAATAATTCATATTTTTACACAAATATTTGCAAAATCCGTAGTTGTTAAGAGCTGAGGCAGCAATTAGAAATTTAATATAAATCAATATATAACATCCTTCAGACAGAATTTTGGTCACGATGCCCAGTTTCATTTCAACAGAGTCTAGCCATCTGCGCAGGACAGGGTTATGGTACTCAAGTGTGTGCGCAAGCACACATGCACTCACTGTTTCCTAACTCACATGCCAATCCGACACGACCTGACAATGAGAGAGATCAGGCACAATTTCGTTGACAGGAAAACTCTAACTAAAACTTGACGTGAGATAGTTCAGATTAAAATGCTTAACTTTATATTATTTTATTTTTAATGAGTTTGTAAGTAAAACTTATGCGTCATCACTTAACCAGTATCAATACCACCAATACCAGTTTTGCCTTTTAAAAGGTCTTTCTAAGTTCGTAACACATTTGTCTTTAAGAAATTGCATAACCAAAATATAAAAATATATTGAAATCATAAAATAAAGTTTCGTTCGTTAGTTACTACACATATCTATAAAAAAGTCTTAACAGAATAAATTTTGATAAAAGGGGCAGGGATAAACTGATCAAAATATTAAATTTAAAAATTGAGTGGGTTTTAAGATCAGAAACCAATAAGTTCTTATGTAGTGCACGTTTTATTCAATGTAATTTTATAGTATATAAAATGAACACATTTATTTAAGCATTGATTTTATTTATAATTGCCGCAAAAAAAGTTGATTCGAAGATCTCATTAGATATAAATGTTGGAATAAACGATAACGATGTTACAGTAACACATTCTGGTGTCGGAGTCGACGTTATTGGTCATCGGGAAATTGAATTATTTAATATTGGAAACGCTAACATAAGGAAGGCTGTAAAGAGACACTACCATTGGTCTCCCAGCAATGTTTACTTAAAAAGTCTGACACCCTGGGAAGATTTATTCCGAAAATATAACTGGGAACAGGTATCGCGAGTGTTGACTGTCAAATCAGCAAGATAAAGACAATAACGAAGAAACCTGTAATAGTGTTATCCCACGACTTCGATAACGTTTCAAATAAGATGATTAAGGTAAACACAGGGATAAGTCAAACAGTGGAAAATACGATTTCGACAAGTTGGACCAAAAGCAAAGAGACGACGGTTTCTCAGGAAATTGAATATGATATGAACGTGATGTTTGCGAAGACGATGGGCACGACTGGTTTCTCATATACAACTAGTTGGGGCGAAAGTGAAGAGCGATCTGAAACTATTGCGATTGGAACCACAAGTGGTGTTGAAACGGAACTGCTGTCTGGGCAGACGGCGACTGCGGTACTGTCAGCAAATAAGGGTGCTTTAGAGGTAGAAGTCGTGTACTTAAGAGGGAACGTAGCTGTGAACTTTAAAATTCCTTACAAGGGTCACCATTTCTGGGGTACATCGATAGATAGTGTGATGAAGAGTGGTGGATTAGAAAATGAAGTGATTATAAAAGAAACTATCAAGTTAGGTTTCTATACGAATGCATCTTTAAAGGTATATGATAAAATATATGAACTGCCGTTGTAACAGCAATGACTACGGTGTTTGGAAATCGTTGTTATGGTTCCAAGATTTGAAAGACTTTTTAATATATTATCTCCGTTAAGAAGACGTTCTGAGGTCCATAGAGTTCACTTTTACTATTTATAAAAATATCTCTATGTGAGTGCCTGTGCTTGTTTGCGCATAATCGTTGCGCGTATAAGTTAGAGAATTCACTAATTAAAAAAGTAAGTAAACAAAAAAGTTTTTTTGATTAGAAATAGAACATTCACGAGAAGTTAATGGTGTAGCCTGACCGAATTGAACCGACGCCCATATTTATTCAAGATGTTAACGGCTTTTCGGTATAATTTTCTACTAGCAAGCAAATTTTTTATAGAATAAAGGTGACAAACGGCGGCCACGAAGACTAGCCATCAGCGCAGGACAGGATTATAGTGCCCAAGTTTATGCGCAAGCACAGGTGCACTCTCTATTCCCTCACTCTCATAATCCGATGGGATGGTAAACCGACATAACTGGAGAGAGATCAGGTGCAGGACAAAGGGCTTTACGTGCTTTCCGAGGCACAGGGATGAGACACCGCCAACTTACTAACTCCGGGCAGATACTAAGAAATTCTTGATGGAAAAACTCAATAACTGATAGTTTTTGCCCGACCCGGGATTCGAACCCGGGACCTCGTGATCAGCAGTCACACTACTACAACCACTAGATCAACGAGGCAGTCAGTAAAATAGGTGCTAGGCTCAACCTACGCAGATGGCCTCCTGTGCCGAAATAGAGTCATACCATCTATGAAAGTGTATAGGACTTATTAAGAGTTTTGTCATAATTGATGTTACGCTTTATAGGTACGTCATCAATATTATAACAGCCCTTCACAAGTCCACTGCTGAACATAGGCCTCCCCCAAGGAATGACACAAAGCACGGTTCTGAGCCACCTGCACCATTTATTTCCTGCGTGTCTTACCAGGTCGTCACTCAATCTAGTGTGGGGACGTCCTACACTGCGCCTACCGGTACGAAGCTGCCACTCCCGAACATTTTTTCCACATCGGTTGTCGGTTCTTCGAGCAATATGGCCGGCCCATTGCCACTTTAGCTTACTAATCCGTTGGTCTGGTTCTACTGCGGATATCCTCATTTCTAAGTTTATCACAGCAGAGAATCCCCGAGTATAGCTCTCTCCACAGCTCACTGAGTGACATTAAACGTTCTCATAAGGCCAGCAGCATTATACGTATTACATTCATAAACTTTGGAATACCCTCCCCAATGATAGTAAGAATGCAACAAATAAAAAACTCTTCGAAGTTCTTCTACGACAACATTACCTGAGGGCAAATACTAATTGACATTATTTTCCTTTATTCTTTTCTTTTTACTTTTACTTCAAATATTTATAAAATAAAGTATATACTATATACATATTTTTGCAACATTATATATATATATATATATATATATATATATATATATATATATATATATATATATATATATATATATATATATATATATATATATATATATATATATATATATATAATGTTTCAAAAATATGTATATAGTATATACTTTATTTTATAAACCTGCACCTGGCAACAATTTCCTTTGCACCCAGGGTTGACTGGCAGAGAATGCCACATGGCATTAGGTCCGCCCTATGTACCCTTTAGCTTAAAGTGTTACATGTAAGTTTTAAATAAATAAATAAAAATAAATAAACTTTCACGCCCGTCACTAGAGAAGAGAGAGGTAGGCAGAGGCTACGTACTTCCATTTGGTACGATCCTGACACACATCTCTCCCCTCCTTTAGTACTTTCGTTTGGTACTTCTAATCTGCCTTGTTTTCGCCACTTTGGTCAATATAATTTCATCTAGGACGTGCCTTAATGACTCTACCGCTCACATCTGCAATATTAATTTGCTTTGTCACTCCTTACTCCTTCATTCTTTCTACGTAACCAAACTACTGAAGGATTCTTTTCCTAATCCTGGTCACAACATCATCTTGCAACAACACAAATAACACATTTTTTTAAAATCATAAATTTTTATTTGCAAGAATCACGGTATAAAAAGATCTTACAATTTGTCTAGTACAATCGTGTTTCGCTAACAATGGTAAATAGCATGCAAATACAGAATCAACAAAATTAATTACAGTCTAAAAAATCTTTTACGTCATAATAACATTCGGTTTTTAACCAATTAAACAAATGTTTCTTAAATAATCTTTCACGTAATAATTTAAATTCATTAGGTAGTTTATTAAATATTTTTATACACATATTTAGGCAACTTTTGTTGTATTTAACGATTCTAGGAATAACATCTAGAACTAGTTTTTCTGGGTCACGTCGGTTTCGGGGATATATATCACGCGCTTTAATAAAAAATGACTTATTTTTAAAGACAAACATACTAACTTCATAAATGTATAGTGACGGGAGGGGTAATATACCAAGTCTCTTAAATACTGGTTTACAGGAAACATTTGGCGACATCCCGCACATTGCACGAATACATTTTTTTTGGGCAACGAATGCCCTATTTCGGTCAGTACTATTACCCCATACTACGATTCCATAGCGAAGAATAGACTCTACGTATGCGTGGTACGTTGCAATTGCCGTCTTAATATTTGTGATGTTTTTAACGATTTTAAGGGCATATACAAATTTATTAATTCTACGGCATACGTTATCTATTTGTTCTTTCCAGTTTATATCTTCATCTAACGTTACTCCCAGAAATTTTGTACATGTAAGTTTTTTTAGTTTTGGTATGTTAAGTTTAATATTATGATTTGAATTGATAGATTTATTAAATTGTATGTAATGAGATTTATCTAAATTAATTTTCAAATTATTTACGTCAAGCCATTCTATTAATTTGTCAATTGTATTATTAATGTCATCTTCATGATTCCTAATTGTATTATTATTTTTATTACTAGTCACAATAATTGAAATTTCATCAGCGTATAAAACACATTTATGATTCGTAATGTCAACAATATCATTAATATATAATAGGAAAAGAATCGGTCCTAATATACTTCCTTGCGGAACGCCAAATTTATTATATTTATATCCAGATGAATGAGATGTTAAGTTACTGTTTTTATCTATTTTATCAATGATAACACATTGTTGTCTGTCTTTTAAATATGACGATAACCACTGAAGTATTGGTCCTCTGATCCCAATTGTCTCTAATTTTTGCAATAATATGTCGTGTGAAACGCAATCAAAGGCCTTTGAGAGGTCAAAGAATAATCCTGTTGTTAACTGTCTGTTGTTTATGTTACTAAGTATTATTCTTATTAACGAAAACATGGCAAGTGAGGTTGATCTGTGTTTTTGAAACTCGTATTGTTCACTTTTAATTATCTGGTATTTATTACAGTAATCAACTATTCTTTTATACATACATTTTTCAAAGATTTTAGCCAGAATAGGTATTAACGTGATTGGACGATAATTTTGAACATCGTCCTTTCGCCCTTTTTTAAATAAAGGTTTTATAATTGACAATTTCAGTGCTTCTGGGAATTTCGCTGATGAGAATGATAAATTTATTAGATGTGTCAAAATTTTAGTTAAATTATCAGCACATGATTTTAAAATTTTGGTGTTAATTTCGTCATAACCCTCTGAATTGGTATTGTTTAATGATAGTAGTTCTATTTTAACTTCATTTTCTGTCATTGGTCTTAAATACATCGAATTCACTCTTGAATTTCTACTTAAACCATATTTTTTATTTAAATTTTGTGTTGAGGTATGATTAGTGGCCATATCTATAAAATAATCTTTGAAAGCAGTAGCTATTTCTATAGGATTAGATATTATGTTCTTTCCAATTTTAATAGTATCTATATTATCCTTAACTTTCGGGTTATTAATTTCATCTCTGATAATTCTCCATGCCGCCTTGCATTTGTTGTTACTATTATTCATATATTTAATATTGTCAATTTGTTTGGATTTATAAATACACTTCTTTAAAATGTTTGAATAGTTTAAGTAGTTAACTTTATTTCGTGTATTTTTTTGTTTATAGTATGTGTATCGCAAGACCCGTTTAGTTCGAGAACTTTTTCTTAACCCTTGACTTATCCAATTTTTTTTTGTGCAAGTACTGTTTATTTTTAGTTTTATTTTTGGAAAGCATAAATAATAAAAAAGGCATATCAATTCGTGAAAAGCGTTAAAGGCCTTATTCAAGTCAGTTTCCAAATAAATTTCATACCACGATAAGTTTTGTAGACATTCTTTGAATTTTTGAATATGGTCTATGTTATAATCTCTCTTAAAAATGTTATAGGGTGATGCCGATATTAGCTTATTTTTTACTGGAAAGGTTAACATTTGTGCTGTGTTATGGTCCGAGAGATGAAGTGGTAATATAGTTGCTGTCGCGTTTGGAATATTACTCAGTATGTGGTCTATACACGATAACTTTCGCGTAGGAGCGTTAACATGAATTTTTAAGTTGTAATTGTGGCAAAGTTCTTGTAACTCACAAGAGAATTTACCTTTTTTTAATGTATTTATGTTTATGTCTCCTGCTAAAACTATGCGCTTCTTAGTGTTATATTTTGTAACTAAAGTATAAAGTAAGTTGTCCAATTTTTTTAAAAAAAGGCTAGGATCTGATTGCGGTGTTCTATAAAGACATATTATTATTAATTTGTTTGCTGTAATTTCGATGCCGCATACCTCAAATATGTTTTGCACTGCCTGAACTTTTACAAAGGACAACACTTTGCATAGTAAGCCCTTTCGAACTAAAATGCAAGTTCCGCCTCTTTGTTTATCCCTACTATAACAAGTTACTATTTCATAGTCACTAAGTTTAACATAATTATCGTCACCTTTCCTTAGAAATGTTTCGGAGAGACATATAACGTCAGGATCATTATGTTCCTCTTGCAACTCTTTTAGCGTTAGCTCAAAAATGTCTTTCTTTGACAAAATACTTGCGATATTTTGATGAAAGCTTTTAAAATTCAGTAATGCCTTTGTTTCGAAAAAAAATATCTTTTTCTACTGTGGGAAAGTAATAGGGTATAGTCCCTTTTTTTGGTAGCAGTATCTTTGATGCAGGCGAAGTAGATTTTGTAAAGCTATGTGTTACTAAAATATTACTGCGCTTAAAATAAAATGGGATTGTGCCTTTTTTGTAGTGGTTGGTTTTAACGTCTGATTCATCTTTGCTTGGTCTATTACCCCCTATTATTTTCTTAAGTTCACAAATATTTAAGTACTTATTTGCATAGTCACTACAGTCGATAAGGTAATTTATTATTTTACAAATGTCAATTTTTGTACAGTAGTTACAATTCACAAAACAACAATTTTTATACTCATTACATATATTTTTGATAATTTTATTTAATCGATTAACGTTAACATAATTATTTTTTGATACATTTAATACAATGATATTTTTTTGTTAAAATTTTCTAATAATTTTCGTAAGTTTAATAATATAACTTTTACATTGTTGTCATTTTCACCCATACATAAAACCAATTTATCATTTGTCGATAGCGTCATATTTAGGCATGTCTTAGTTACTTCCGTGCTAAGTGCGTTAGGTTTGGTTTCCGCAAAAACTTTGTATTTTTCATATTTTGTCGACTCTCTTGAATGTATAATAGAAGATGCCAGACCTACGCACTGCTGAGTGCCCCAAATAAATATTCTATTTTTAGGTTGAGATATTTGTTTTTTGTCCAAATTTATAAATGTATTCCTAAAATTAGAAGAATTAAATGGTCTTTGAATTTGTAGTTTTTGTGTCAGGATATCAATTTGGTTAGTAAGTTTAGAAATATCCTTGTTAGCGTTTTCCAATTGCTGCTGTAAGTCAGTAATTTTTTGTTGTAGAGAAAATATAGAAATATTATTACGGTCGTTCGATATTTCCTTTGGTGCTAAAGGCGTAGAATTTACGTGACGACATGGGGTGGAAGTTATCTGTTTCTTTTTCGCACTATTGTAAACCTTATTCATTATTAACAATGTTTACATCACCGCGTGATTATATATATTTTATTATATATAATCACGCGGTGATGTAAACATTGTTTGTTTAAACGCTCGTCGATTTTAAAGTTTTAAAAGTGTAATCACGACAAAAATTAGACAAACTTATGTTAAAACAGTGCAGAATAGTGGAGACCCTGACTACAAGTGTTATCAAGTGAATAATTCCAAAAATAAAGGACAAAATTGCAAAACAAAGTGAGATGAAGTGATGTGAAGACAATGACATTTTAAAGAAAAACTAGCCAATGTGCTTTAAAAATCGTGTGAACATTGGAAATTTGAACATTTTTGTGCATTAAAAATAAATAAATAGTTTTCCGTTTAAAATTACACCGAAAAATTGCAAACCTAACCTACAAAATCAAGTTGTTAAAGTCATTCCTAGACAATAGCACGAAAATCGATTAGAAACTCGGCGCAAAACGACATCTAACGGATGACCTAAACAACAAGAAGTATCAAAGAAGAGCGACATCTGTCTCCGCTCAGGGAAACTACTTCCAAAGCATACTTACACAAAAACATCCAGAAGTTCACATAGTACAGCACCTTACTCACAGAGGGCATCACAGAGCTTAAGTATACAATACGGCCTAAAGTTAACAGAGGGCGCCACTATGTCAGAAATAGGAAAACTTTTAAAAGAACTAAGATTAGATATTAAAAGAGACACTGAAGAATCATTGCTGAATTTAGAGACCAGTATCATGAGCAAAATAAATGATAAAATAGACCAAAATTTTAACTTCTTACAAAGGGAACTTGAACAAATTAAGGAAACTAACTCCAAACATGATAAAAGAATTAGTGCCATAGAAAAACACATTAGGCAAAGGAATGTCATATTCTTTGGGGTACAAGAAGGTGAAAAATCATATCAGGAGTTGGAAGGAACCGTGTTACAAACTATTAAAGACGAGCTTAAGCTGGAATGTGACGGAAAAGAATTAGAGACGGTCCGGAGAATGGGAAAATACTCAAAAGACAAAGTGAGACCTATCGTCGTAACATTTACAACGTACGGCAGGAAGATTAAAATTTTGAAAAACAAGAAATATATACAAACGAAAACTATTTATATGAAAGAAGATTTCCCATCTCAAATCCTAGAAACGCGTAAAGAGTTACAAGAACAGTTAAAAAAAGAGAAGGAAGCCGGAAAAATAGCCTTCCTGCGATACGACAAACTTATAGTTCGAGAACCACCCATGAAAGACAGCAGCGAAACAGAAGAAGAAAAGACAAACAAAACCAAAACAGAAAAAACTAGGAAAAAGAGAGAGTTAGAAATAACCCCTCCCCACCAGTTAATAGATTCAAACAAGAACACCGCACAACAACAAGCAATAAAAAAGAATAAAACTCAAACATATAAAATGGGGAAAAATCAGAGCTCTATGAAAAATTTCTTTCACTAAACAAAATGTTATTTCAACTAAAAAACCCGAGGAAGGGGAAACTCCTTACTCTTCAAATGATTCTGATGAATAGCAATTAAGAAAACTCCAGAAAAATGAAAACACTGCACCCTCTAAAACAAAAAACAAACGTTATATTTCAAAGACAAACACAAAACCTACAAATCCTCCCCCAGAACGGCTCGTCACCGCGGGGGTTGTAGACGACCACCCTCCAAACCTAAAAAAAAATTATATATCTACATTCAATCTCAGATGGTCCAAACGGGCAAATGACAGAGCCACCTGGAATGGTTTGGAGGAGGCTTTCACCGCAAAAGGCGGCCCTTACACCTAACAATACTAACCTTATTTAAAAACAAAACTAACATTACTAACAAATAAATAAATAAGCATACATAATAGTAGATAAGAAATATATACATTAAGGGATTAAATATAGCTAATAATAATAAAAAGTTCAAAAATGTTATTAAACTAAGTTTGTATAAAAAGGGTTATTATAATATTAAGGAATTTATGGATGATAATAACCCCTGGGAAGGGTGATCACTACCAAGCTATTTCTAATTTGTCTTGTGTTGCTAATTGTAAACATGATTGTAAGCTATTATTGAAAAAAAAAAATAGTCCCGCTGGGTTTCTTGCTGGTTCTTCCCAGGACAGAGGTTTTTTTTGCGAACCAATGGTAAGTGTAAAAAGTGACTTTCAATAAGTATTTGTTATAATCTACATTGAATAAAAAAGTTTCTGTTTCTGTTTCTGTTTTCATGTTTCTATTATTTTTAAAAGTTTTTTTTTTTGTATTTAGTGTAAAAACAAACTGATTGAAAAAAATTATCGAGGGTGCCCGGAAGTCTGTATTAATCGTAGTCGTTAGAGTTAATGTATCAAAATAATTCTTTTTTTATTAGGTGTAGAATCTCAACGAACAGGTTCCTTTAAAAATCACTGAGTAATTTGTTCTCGTTTAATTGTAATTAATGAAAATGCAAAAAACAACTGGTACTTTTCTACAAAAAAATATTCTCATGGATCTCTTCGTTCATCTCAAATATAGAAAAAGGGATATTTTCCATAAGAAAAATCAAAGGGATAGATTCCATCTATCCCCACTTACGACACCTACGGCAGGGGTCGGTAACCTTTTGAGTCGGAAGAGTCAAAATTACAATTTAAAAAATTTCAAAGTATTTAAAGAGCCACAAAATTTTTCTTGCCAAGCATAATAGTACTTGCATAAATAAATATTTTTGGAAAAGAAAGAAATATATACATTCAAGAACTTCCAAGCTTTCGACGGACTTACGACAGTGACGACGCGTGTCACCGGGGAGGGGTGCGGTGAAAAGCGAGTACAAGTGTTTGAGAGATAGAAATGGTGCCTAATACCTACTCGTTAATCGACTCAGAACGATTTTAAATATTTTATTTTATAAAATAAATAGTATTTACGTAGGGAACTAAAGAGTCGCAGCTTCACATCCAAAGATCCGCATGTGGCTCTCGAGCCGCAGGTTGCCGACCCATGCTCTGGGTAAATGTAAAGTCAAGTAAATTAACTCACTAGCTTGTTTGTTCCTGTGTTTAAAGAGTGTATATCACATTTTTTTAATTAAAACTGCTTTGATTTTGTATAAACATTCTTACATTTTTATAGATATGCGTTGGGATGCACGAGGAACTTTTACTTATTCCAATTTTTTTAATGAGCGGAGGTTTAGGCTCGTCAATGGCAGTTATTGTTTACTTTACATAGCACTATGTGTGCTAGTTTGTCTTGTAATTAAAAAAAAGTTTACTGCCCCTGCTCTAAAGGTCGGAAGTGCAACTGCTAATCATTTTTTATGGAATAAGAGAGACAAATGAGTACACAGTCCACCTTATGGTGAGGTCGAGAGGTCGCGGGTTCGAATCTCAGGTCGTGCCAAAATAAATTATTGGGTTTTTCCCTCAAGGAAATCTCAGTAGCAGCCTGGACACAGGAAGCTGCATAGTCTTTGGTCCTGCCCCTGATCTCTCTGGGGTCGTGTCATATTGACATCCTATTGGAATATGAGAGCGAGGGAATAGAAATTGCACCTGTGTTTGCGCGCACACACTTGCACTATAATCCTGTCTTGCACAGATGACAAGTCTCAGTTGATACTGGCCGCCATAACCTAAATTCGGTCTGGGGTACAATTAAAAAAAAAAAACAGAATGGTGTTTCATCTAGTGCGCATAGTGTGGGCTAATTTTACAACCTATAGCTTTATTTTTACCAGTGCAGCCTATTAAAAGTCCATTGGTAAATATAGGCCCACATATCCTCATAGAAACATATTGTAGATGTTGTTTCCAAATTTAATTCGTAGTAAATTTAATATAAGACTTTTTGTATCAGAACTCTCTAAATTATATTTTCTAAAGTAAGTACATTACTTATTCAATGTTCAGGTCATTGAGGGATTTAATATATTCATAAAATCGTTTATTACAACTGTTGTAATAATTGGCTTACTTTTGATTAATTTTAACGGCGTTTATAAAATATCATCTTAGCCATCATCGTCATCACCAACCTCACGCATATTCCGCAACTGCAAGGAGGGCCACAACCATAGAAATATTATTATATCTATGGCCACAACAATAGTTATGTTTATACAATACTAGCGATCCGCCTGGGCTTCGCGCGGGCAAATTCTACATTTCGACAACAGCGCCACTTACCGGATTCAATTATGAATATCACTTACCCAGGTAACCACTAAAACTTAAACATACAAAAAATTCATGAAAATCGGTAGAACCATTGTCGAGTTTTTGCAAGAATAAATCTCGGTAGAAATTATATCTATATATATATATATATATATATATATATATATATATATATATATATATATATATATACATACATATTAATTGATCGTGTCATAGAAAAACAGTCAAAAGTCATTGAAAGCTTATGTATTTATAACCAACAGACACTTGGACAAAATACATAAGCTTCAATGTTTTTTTTTAATTTTTACGGCTAAGAAAATGCTGACTATTGCAAAATGCCTGTGATGACGTTACTGCGGATGACTGGTGAAAAGTTGTGGAACACACATAATATATGTACTAGAAGACTGGGAGCGAGATGTCCGCGTTGACAGGCATTAATAATCAAGAGTTCAACAATCAGTTCCAGTAGTGATATTGTGATAATAAAGAACTTGATGTAGTTTGGGTACCATTATTTTAATAAGAAATTACTTTAAGCTACAATTTCGTGTTTTTTTTTCACACTGAAACTTTTCACAAAAGTTTAATCTATATTCTACTGAATAGTCTCACTGATCAATTAAAAATATGCAAAGGCCAAATCGTTATTGTGGGAGGTATTTTAATATCAGTATAAGAACTTATATTTCCCTTTTTTATATGTCGTTTATCTGAATCAATCTTGGTACACTCACGGTACCCGTGAGTGTACCGTGAGAGTACTCTGCCGGTCGAGTTGCCTCAGGGTATGGGCTGGACTGAAAAGCAGTGCTATCACTGAGTCCGTTTATTTCCGCAGTTTTATGCTGCAGCACAGGGTTTTTTTTAAATGTATTTTTTAATTTAAAATGTTGGTAAATGCAATTTAATTTAGTTTTATTTATCTTTTTGCATATAATTAATTTTTATTTGTTGTGCTACATGCTTAACTAGAATAAACGCATTTCTCTCCTTCTCTTTTTAAAATAATTTGTTAATATTTTAAGTAGTTTAAAAGAAAAGTTATATTCACTTTGTAAATACTAGGAACAGATACAGGCTAGCGGTACCAGTACCTGCTACTAATAGGCACTCATCGATTCGACAATGCCGGTAGTTCAGTCTTGTTCGCCATCATGTTGAAAAACTTTGTTAAGCAAATATTAAAAATAACTAAAAGGGTTATTAAATTATTAGGAATATATAGATGATAACAATCCCTGGAAATTAGGAGATCTCTACCAAGCTACTTCTATTTGTTTCGTGTAGTTAATTGTGCAACATACTATATGATTTTAAACTGTACTTATATCAAACAAAAATATCCCGTCGGGTTTCTTGCTGATTCTTCGTAGGACAGAGGTATTTTCCGAACCAGTGTTAAATTAAATATGATTTTCAATAAGTGTTATTTGTAAATTATATAGAATTACAAAACTTCTATTTCTATTTGCACCCAACAACTTTCCACAACCACTTGTTTATACACCAGTAGCAAAGACCTAAATAGCTTTATATTCTTTTACGGTTGGCGCCATGTTCTTTGCGAGTTTAATTGTTTGTTGCGCAAAATGAGAAATTTCGACGATATTTTATGAATTAACACCACCGGAATATAAGCTCAGTATAATTGCACAAAATGCTTCGGAGAAAATTTTACCGGATACGACGAATTTATTGCTTGGCGAGAAGAGAAAAAAGCAAATAGTTTTTCAGAAAATGTTATGTTGGCATACTTCTCCGAACTCTCAGCAAAATTAAAACCTTCTTCGCGGATGACTAAGACGGATTGCCTTATTTCGAATAAAAAAGGTCTCCGGTTCTTTACTCTCATCATAGGAAACACAGCAATATTAAGCTGCTGTTTTACGCTTGTATTCTGTGATAGTGTAGTCTTTCCCGAGTCGAGCCGACCCATTCATGGTACAACCGTAATACAACTGCAGCGTGGCTCTACCACATATAAAATGTAAATATCAGAAAAATGTTATAAAACCATATTGTAAATTACATGTTATAGCTGCTAGGTGGATTTTATAATATCTATATTATGTCAATCCTTATGCTTATCAAAGAACGAAGTTTTCGTGACGAAAAATGGAGTAATATTTATTTCAAATATTGCAAAGAGTGAGAATTACCGCGACGAGTCATTACATCTTTGATCTCAAGAGTGACGTTTCTGCATTTTTTTCAACGTTTCTGCGTAATTGATTTTTTAATACAGTTGTTCAAAAAGTAGCGTATTGCAGGGACGTACAGCGTCCGTAATGTGGGCTATTACATATTGGAGATTTTTTTTTACCTTTTCCGAACTCCTGCGTTCTCTTTCCCAACTGTCAAAATAATGTCTATTTAAAAGAAAAAACCAACCACGAAGTTTTTACTGAAAAAAATTCATAAAAGTTTTTATGATTCATGCAAATATTTCTAAATAGAAGCTACAAATTTGTTTCAATATCAGATTTAATGATTTGATTCAATGAGTTAGGTTAGGTTTCATTTCATCTCATTAAATTTCATTTTCATTTCATATCAATAAAAAAATTATACTGAAGACTTGTTGCTGCTGCTGCTGTATGGGCATAGTTCCCTTTGCCTACCCAGAATGGGTGAAGAAAACAAAAAATATCTGCTGTATATTCTTTTACAGTTGGCGTCATTTTCCATAAATGTTTTTTGCGAGTTTAGTTGTTTGTTGCACAAAATGAGTAATTTCGAGGATATTTTATGAATTAACACCACCGGAATATAACCTCAATATAATTGCACAAAATGTTTCGGAGAAGAACATTTTACCGGATACGACGAATTTATTGCTTGGCGAGAAGAGAAAAAAGCAAATAGTTTTTCAGAAAATGTTATGTTGGCATACTTCTCCGAACTTTCAGCAAAATTAAAACCTTCTACGTTATGGTCGAGGTGTTTGATGATAAAACGTGTGCCGAAAATAAGGAACAACGTGGATAGAAATGAATACCCAAGTTAGTTCCGTTTATTGTGTTTTTATTATATTATTAAATTGCTTCATTTTTTCGCAACTGTATTAAAAATAGTTGTTGGGTACAAGTGCGGAATTGTAATTGCAACTTGTTCCGACTGTCAACCCTCACTTTAGGCTGCGCCTCAGCTCGGGTAGACATTTGTCGGAACTCTTTGCAATGATTGGCTTTCAGCACTCGTAATGAAATATGCTATATTATGTCTGATAGATGTAGATTTCCATGTGCTACAGCATCTACTCTCGATCGCGGGGACTGTCTGCTTATTTTTCACTTTTACTTGTATAAAAACAAGTTATCACCGTGGTCGAGATCGGTCTGTAGGCGAATATAATCCAGACTGATTGGCAAAATCTCCTAATTTTCGGACTAATAGTATTGATTCTACTTTCGTATAGACTATTTCAACATCAGTTTCTTTGACGTCATTTAATGAGGTGTCGGCAGGAGTAGATCATTAAAGTGAGAGTTTTTCAAGACATCGTTTGTGCGGCTGTTCAAAGGTGCCCACAGATAAGTTAGACACATCCTAACTTCTACACATACTGATTTAGTTACTGTATACGAAATAATTTTGACTAAATAAGATATTTTGTAGAAGAAATAGCGACCTGTTTTGGCTTCGTCTGGGTAAGATCTATCTTTTTCTGTTGTTTTGGGGGTCAAATGAGCATGCGGCGTACCTAATGGTGAAATGACGGCTCCGTGGCGCATCGGCTTAGCAATAAGTTACAGCGCTAAGGGCCGCGGGTTCAAATCCCGCACGGAAGAAGTATTTGTATGGCCTACAAGTAATTGCTGCGGGTCTGGATGTATGTCCTTGTGAAGTGCATGTTTGTAAACTGCCCCCACGATACAGGAGAAAATCCTAGTGGAGGTTACGCTTAAAAAAAAGAAAAAAAAAAAGAAGTGGCAATGGACTACCGCCGCCCATGAACGATTGCAACACCAGGGGAATTGCAGGTGCGTTGCCAGCCTTTTAAGGCGACGATAAGCGCTAGCAACCTTGAGCCAGTGGAAGAAGCTTGCGCTTCACCACGGCTAGCCCGCATCAGATAATCATTTTTTATTTCAGCGAAGTTTTTAGAGTAACCATGCGTTTAGAATTGTGAGGACTATCTGACAATAATATTAGATTATGAAGAAATAAAAAAGTGAAATATGTAAAGAATTTTATCAAATTGAATTTAAAATTCATCAAAATTTTAAATTCTTGATAAAAAAGTAAAAAGATGTCTTTATTGTCTATTTTCGAAATTATTCATTGTTCATTTTTTGTCCTGTTTCTTTTTATTTTCTTTTCATCTTCCTCTTTTCTTTGCGTTCCTGTATAGCACTTACTATGTAAGGGGTCTCTAATAACCATGTTCCTCATATGTCTAGGATCGACCAGTTCTGGAAGCGTGCAATCCGTGTAGAATCTTATCAAAATACGTTTCATTTTCATACGCCATAAAATATTATCCTTGTAAATTTATTCAATTTTTGCAAGGAAGTTTGCCCCGTACCAAACATCAAGCATAAACTTAGATTTTCCTGTGATACTTGAATGCTATTATTACTATGAATATAGTAATAATAACATTCAAGTATTTTTACAAACTCGAATTCGGACAGTCTCCACTACGATGTTGTATTGTTACCCTACACTGCAATACTCACCTCTTTTCTGAATTTACTTCTTGAAGATCTTGGTATTTTGTTTTCTCCTAAAAACAGAACCACCTTTTTTACGTGGTAGAGCCATGCTGCAGTAATATTAGTAGTATAGTTGTAGCACGAATGGGTCGGCTAGACCGGGGAAGGACCACGCTCTCACAGGATACAAGCGTCAAATAGTAGCTTAACGCTGCTGTGTTTCGTATGACGAGTGTAGAGAACCGGACACCCCTTTTACTGGAAACCAGGCATTACACCTAAGTTCTCACGGATGACAACGCATCTGAATTTTGATTCGTAATCGAGGATAGATGTAGATGTCTATGAGCCACCACTTACCATCAGGTGGACTGTGTGCTCGTTTGTCATCCTATCCTATAAAAAAAGAACGTCAGCTTGTACTTACTTACTTACTTACTTATCTTCACGCACAATCCCTAACGGGGTAGCCAGAGAGAACAGATCGCCAAGTGTCACGATCCTTACATACCTCTTTCGCTTCTTTCAGGTTCTTTAACTTCTTCATACATGCACGTCTAAGTATCCGAGTACTCTTGACCCTCCCCTCCTCGAGCAATTTGCTCACATGGTCTTCGAAAGTTAGTCTCGGTCTACCTCGACACCTTTTAATATTTACTTTCGCTCTATATATTTTCTTCACTATTCGGTCTTCACTCATTCGTTCAACGTGCCCAAACCATTGGAGTACGCCCCTATCAATTTTTGTGATAAGGTCATCTTTCAATACTGCCATATTGCGAATCTCTTCGTTTCGCTTTCGGTAGGCTATGCTAACGCCACACATTTTACGAAGAGATCGCATCTCCACTGCATTCAACTTGCTTTTATGCTTCTTCTGGCATACCCAGGTTTCGCTGCCATATAACAAAGTCAGTACCAACACTGCGTTATGTATTGCAAGGCGTGCACTCTTCACTCACTTCACTCACTTCACTCAGGTGAAGAGTGAAGAGTGAAGAACGTCAGCTTGTAAAATAATAAAAGTATATTTATCAAAATTAAAAAATATTTGTATATGGGCCAAATGTCACAATTTTTTCGTTAGGGTAGAGCCGAAAAATCATGATCGATTGAAAACACAGTATTCATCTCAGCAGTATTCTTCGAGTATAAGGCGTTAAAGTTGGTTAGATTTACCAACGATTTTAGCGCGAAAGTTTTAATGAAACGTAATCGTTTGTTTGCTTCGAGCGTCAGCGTGACTCGTGACAGTGGTCACCGATGCACTGACGCCTGTTGTCCGTAAGAGGTCCTCAGCTAATCCACGCTCAAATTTTTATTTGTAAACAAATCGGGATATAATTCTTTAAGTTAAAACAATTCCGTATACTAACAGAAAGAAAGGAAGAAACATTTGTTTGACCAACACACAACATTAAGAAACATAGAAATGCTTAATACAAATTACACATTGGTAATAATACTGTCGTATGATGTCATCGTGAGATACCGCTTCAGTGACAATCTATGGGTAATAATACTGGTTTATTAAATGAATTTATTTCGTTAACAGAAAATGATGAGCACGCAGCTCCTAGCGACAATTGGCTTCCTGCTCACCCTGGTTGCGACTGGGAGCAGCATCAAGTGCTGGCAGTGTGGACAGTACAGCGATGGAGTTGGATCCATAACACCTTGTAACAACAGAAGCGCCACTCGTCTGGCGGAATGTCCACCAGCGGCGAAGTATTGTATTGTAAGTAGCCAATGGCCGCCTTGTTGGATGATTTGAGATAAAATAGAGACGGTATACTTAGTACAGCCACGTGGCAGCTATTTTATGATAGTAGTATGAACGTGTCGACTCGACCGGGGCAGGAGCACGCTCGCTCAAAATACCAGCAAAAATAGCAACTTAATGCTGTTGTGTTTCGTATGGTGAGTGTTCAGAACCGGAGATCCTTTTTACTGCAAACGGGGCATCCCATCACAGTTCTTAAGAGTGACAACGCTGTAGCATTTTGATTCATGAATAAAAACAATTGTATGTGCCACAGTATCCACTTACCATGTGGTACACTGTACTCGTTTGTCACGCTTACTCTATTAAAAGAAAGGGAGCGTAGAGCTCCGTGGTGCAGTGGCTTAGCCATGAGTTAGAGCGCTAGGGAATGCGGGTTCGAATGCACCGCACGGAGAAAGTATTTGTTTGCCCTACGGATAAGTTTTACAGGTCTGGATGTTTGCTCTTGTGAATTGTACGAGTATGTATCTACCCCCAATCTGAGAAAATCCTAGCACGTATAGTCAACCAAATCTAAGAAATACCTTTTGACGTTTCACATTAATCATTCCGCAATAACTTTGCACAACGATTTAAAATAACCTTTTACGTAAATCTGAAAAATTATGAAGTTATGTATATTTCTTTAACACGTGTATAGTTTTTTATCATTAATTTAAATTTAAATTTTTCAAACAAAGCAAAATATTAAGAAAATAACCAGTATCAACTTTTTTTACTTGACGTCAGATCAATGATATGTCGCTATGTACATTACCGTAGTGTTTAAATGATTAAAATTCATAGTTATGCGAATAATCGGCAAAAATATTCAAATAATCGGTAAAAATATTCCAATAATCGAATTGTTAATTTTCCTTACTGTATTATTTGTTTAATTTAATTTTATTTTTAAAATTTCATTTACATGAATCATAAATAAAGCAAGTTTATTTTTTTTTAATTTGTCGTCATAGATTTGTGTAGGCAGAAAAACTCATATCCAAGGCCGCGCTGAAAAAAACACTACGTAATTTCAATCTCCCGGCATTTTGGGAGTTTCTGTGCGTTATTTTTTGATTTTGTGTTTGTTTTCTTATTTTGTGACCCGGATTTAACTTTTTGGACCATTTCTTCTATATTCTATTATATATATATATATATATATATATATATATATATATATATATGTATATATATTATTAATAATATTATATATATTATATTATATTATTCTTTGACCTTGGCAATTTATATCCTGGACTCTGATTGAGCAAGTGATCATAATGTCGAAAAGAGGACGTAGTTGTGGTAGTCGTACTTTAAACAGTCAAGCTAGTGCATTAGTGGTGAAATTACACGAATATTTTAAACGTGAGTTACAAAACGGTGGGCCTCTTTTATCGGTGACACAAGTGCTGGATCGTTTCAGTGAAACACTCGGGATTGGCAAACGCACCGTTGCAAAAACCACCACTGAAAAGTACGGACCTTTAGGCAGTGAGAATAATTTACTTCACACGCCGAAAAAACGAAAAAAGAACAAACCAGTAACAGGTATCGATCAATTCGATGCAATTAGAAAACATGTTTACGGCTATTTCGTAAGAGGCGAATATCCTACTGTGGCGAAGTTGCAAGTAAGTTTAATAGATGCCGGTTTGTATAGTGGTAGTGAAGAGTCATTGAGAACCATTTTAAAACGCATAGGATTTCGATTAAAAAACTTGACAAATGTAAAATAATTATGGATAGACATGACGTAGTCTTGCAAAGAATAACATTTTTCAGAGAAATGAAAAATATAAACGACTGGGACAACGTCATATTTCTTGATGAAACGTGGTAACTACACTGTAGCGCAAATATGGACAGATGACACTACAGCAACTTGCTCGAAGGTGCCCGCGGGGAAAGGTGGGAGCCTCATAGTTTGCCATGCGGGATCAGCCGGAGGAGGATTTGTACAAAATTGTTTATTAACCCTCCAATCAAAGAGTACGAGAGAATACCATGAGGAAATGGATGCAGAAAAATTCAAAGAGTGGTTTATAACCACGTAAACCTTTATATGTTATTGATAAATTAGCAGAAGAGCACGGGCATACAGTTATGAGATTACCACCGTACTACTGCCAATATAATGCTATTAAATTGATTTGGGCCCAAATCAAAGGCTAGTTCTTATATGAAAAGTGCAAACATACTTACTTTACGTAAACACACACAAAATGAAAATATCTTATGCTTTTTTTACATGCTACGTAGCACGACATAACACCAAGCCACCTTTCACGACGAAGAAGATGGAAGGTTTGCTCAAGGAAGCATGTACCCATGTCACAAACGATGATTGGGCAAAAGTGGTAGAAAAAACAAAAAAAAAATGATTATTGATGACTTTAAAAGTGACATTAATTTTGATTGCATTATTAAAAATCAAATAATAATTAATCTTAACAGCGACAGCTCAACTAGTAGTAGTGAAATTGATTGAATAAATTTATTTTTAAAATAGTTTAAATCTTAATTTTTTATGACTTTTCCTTTAGAAATAAGCAGTTACAACAAATACGAAGAAAATGATAAATTTTTGTAAATTTATTTTTAAACTAGTTTAAATCTTAATTTTTTATGACTTTTCCTTTAGAAATAAGCAGTTACAACAAATACGAAGAAAATGATAAATTTTTGTTTTAAATTATACGTTTGTAATTTATTCTGGTATTATTTAAACCTAACTGTGAATGATTACCTAAACCTAACTCTAAATAATCGATATCGATTTTTTTTAAGAATCGATTATTGTACGTTCTCATTTTGTGGTTGGCATGCTTGGCGCAATAAATCTGACAGCTGTCAAAAGGTATTTCTTAGATTTGGTTGACTATAGGTTACGTTTTATAAAACAAAATCAGACACGAGAAGCTTGTTAAATAATAAACATACTTGACAGTAGCGACAGGAGTAACAGAAGCGACAGTAGCCTAATGGCAGAACGCGGACCGCGAACTAAAAAAGGTCGTGGGTTCGAATCCGCCATTCGGCTACTGGCAATTTAAGCTCACCACGAGTGGTTAAGGGAATATTAGTAATGTTCATAGCATTGTTAATATTCTTTTGTATTCTAAAAAAAGTAATAGCTGAGTTCTTCTAGTTAGTTTAATGACTGCTACTAGAAGTGAAATAAACAAACGTTTACTTTTTACAAAATCTATCATAAATATATTTTTAGATTTTTTTTACATAGTGTAAAATACCCTATTGAGTAATACTCATCTGATACAACTAAGTCTTATGAAACAACTAATGCTGTGAACTAGCGGCGTAAGAATATCCGCTAGTCCCGTCAAATATGCGTTCTAAATAATCTCTCATTATTTACCATAGATGGTGGTAATGTGAGTAAAAGGTTGAGACGTCACTTCACCTTCAAAAATAGAAAAATAGTTTGAATAACGCTCCGCTAATCCGCGCCTGCGCCCGCTGTTGCACCGTGTTGTGCTTTTACAGCATTATTAATTTACTTAGTTTTAAAGTTTACAATCGCTAGTATTTTTCGGCTGTACACTATCATATACATACAGCTACAAAATTACTCAACACAAATTTAGAAATAACGCCAATTAGTGATAGTGAGTACGAGTTTCTTAGTAAGTAAATTTAATTCCTCTAATTTAAGATAAGTGCATTACAATAAATTCTTCCGCGCAATCAAGTATTAACGGCCACTAGGTGATATCTCGTGCCCGGCTTGATTATCCACTACACCATAACATCCTGTGGGCATCGTAAGAGGCGACAGAGGGAAATTGAAATAGGTGTTCCTGATTACAACTCCACATAATAAGACATTGCGGTTGACAACCCGTTCACCAAGCGAGTCAACTATGGCAAAATCTCCCCTATGAGGCATTTAATGGAGGAGGCCTATGTTCGGCAGTGGACATTTAAAGACTAATGGAATGTATAATGAATATAACTAAGGCCGTTTGGTGGTATAAAAAAGTCCGTTGTCTCATTTCGTTTCGTAGGTGTCGTAAGAAGTGACTATCGGAAAATGGTATAATCATGTAGTTTATTCCAAGCGTAAAATGCCCAGACCGGCAGCGGGCAGCTGCGTCAAAAGTGCAAAATCAGCGACAATATCAGACCATATTGTATTTATCACTTCGCCTGACAATCACGATGATGAATGCAAATTTTCCTAATGTAAATCTGGCTAGGACTATAACAGGCTGATGATAGGAAAGAAATAGTATATCTTTTTCTCGTATGATATAATATTAATATATTTAGACCAATTGCATGCGCAATAATAATAAATAAAACATATCAGTCCCCTCATGAACCCTTAGAGAATATAAAATAAGTCTTGATTTAAACTAATTTTACGAATTTTATTGCGTTTAATTTTGACTTTTAATTTTAACGTAACGGGCTTAACAATGACATCGGGACGTCAGTCACCTCAATCCCCCGTGACCATGGGTGTTGGAAAGCATCCGAAACGTCGGGAAATAAAAATAAAAATAATTAAAATTAAGCGCGATAAAATCCGTAAAAGTAGTTTTAATTAATGTGTAGTGTTCGCGTAAATATAAGAAATTATTAAGTATGAAATAAGTCTTGTTTGTATTGATTTTAATTATTTTATTCCAGCTTTATAATACTTTTAATATTTCAGTGTTATTTAAATTAATATTTTTTTTTAATAAATATTAAATTTCAATGGAAATCACGTCAGATCAAAGAAGTTCGTTCCAATCAAATTACGGGTACTATTATCCACCGTCACTTTGCTCAATGGTATCATTATATCCTTTCAAAAACAAACTGCTTGGATGTCGAGCGAGTTAATTTGTAGCTGAAAGCGTCCTATAAATTTTCCCAAACTCTTCTTCAGTTATTGGTTGGAGTATCTTGAAGTAAATATTTTTATGCGCAGAAATTTGAGACTAAGTGTTGTGTAATTGATCTCCGCATTGATAACAGAATCGAGAAGTAAACTGAAGAAAAAAAATGCAAGGAATGTTAAATAAAATGCTAAGCAATATATAATATGTTAACTACCCGCTACGAAAATTAATATTTTTTAAAAGTAGGAAGTTATAGATTTCGGTCCGATTTTGAGAATGCGAGTTTTCATCAGATCTCCACGTTTTGAGGCCCCAGGACGCTATTCCGACTATTTCCGGCTGAGTGTGTGCGTGTGCGTGTGGATTGTGTGTGTGCGTGTGCGTGTAGATTGCGTGTGTGCGTGTGCGTGTGGATTGCGTGTGTGCGTGTGGGTGTTTGCATGTGAATGTGCGTGTGTGTGGTTGTGTATTTGTGCGTGTGTGTATGCATGTACGTGTGCGTATGCGTGTGTGTGTGTATGTAAGTGTGGGTGTGGGTGCGTGTTGCCGTACGATATCTTGAGAACGAATTAACAGTTCGAGATGAGTGATACGGCGTTCCAAAGTGTTCATTGAGAGTGACTTGATAAGATTTTGAAGACAATCGGTTAAACAGTTTTAAAATATTCAAATAATCAATACTAAGAATATAAAAATATTTGAGCAATCACCTTCAGACATCAAAGACACTTATGTTATACTTGATGAACTGTGGCGAATGCCACCAATTAAGTTAAAACCGAATGTCATGTTCAAATAGTATAGCTAATTAAAATTTTCTAAATAATCATTTTTTGAAATATCTTTTAAATTCTTCGACTCAAAACCTGTCAAACAATTTTTGCACTTAAGGGGAAATATAACCTCAAATGGCTTAGCAAGATCCTCCGTTATGCTGAAAATATTGCAGCATTAATTTTGAAATAAATATATGGTAAAGTTGAGGATTAATGTTAGGGATTATGTTAGACGAAAACACGATTCCGCAAAATTTTCTCGATAGAAAAAAATCCAAAGTTACTTCCAAAATAAACAATAAACCGCTGTTATTCACAAAATACTTTAAATGAGATCATGAAACTTTGCATACTAACTGAACTAACTATAAAGCAGTACTTAATATGTTATTTACTTTTATTAAATACCATTATTTTCACTGTAAAAAGAAATTACCTAAACTATCGGCCTCTTGAAACGTGAATCCTGCCGCCCGGTCAGTTTCGCTTCGGCCTTTGAAGGGGGAGGTTGTGTCGCTTACGATCAGAATACACATTACGCAACAGGACGACGTAAAATTAAAATAGGAAATAACCGTAATAAAAATAAGAAGCGACTGGGTTGGCGTTAAGAAACAGGCATACATACGATAAACCTAATGAAATAAGTATCTAACGACCTATCTACTTACAGTATTAGTGATTACAAACATGTCAGTACATAGCATACGACGCGCGGGGAAGTGGGGGCGAAATTAGAATTTGAGCTGACTTACTATATCCCCTTAAAAACTCCGTCGAACGACGTTAAGTAAATCAAAATCAAACGAGGCGCCTAAAAGTCAAAGCTATTTTAAATTTCTAAATAATCGTTTTTTTTAAACGAATTTAGAATTTTTGTGCTCCAAGAGCTCAAAAATTAACCACAGTGGAGCGATAGGGTTCCTTAGTTCGAATTTGGAAACGGATAGTCACAAAATAGTAAAGCCACAGGGTCTCGGGTTCGATTCTCGGGAACAATGGCCTCAAATTATTGACGTGCGAGAATAACTAAAGTGGACCGTATTTAGCCGACCGGCTATAACCCGAAGAAAATGGCGAACGTAGCACGTGGCAGATTTTGGACAATGCACTGGCTATGACTTAATTTACTATATTTAGCCGGTACGAGGGTACGAGTATGAGCTGCCGGAGAAAAGCACAAGAAAGCAGCTCAATATCTATAGGATCAAGCACTTACCGGGGTTGGTCTTCTGGTGACCTCTTACTCAGGCCTCGAGATTGGTGTTAATGCGTTGCAACTGGACGATCGGCCTCTTACCTTTCCCTCTTGGGCCGTCTCCAATTCCATCTAAGCGGAGCGCGCATCCCATTGGACGCAAAAATGACGCCACCTATCTGACCTCCCCTTTCAGGTCCGTGCAGGAGGGAAACGGATGTGATGAGAAACTGCATCGGGCAATTACTAACTACCTGAACAAAAATGAGAGATAATTTGTTTCCGCTAACCATTCCAATTGGAATATTTTCGAGCTTGAATATGCGTTGTCGCCTCCGAGGACAAAGACGGAATGCCTCACAGCCTGTAGTTATACTGGACCTCTCCACTCTTCAGACTGGAAATCAGCAATGCTCGCACTGCTGTTTAACGGCAGAAATAGCTTTGAGGGTAACTACCCAGGGAGATTCCTAAGCAAAATAAGAGTCCTACCACCTAGTGAAATAAATACAAAAATTAAAAATGTAAACAATAGAATGAAGTTAATCTAAAAAGTTATTTGAATAAAAAAAAAACACTACTCGATAACAAGTCCTCCTTACAAAGAAACTATTCTGGAGTAACAAAACAGCGCACTGCACCATACATACAGCACCGAGCAATACAATTTGATCAACCGTAACATGTTACCTTCACATCATCTATTTTCCGTGATGTTGGTGCTGTCAGTTTATACGGCTCTTACGGATGCATCTGACTATTCCCGTCACTTACATTTACTTCGTAACATTAAATTACATCATAACACCAAAGTATGCAAACCGACAGTCATCATCATCATTATCATCATTACAGCCCTTCACAAGTCCACTGCTGAACATAGGCCTCCCACAAGTAACGCCACAAAGCACGGTCCTGAGCCACCTGCATCCATCGACTTCCTGCATGTCTTACCAGGTCGTCACTCCATCTAGTGGGGGGTCGCCCTACACTACGCCTACCGGTACGAGGCTGCTACTCGAGAACCTTTCTTCCCCATCGGTTATCAGTTCTTAGAGCTATATGGCCGGCCCATTGCCACTTCAGCTTACTAATCCGTTGGGCTATGTCGGTCACTCTGGTTTTACTGCGGATATCCTCATTTCTGAGTCTATCACGCAGAGAAACTCCGAGCATAGCCCTCTCCATAGCTCGCTGAGCGACCTTGAGCGTCCTCATACGGCCAGCAGTGAAGGGCCACGTCTCTGATCCGTAAGTCATCATTGGTTTAGTTTTCAGAGATTGAGGTATACCTGACGAAAAGATGTGTCGTAATTTCCCGAACGCTGCTCAGCCGAGTTGAATCCGTCGATTGACCTCTCGGTCGAAGTTGGACTTACCTAGTCGGACTATTTGTCCCAGGTAAACGTACTCGTCAACAGCTTCGAGCATAGTGCTCCCAACAACTACCGGGATAGGTGAGACATGGACATTAAACATGATCTTTGTTTTTTTTTTTTTCGTACTTTCTTTTATTTTTTACCATTGAGTTATACATAACCAGAGGAGCAAACCACATTACCGCGCGTTGAAAAAAGTGTAACCACTATCCAACCGCGATGACGTAGCTTTGAAATTACTAAACATTTTAAATAAACATATATCTGTCTCACTTATACAAGTTGCGAAAACAATACCGTCGTTAAGATTAGATAAAGATACACACACAATCATGCAATGGCGGGTTGGTGTGGCTCAAATACGCAATAAAAAGGAGTATCTTTTAAGCTGCAATTAATTGTTTTTATTTTAAAAAAGTATATTTTCTTATAAGTAAGCATCACTGATGAAAAAAAACATATTTTTTTGTATTTGTTATTGTACTATTAAATCAGACAGTATAAAATAGGTGATAAAATATAATTAATATAAAATTTATATAAAATTATGAATATAAAATAGGTAATAAAATATATTTCAAATATATCATGAATATACTACAATAAGAATAATTACTATTTTAGTAATTATTAAAACCTAACCTTAAACCTAGTTTTTATTATAGTTTCCAAAATATTTAAAATCAGAGGTAAGAAATTAACTCACTTCATTAATTATATAGTGTATTAACGTGGGATCAACACAAAAGTGGAAAAGTGGCAACATTGAACCTAAATCGTAATATTCAATAATTTGAGGTTTTTACGTTTATATGAAAACATGAACTCAAACGTATGAGTGAAAAATGATTCCGCTTGATTTATAATGTTTTTATGATCTTGAATCGCAATCTTTCACTGCGCATTTACCCATATTTTGTAGCGGATCGTTCGGCTCAACTCTGTCGGCGTCACATTGAACACTGATCTGACGTTAGCTAGGCATATCGCTGTGGCCATATGTGCGGTGGCAACGCTGTGACGCGATAATTACTAATCTAGTGTAATATATCAATGTTTTACCCTCATTCCTAACAAAACTTAAATTTCTAGATGTTTGAACTTTCATACAAATAATGCATGTGAACTGACTCCATGACACAGGAGAAGATCTTAGTGTGGGGCTACGTTTAAATAAAAATTAGAAAACAAATTATGACAGATTGCTTTTTGTTACAGAAATATGTCAGTGAGTTGACTGTCGTACGAGATTGTGTACCAACGTGCACAGAAAAAGGTAATCATACAGAAATTCTGTTAAGGGAAATTGTATTAACTTAGTGGTATAAACGCTTTTTTTACCTATCATAAGTCAGTGCTTGAGCACAATCCCACCTGCTGGTAAGTGGTGATAAAGCCCTAGATGGTAAATCGCGCTATATTAGCAAAAGCCTATTTACCCTTACCTTGAAGGTAGATTGTATTCGGACAGAAAATTATTTCACTCCTTTGTTGTATATACGCATTAGAGAAGACAAACCAAACCTTTGATTCTAATGTGTGGAATATCGACAACAAAGGGATAAGGACCCGCCGACTACCTTGTTGTATGACGTTGGAAATGGTAGAGGGGAATTTCAGCATGTAATTCCTGCGCACACTACTAAAATGCATTCTGTAGAATTTAAGAGGCTGGCTACTTAGCATCTGTGCTCGAGGCGACGAGAAATTTTTAGGCGTTAAATAGTACAAGCTTGGGAAGTTTCACTAATTTCGAGTGTTGAATATGCGTTGAAAATTACTTTCTCTTCTCTTACAGAATGGTGGGGCGCTCGAACCTTCTGCTGCGAATCTGATGAGTGTAATTCTGCATTCACACGAACTCCAACAACTATCAGCATCATAGCAGCTATCGCGTTAGTAGTAGCAATCGCACGCTGACCGCTTGCTTGAAGATGTTTTTTGTTCCTTTTAAAACATCAGTGAGTTCAAAGAGAGATTAAATTAAATTTATTATAGCATTAAAATCTAATTGCTCCAGATCTGTGTCCGGTTTTCAGTTCAATTCTTAAGCAATTTAATTGGATATTTTCAAGTGCGGACAAGCTTTTAAAATCACATAAATTTTAGATCTAACCCCTATTTCAAAGAAGTTTTTAAACATTCCAATCTTTAAATAATTATATAGTGTTTGGACTTTGTTACAGAATGTATGCTTCAAGACAATTGTTTTATTATTGATGCTGATATTTTTTCAGGAATTTAAACAATTATGTTATAGAATTAAATTTGTTACTTCAATTACGTTTGACCATTCTTGAACTGCAAAAAATCTAATAATATAGGTCTTAGTAACTTATATTATTTACTGTATAATATTTATACATAACTGTAATAAATTCTGTAGCATTCCACGTTTAGTTTTCTAACGAATAACCTTCTTAATAATTATTAAAATTCCTTGAACGTGGGCCCTTTGAATAATCTATTATTAACCAGTACGTTTGTCAGACTTGTCTCTTAAAGTAATATCTCTCTATAATAAACTTCATAACATACATAGATATTGTCGCTGTTTAGTGGGGGCGTAAGATAATATACTGCCCCATATTATCCCGTGGGTGAAACTGAAACAGAGATGAAACAGAGACAGGCAACAGCATCCTCCCGAAAATAGCCCAAAACACCCGCCAAGCGTGGCAAATATATCAAACTAACTTACTATACATTTATAATGTATCCCATTGTACTTCTCGTATAATTAAATGCATAATATTTATGAAGGAACTTATGATCTCCCCTTTTAATCATTTTAATAGCCTATTTCCAATATCTCATTTAAAGGAATCATTGTATTATGAAGTTGAACAAAGAATGTTTATTTAAAAGTTTCCAAATTTGTCGATTGACCTTTTACTTGATTGCCAGTATTTATTTCTTAATTTTTTAAACATGTTTTGTCTGAACGTTTAAAAAAATTAAACATTCCATTTTATAGTTAATATTATGTAATTATTATAAATGATATAAAAACTAAACGCTTTATAGAACTTTATCACATATGGACATCAAGATCCTAAATTATTCTAAATTATCATTAAATTATATTAATAGTAATATAGACTTTAGTATGTAGTAAATAAGAATAATTATTAATTTTAAGAATCTAGGTTAATGTTGAAATTTTATTATCTATTTCGATTGTTTTCTAAAGCATATTATATTATAAAAATCTAGGATTATCAAGCTAAATAAAAAATTACCATAGGCTTCATATTGTTTATAAAATAAATTATAAATATGCACCAGTAAAAATTATTACCAAATATGTCATGCTACAATTTTTCATCTCTCATGTTAATGTGTTATATTAAATTTGAAGAGACAAAGAACATTGTTAAGGGGACAAATCTATATTGTACTAAGGTACTTTATATGCCATCGCAGGTTTTAGTTTTTAATTTTCTTTTATAATCGCAATATTTGTTATAGTTATACAGATCAATATCGTTAAATTTTAATTTAAATACTTTGGAATTGAATTAAGAAACTTCGGAGAAAAAAAAAGAATATAAAAATAATTGGAGAAAACGGAATTGTGGATAATATTAATTATTTATATAATAATTAGTGAAATATAAGTTCGAACAAAGAAGCCCACAGATGCGTTGACGGCACTGAGGACTAAGATAACATACCTCATAGCATCATAGCCTTTACTCGTAGCTATACTGGCTCTCTTACTTACTTAAATGGGTTGGAGGAATGAAGACGTGTGAGAGATGAAATGTATTTCTTACAATTTTATATATGTATTTATTTAAATTCATACAACATGATGTATAGGCGGAATTTTTTCCTGAGGCATTCTCTACCAGTCCGAATTTGAGTTCCCTAATTCCTAATTGCAGTTCCCTAAATAAAACAGTTCAATTTTATGGTACATTTAAAATGAATAAATTTATACCTGACAAATAATTCTGCAACTTTATATCCGTAAAATCTTAATGATTTGCGTAAGCGATTCTTGTAACAAACTTTCAGTTTTGGGTAATAATACGTTTATTTATTTGATGCAAGGCTTTATTACAAAAAGTAGACTATAATTAGTCTGGTTTAAAATATCAGTAGAATGTTTCACGACAGAAATCCCGCGGAAATATGCAAACTAAAATGTAAAGTATGTAATTTAACAGCAAATGTCAAATTTTGCGAGATTGTGACGCCGCGATTAAGGGACTTCTTTAGAAAGACCTCTTAGGAATACTCTTTACCGTAGTTTAAACCCAAGACTATTAATAAACCCCTTTTTGTAATAACATTGAATTATGACTAAAATGTAAAAACACGCTCTGTGTAAGACCTGTGCAGATCATAATGTGTAAGTCTATACGTATTAAAAAATAGAAATGTTTTTCGAAAAACACGAAGATCATCCTTTACTATGTAAAATTCTAAGTACAATTGAAATAGCAATACTTTATTCACTATCACGTACAATTTTACAAGACACTATGCTGTATTAGATTTTGTTCTTAGATAAATAAAGACCAATTTATAACTCAATGCTGCTTTTTATTTTTGTAAAACCTACTCGACGTTTGTGTTTAAACTATATAATATCACTTTTTAGTTTACAGATCGGTAACTTAGTGGCTACATGATTTCAAAAAAAGGATAGGCCCATCTAAATAATTTATTCATAACTTTTTCATACAAGAAAAAGTAGTGCATCTGTCATAATACAAACGTCATATCGAAACACGACGTAACCAGGGTCGGACTTCGTAGTATAATTATCCTAATTGTACCATTATCTCATAGTTTGTAGTACATAGTATCGTAATAATACTAAGCGAAAATACTATAATTTTACCTAAAGGTCGACTTGTATTATTATTGGGTCCTTTTACATTTTAATATTAACCCCACTATATCGAGAATTTCTGTATTGTATATATGAGTACTGCGTTTTTTCATAAACTTAGAATTAGCTCCCTTTCAGGTCAATCGGTGCTCGATCGGTGTTGCATCCTTGATACAACTATAATGAGGAGCTACCACTATAAACACTCTATGCTCCAGAGGTAATCGGCTTGAAAACAGAATTTAAAAATATTTTATAAATCAGATTTTCAGATTCAATTAAGCATATATGGTTTCTTTTTTACTCCTTTCATTTTCACCTTATTGAATATAAAATATATTAGGTACCAATATTCAAAATTTAACTTACACTAAGTTTTTTAGACAAAAATGCAACAGAAATAAAAATAAAACCGCCACAAAACGAAACGTATAGATAAACTAGTCGCGTGACGCCAAAATCCCGGCACATGGGAAAAAAGAAACATGAAACATCAAACGTGATATAATTTTTTTACAACAGTATTATTTTCCATATAAAATATATTTGAGGGTCTGAATCCAACCCTGACCTAACCTTGGTTACGTAGCTAAACTAACTGTAAAATAAAAATTTAAAAATGCATTATATAAACTCATTTTTAAATTTTTATTTTACAGTTAACATACATAACTTTAAAAAAATTTACAGGTATAAGGTTATTTACCGATGATACGATATTCCATGTTTTTTTTAAATCTTTGTATCGTAATTTTTGCATTCTTTTACCATGGAACTAGACATTTATGACAGGCAAATCTGTCCTGCGCGCGCACCACTGTCGACCGATTCGCGTTGGCCCTAAACTGTAATTTTGACCAGTTTCAACAGATTCCAGATTCAAACAGTTGACCCGGTCCTTACGCTAGTGATATATTTAAGTCAATGCGTGGACGAGACTACGTAAGAGGCCACTATGGGATACCTGTACCACTAGAGTGGATAAACGAAACAGAGACAAAGCTTCTAATGAACGTGCAAAATTGTTACCCATTTTGGTAGGGTTGTCACAATAGGAAAAGACAAATCAAACGAAACATTTGTTAAATAGTTTTATTATTCTGTATGATAGAATACTTTACAAATTACTTACTCTAATAATTTTCCTTTTATCATTTCTGTTTTTTAATAATTTATTGTTTCTTTTAATGCTGTGGTAAATTCTGAATCTAACAAAGTTTTTTCAAGTAATCTAATAGGAAACACCTACATGGCATATCAAATTTACAATATTTAATACGTTTAAGTATTTCGTTGCCAACGTTGACAATATTTATTTCAAGATCGAAATATTTTTTTTGTAGTTCAAAACACACAGTAAAATAAATAAGCATTATTAATAATATCACGTTTTTGCATTAAAATATTCAAATTTGCAATTAAGAAAACAAACAATGTATGTCACACTGGCCCTGAGATTGTCCACTGGCTTTGCCAGCGCAACCGGTTTTTTCCACTCTCACCTAGCGTACG
>JAUPFT010000026.1:6113547-6243547 GCA_036936625.1 Parnassius smintheus behrii
CTCATCCATTCTTTCCACATGACCAAAAGACCGAAGCATTCCTTTCTTAATCTTGGTCACAACATCATCTTGTAAACCACACTTTTCTCTTATTACACAATTTCTTACCCTGTCATTCAGATTCAGCCCTAACATACTCCTTAACGACCGCATTTCTACTGCGTTCATTCTACTCTCGTGCTTCTTCTGCCACACCCAACTTTCACTACCATACGTTAAAGTAGGGACCAACACAGCATTGTGAATTGCCATACGTGCCTTTTTCGACAGAGTGTAGGGCCCCATTTACTCTATTTCCCGCATTCACTCGTCGTTCTATATCCCTATCATATCTCCCATCCCTGCTAAATACGCAGCCCAAATATACAAACTCGTCTACTTGCTCGATCAACTCCCCTTCTATTCTTATTTCACAAATCGTTTTACTTTCTTCTCTTTCAAAAACCATAACCTTCGTCTTATTTACGTTCACTTTCATACCCCTTTCTTTTAATGATCTGTTCATTAATGTAAGCATCATTTGCAACTCGACCGCCGACGACGCAATGATAACTTGATCATCGGCGTACAAAAGGCATTTGACGATTAACTCACCCATTCTTAATCCGCATTCTTCAACTTTCAAACTGTCCATAAATAGGTTGAACAGCCACGGGGAAGCCACACAGCCCTGTCTGACACCTTTATGGATGTCAAACCAGTCCGAGTAGACCCCTTTGATCCTAACACAAGCACTAGAGTCCCTATAAAGAGACTCCAATGCCCGTATCAAGCCTGCGCTCAACCCAAATGATTTCAGTGTTTGCCATAGCACATCGCTATCAACTCTGTCATAGGCCTTTTCCAAGTCCATGAACGCACAAAAAACCTTTTGGTTTTTGGCCAAAAACTTCTCCGCGATCATGCGCATGGAAAAGACTTGATCGGTACATCCCATTCCCTTTCTAAATCCCGCTTGCACATCCCAAATTTTTCCATCAGTTTCTTTCATGACCCTTTCAATCAGTACTTTAGCATACAGTTTTCCCACAATGCAAAGAAGGCCGATGCCACGGTAGTTTTTACAGTCCTGCTGCGACCCTTTTCCTTTATATACTGGGACTATCACGGCTTTGCACCAGTCTACCGGTACCCGCTTCCTCTCCAGCCCCTAGTGTGAGGTAGAAACGACATTAAATTTAGAAAAATAATAGTCCAGTCGAACATTTATCAATTTCTCCAAGATCTTTGCCACCGCTGATATTAAAGATACAGGCCTAAATGTAAACCTCCCCGATCGGGTTCCCGCCTTGTCGTGGCGGGGGGGCTTAGTAGCCGTGGCTTGGTCTCCCGCGGTGAACAAAGAGGAACCCAAATGGCTGGTCCGAGGTGGAGGGCCGGCCCGAGGTGGCCACTCCGAGTGGGCTTGGGAAACCCGCTTCAGATGTGTGTTGGTGGACTGCGGTGAGAGGTGTGTCTTCCCCACCTACCGCTGCAGCCGAGGTGGAGTCGCGGAGGAAGAGGAGTGTTGGTATGGCGATGCGCCACTCGCCCTATCCTCCGCGACTCAAACGGGGCCGCACCGTTGATGCGGTGGTGGTGGGGCTGCGGGGGGAGAGGATTGTCGGTATTGCGAGGCGCCGCTCTCCCTACCCTCCGCAGCCGAATCTTGGTTAGCGGCGGAGCCATAGACCAGATCCGCCACTGGGGTCGGGAAGGCTAGTACTTCTAAGTGCTCGTTTTTCCTGGCCCCATGGCCTTCTTGCATTGGACGCGAGGGCGTCCGTTGCGCAGATGAAATTGGAGGCCGAGAAGGAAGGCGCCCCATGTGTTCTGGTGCGCTTTACCTGTGAAGGAGAACGGGGAGGAATATTCCTCACCCGAGGAGGTGCTGCCATGGGGCGGCAGGCGCTGGTGGGGCTGCGGATGTGTGCGAAAGCGTTCCCGTGGCCCTGCCAATAAGCGACAAAGGTGGAACACCATGGGGTTTTAGTCGGTGCGAGTCCGACATAACCCGTGCTTGCCCCCGCGAGGCGGGTATGCGTAGGCATTTCCCCATGTTAAAAAAAAGCCTAAATGTAAAAGGAATCGAGATCAGATTTGATAGGTCACAAATCCTCGCTAAAGAACATCGGTTCCTACCACGGATGATAAGAGAGTGTACCAAAATAAAAAATTCTCTAATTTCAATAGAGAAGGAGGGTGGATACTACTACCTGCTTGGGACACTATAGTTAATAAAATTAAAACTAAACCCAAGCAACTGCAAGACTTCACGACGCAGTCAGTTCATTCTGCGTAGATTGAAACATGAATAATAATTAAAAAGCTGAAGGTACTTCTGATAAACACTGACATCGGGACGTCATTCACCTCAGTCCCCCGTGACCATGGGTGCTGGATAGAACCCGGAACGTCGGAAATATAAATTAAAAAATTAAGCGCGATAAAATCGTTAAAAGTAGTTTTAATCAAAATGTAGTGTTCGCGTAAATATAGGAAATCATAATCAATTAAAATTATTTTAGGGCATGAAGTTTTTTCATTTCGTGACACGTCGCACGGTCATCCCTCTCAATTGGACTCGGACAACATGCTTGCAATTGGTTCGACCTGATTCGCTACGCTGAATGCTTTTTCGCAACGAGTCACTATTTGATATTGGTGCTTTCTGCGCGCCCTTAATTGAAAAATATTTGAATCTAAAATTTAAATTCAAATAGCAAGATTAAATTAATCCAACTTTACAGTATTTATCGCGTTCAAATTAACTTATTTTTAAACCTTTCAGATGCTATACAACTCTTATGTTCACGAGCGGACTTAGCTGTTTTACTTCCCTGTACCTTTGGGTAATCAAAGCCTAAATCAAAGTTTTATATATGGCAACATCATCATAAGTTACAGTCCATCAAAGTCACAACTGAAAATAGGGCTTCCCCGAGGAATTCCATAAAGCACGGTCCTGAGCCACCTGCATCCATCTAACTATGACAAACACTCTTCTATGAGTGATGATATAAAATAACACATTTATATAAAGAATGGTAGATATTATTGCGGTTGCCAATCCGTCTGCCAAGCATGGCAACCGTAGCAAATATCCCCCCCATGTGGCAATCTATAGTGAAGCCTAGGATGTAATGATGATGATGAATAGATTATTTATATTGAATAAAAAGTTTTATTGTTTTCTATTCACATATGTTATACCACTACTGAAAAAACATTGCTTCTTCCAAAATTAAAAAGTGTAATCAAGCATAATGTGAACTGAACTGTAAGCTTACTGTATATTACCACTACACATCCGACTAAAATTTCAAAGTGGGAGCTGAGAACACTTGTAACTAATTAAAACCGAAATTTCATTTTAATATTCAGCCGCTCATCACATAATATTCATTTTAATATTTAACTGGTTTTAGATATATATTTACACGTGATAGAGCCATGCTGCAGCTATGGCTGTAGTCCGAATAGGTCTTACTTAATACTAGGATAAAGATAAAGCTTATTGCTGCCGTGTGTCGTATGGTGAGTGTAAAGTAAAGGATACCTTTCCCGAACATAGTCCTAGACCTTCGCCGGATGTAAAATAATAAGAACCAGAATTTGGCTTATATAATATGGTAAATATAGTGGAGTTTATGTTGGAATTATATTTGGGTTACGTTGCCAACAAGAATGTTGGTCATTTGCAGTAATTACGTGGTGTTAAAGATAAAATTTAAGATTCACCATCAGTCATCACCCAACACTCTAATTAAGGTAATCTAATAGTATTTGGTGTAAATCACCGGATTTAGACCTGTATATTAAGACCTTATAAGGTTAGTGAATTAATTCTTTCGATCGATTATTAATTACCTATTGCATTGTGGTTACCATTTGCAAACTTTAATATAATTTGCAGTATTTAAGTAAAAAATTGTATTGTTAAAATACCGTTACAAATTACTCTCCATTATTATTTTGCTTATTTATCTACATTATTTAATATAGTTGTGCAGTAGAAATCGTATAGAAGAACTATTTATTATTACTTACAGCAAGTTAATGTTTTTGTGCTTTATTTAGTATTCCTTTTTGTTTAGAGTGTTTTATAGTAATAAGGTCATACTATAGTAATAGCGTAATTGTAGCATACGACGATTATTGATTTTTGATTTAGTGGTGATATAATTGAATTAGGTATTGTAAGTAGCTTAAATAATAAAATTCTCTACTATAATTTGAACGTCGAGAAATATAGTGTAAAATTACTTGTCACTATAATATTATTGGACTTTTATTTGTCGTGTTAGTACCTACCTACATATTATATTTAGTTAAGTAGTTTTTCAGAGTTCATTAGTTAGGTAGTGCATTAGATCGTCGGAGGTAGTAGTTATTGAATCTCTTGTCTTCCAGAATAACCGAAGAATAGGAGTTGATTAAGAAGCGAGGTAGTTTTAAAGGCCGTTTAAATGCTTTCATTTTTGGGAACGATGGAGCAAGGAGTACGTCTCAGGACTACAACAGAGAGTTAAAAGGCGTTCCTGCAAAGACAGCCCGAAGATGAACAATTTGGTGGTAGTCAAGGAGGACAACCTTCCTCCGCTGAAATGGAAGCTGGGAAGAATCGTCGCAATTCACCCAGGAGCCGACGGAATTGTTCGAGTTGCATGACATTAGAACTTCCACTGGAATTATCAAGAGGGCATTTAATCGGATATGTCCATTGCCGGTCACTTAATTCTGGTTGAAATCAAAGATTTCATTGCCCGGGAGCATTTTGAAGCGCCTGCATCTTCCTTCATAGTAACGAGTAAACGAATAGGTTGTTATTAGTAGTAATTCCGTCAGTATATTTAAGTTCGTTCATTGGTGCCGGCGGGGATCGAACCCGGGTTACGTTCGCGTTCTGTTATATTTACAGCGAGCGTTAACCACTGAGCTACCACGAGGAGTGCTCTGAGGAATTGTTCGGACTAATTTCAGTCGTACAATTTCACCATCGCACATTGCGACAAAACTCGCGATACCATCCATACCATCTGGATATCGGCGGTCCACCACAGTGCGATTTAAAAGAATTTTACTTCCTTGTACAACTTCCCTGTGGAATCGATTAACACCAGTGATTTTTCCGGTACGACTTAGGGACGTTCAAGAAAAGAGCCTACTCCTTTTTAAAAAGCCGGTAACACATCTGCAGTTCCCCTGGTATTGCAGTTGTTTATGGGCGACGGTAATCACTTACCATCAGGTGAGCCATATGCTCGTTTGCCCCCTCGTCTATACAAAAAATGATGAGTGTTAAGAAAGCATGGAACATAATGGCCGCATTGCCGCAAGACGTTAATGAAAGTTAGGCTAAAAAGAGCAAATTGGTTTAAAATTTTAAAAAGTAAAAAATAATAATCGCATACAGTACTCGTAATAAAATGTCACATTAATTTATTTTAACTACTGTAAGCCAGTGCTGGACTTCCATCTCACCTCCTGTTTAATCTGCCTTATTGTTCTAGTGGTCGTCAGCTCGACTTCTAATCATTAGGTCACGGGTTCAAATTCAAAGGCCAAACTCAGTTATTATGAGTCTGGCCTCAAAAAGATGGAGGCATTTCACCCTTGTGCTCCGGAAAGCACATAAAGCTCTCTCCCGTCGTATGGATTACGGTTCTATTGAACTATGCACGTAAGGAAATAAAGAGTACCTACACCTATGCTTGCGCACACAATCTTGCTCTATGATCCTGTCCTGCGCAGCCTAGCAGGCTAGCCTCCGTTGAGACTGCCATGACCATAATTCGATTTATAGGACATTATTAAGTTCCTAAATAAATTTTCATTAAAATCGTTTCTTTAGTTTTCCTAAATCTCTCCAGTCACCGAATAGCACAAAAAAGTTTATTTTTTTCAAATAGTTGTACTGTTTTACAAAAATATACAAAGTATTCACTTTGTATTTTTAATTAGAATTTGTCATCGAAGCAAAAGTTACACCAGTATCTCGTTCATTTACAAAATGTATGAATCCTCCTTCTCCTACGAGTATTGCAAAAAAAGAGGCCATGGTTTTCCGTAAATAAATGTCTATTTTTCTCGAATGAATTTCAAAATATTTTCAATATGGTTACATCATACATCTTTTTACTGGGTTGAAACCCTTGTTCACAAGTCCGTCTGGGTTGATACCACCGTCTTACCTACTTCTGCCACCAAATGCAGTTCCTGCATTGCTGTGTTTTGGCTTGAAGAGTATAAAGATCTAGTATAACTACAGGCGCTGTGGCTATTTTATCTTAATGGTCAGTAGTGTTAACGCGTTTGTAGCCTCCTTTGCTTAAACTTTTCTGCAGGTGTCCTTGGACTGCAGCAGTTCAAGAATTAAACATTTAGTTTCTACTTCAGTATTATAAAAAATCAACAGTAGTAGAGCCACGCTGCAGCTGTGTTGTGTTTGCAGCAGCAGTTGACTACCTGGTAATAACCAAGCCCACACAGATGACCTTATAGCTTATAGTAGCAGTTCAATGCTGCTGTATTTCGTTTGGTGTATTTGGAGAACAAAAGACTTTGTGCCGGTAACCAGATTTTCTGTCTAAGTCCTCAAGGTTCATAACACAAACCACAGCGTCCATTTAGCATCAAGTGGACTGTGTGTCGTTTGTCACTCTTATTGTACTCTCTTGTAATGTTATTAGAATTTATTCACACTGATGAAACATAGGAACTGTCTACTACTGTCTATTCACGCTGTGCTCACCAGAAGTTCATTATTCGATATTCTACTCTCAATTTTCCTGGTATTGCAGTTATGCCTCGGCGGCGGTTGACACCTACTATCGACTGAGCCGCATTCTCGATAGTCCTTTTGACTTTAATGAAGTAAAGTTGTTTTTGTTTTTTTTTTTTTAACATTACTATCACACTAGGATTTATTCCAGTATAGTGTAGGCAATTTAAAAACATAAATTGCACAAGAACAAATATCCAGACCCGGAACAATTAATTGTAGGCCATACAATTACTTGTTCCGTGCAGGATTATAACCCGCGGCCCCCAGCGCAGCCACTCATTGCTAAGCCACTGCGCAACTGTGCCGTCGTTTCTATATAGGTCCTACAGCTGGGCACAAGCCGTATCTCTTTTCTTACTTCTCTCATTCTCACCTACCCTGGGTTGACTGGTAGAGAAAACCAATATACGTAAAGTAAAATTTTAGTTTTTATAATATAGCTTAAATATGTAATATACAATAAACAGTCAAATATATTTCACTACAACATGTTCGTAGACTACGGAAACTCTTTTTGATGCATTGACAGAAAACAGTGTTTAAAACATATTTTTTTGTGAAAATTGCGTCAGTGCAAACTCACGGTAAGCGCTGCAATGCAAAACACACTTGTTATGGTATATGTTTTTTTACCGACACCGTTACAGCCTATTGAACCAGCCTATTGTAGCTGATCAAACCTCCTTCATTGATAGCCTCATAGGGGAATAGTTGCCATGAGTTTTTAAATTTGATAATTAGTTCAAAATTATTTTGAAATTAACTAAAGTTAACGTCAAAATATTTATTGTAAACTAGTGTACTGTGCCCACAAATTCGTTCTTATAGAATTAGTACTTTTGTTATTTATATTTATAATTGATATGTTTGATTTATACTTTTAATTGTCACGAAGACTTAAAAAGACATTAATCTGGATAAAAATAATCTGTTAGTTAGTCATTAAGACATTCTGACGAATGCATATTCATGGCCCACAAATGAACTAATTGGGCAAACTATACGCTTGTTTTTCATATTGAAAATAAACAACAAAATTACTGCAATAACGAACATTTTTTTCAACAACAACAATTTGCTCCAGAATTTCTCCAGCAAACATCTAGTTCCCATACCAATGATAGGAGATTGCCCTAAATAAGCAAGACCCATCACCAATTATTGGCACTCTCGTGTTGTGCCCATATAACCGTTAATATAAAAAAATTAAACTATAATCCGCATACTTAATCTTTTAAAATTAAGTATCTAATTACACATATAAAGTAAATGGAAAAAATTAAACGCAACCTAGGAAATTTTTTTGACTTTTAAAGTAATAAGTGTTTGTTACAGACTATATGATTCAAGACAATTGTTGTGTAATTGTAGTTGAAATTTTTTAAGAATTTAAACAATTATGTTATATAATTAAATTTGTTACTTTAATTACATTTGACTATTCTTGAACTGCAAAAAATTTAATGACATGGGACTTTATAACTTATATTATTTACTATATAATATTTATACATAACTGTAATAAATTCTGTAGCATTCCACGTTTAGTTTTCTAACGAATAACCTTCTTAATAATTATTAAAATTCCTTGAACGTGGGCCCTTTGAATAATCTATTATTAACCAGTACGTTCGTCAGACTTGTCTCTTAAAGAAGAAATAGTTATATCTCTCTATAATGAACTTATTAACATATAGAGATATTGTCGCTGTGTAGTGGGGACGTAAGATAATACACTAAGATAATACACACATAAGATAATACCCCACATTATCCCGTGGATGTCGTAAAAGGCGACAGAGGGAAACTGAAACTGAAACAGAGATAGGCAACAGCATTTTCCTGAAAATTGCCCAAACCACCCGCCAAGCGTGGCAATTTTGTCAAACTAACTTACTATACATTTATTTTGTATCCCACTGTACTTGCAGTACAGTTCGATGCATATTATTTATAAAGGAACTTATGATCTCATCTTTTAATCATTTTACTAGCCTATTCTCAATATATCCTTATCGCTCATTTAATGTGTTATTTTTAATTTGAAGAGAAGAACATTGTTTAGGGGATAAATCTAGATGGACTAAGATACATTTATATGCCATCGTATTTTTTTTGATTTTTTTTATAATCGCAATATTTTTTCAACTGATGCTGATCAATATCGATAAATTACAACTTAAATACTTTGGGATTGAAATAGGAAATTTAGGAGAAAAAAAAAGAATATAAACATAAAGAGAGAAAACGTAATTGTGGATAATATTGATTTTTGTATATAATAATTAGTGAAATATAAGTTCGAACAAAGAAGCCCACAGATGCGTTGACGGCACTGAGGACTAAGATAACATACCTCATAGCATCATAGCCTTTACTCGTGGCTATACTGGAGATCTCTTACTTACTTAAATGGGTTGGAGGAATGAAGACGTGTGAACGCAACATAAACGAATAGAGATGAAATGTATTTCCTACAATATATATATATATATATATATATATATATATATATATATATATATATATATATTATGTATCACTAATTATTATATACAAAAATCAATATTATCCACAATTACGTTTTCTCTCTTTATATTTATATTCTTTTTTTTTCTCCTAAATTTCCTATTTCAATCCCAAAGTATTTAAGTTGTAATTTATCGATATTGATCAGCATCAGTTGAAAAAATATTGCGATTATAAAAAAAATCAAAAAAAATACGATGGCATATAAATGTATCTTAGTCTATCTAGATTTATCCCCTAAACAATGTTCTTCTCTTCAAATTAAAAATAACACATTAAATGAGCGATAAGGATTTGTATCATGATTCATGACATATTTGGTAATACTTTTTACTGGTGCATATCTATAATTTATTTTATAAACAATATTAAGCCTTTGGTAATTTTTATCGAGCTTGACAATCCTAATTTTTATAATATATGCTTTAGAAAATAATCGAAATAGATAATAAAATTTGAACTTTAACCTAGATTCTTAAAATTAATAATTATTCTTATTTCCTACATACTAACATCTATATTACTTTAATTATAATTTAATGATAATTTAGAATAATTTAGTATCTTGATCTCCATATCTGATAAAGTTCTTTAAAGCGTTTAGATTTTGTATAATTTATAATAATTACATAATATTAACTATAAAATGAAATGTTTAATTTTTTTAAACGTAACGACAAAATATATTTAAAAAATTAAGTAATAAATACTGGCAATCAAACAAAAGGTCAATCGACAACGTTGGAAGCTTTTGTAGAAATATTTTTTGTTCAACTTCATAATACAAGAATTCTATTAAATGATATATTGGGAATAGGCTAGTAAAATGATTAAAAGATGAGATCATAAGTTCCTTTATAAATAATATGCATCGAACTGTACTGCAAGTACAGTGGGATACAAAATAAATGTATAGTAAGTTAGATACTCTCATAAATACTCTCATACAAAATAAATGTAAAATAAGTTAGATCTCCTCATAATTTCTGATTCTGAGCTATGATCAAAATTTCAAGTCCCTAGCCCATCGGGAAATGTTCGAAATTTGAATTGCAAGATTCCACCCGGAACAGCAGAAAAACTAGAAAGTGACATGATGAAAAGGTGGTACAATTAACACATTTTCATGCCATGTATTCTGTTCTTTCCAGGTGGTAGAGTACGAGGCTGATGAAGATGGATTCAAGCCAAGGATCTCGGTAATACCAGCCGACACTGCATCTAGCCGCGCAGGTGACGGGTCTTATTGACACAACTCCATAATCCTATAGAAAAGACGACACACTATTGTAAAATTTAATATTTATATAATTTAAAACCGGCAATATGTAATTATGGAATAAATAAATTAGAAATGTGTTTTACTCGTAATTGGTTCTATAATAAATTATAATCACAACATTTTCAAATATTCTTTAAATAGGCTTGTAATTTAACAGTGCTAAACTACAGATGGCATTGCTTGTGGTTTCCGTTACAAGTTTTTATAAAATTGGATATTAAGCCGTAAGTTTTTACATTATAAAACATTATTTATATTTCTTATAATTATCTTAAACAGTTTTACATTCCAGTTATAAATATAAGCAAAAATAAATAACTAGACATAATCTAATACATTAATGTACCCACAGACTTTATAGGATGAAAATAATTAATTACCCACCATGTTAGTTACAACAATATTAAAATACGCTAACAATGGAAATCCAGCAATTTACTGAGCTAAAATGTCTTCATTTTTTAACTACCGCACTTAAAGAATAATAAAAATACACATATATCGAGAAAAATCACTTGTTTTCATGTTTCTATTATTTTTAAAAGTAATTTTTTCTATATAGTGTAAAAACAAACTGATTAAAAAATTATCGAGAGTGCCCGGAAGTCTGTATTAATCGTAGTCGTTAGAGTTAATGTATCAAAATAATTCTTTTTTTATTAGGTTTAGAATCTCAACGCACAGGTTCCTTTAAAAAATCACTGAGTAATTTGTTCTCGTTTAATTGTAATTAATGAAAATGTAAAAAACGACTGGTACTTTTCTTCAAAAAAATATTCTCATGGATCTCTTCATTCGTGTCAAATATAGAAAAAGAGATATTTTTCTTTTATATAATCAAATGACATTATAAGGCGTGCACTTTCGGATTTTCCAAACTTTTTTATTTTACGATTGCCACTAATGGATAAGCAATTTATTAATGAACATTTTGATCTGTATAATTTTTTCAAAGATAAATATTCGATTTTGTAAAGAAAATATTTTAAAATTTGGGCGAATTTCTTACGCGATATATTATTCTAGAGAGAGCGCGTGGAATGTATAGAACCGAATGCTGCAGGTCGCTCGCTAGGAGTAGCGCCTTAATTGGCCTCCCCTTTAGATTATCTTGAAGGCTTTTGCTATAGTTGCCACGCTGGCAAGGCGGGATGGCGAAAGAACAATGCTGCTGCCTATATCCTGTTTCAGTTTCCCTCTATCCCCACTTACGACACCTACGGCAGGGGTCGGTAACCTTTTGAGACGGAAGAGTCAAAATTACAATTTAAAAAATTTCAAAGTATTTAAAGAGCCACAAAAATTTTCTTGCCAAGCATAATAGTACTTGCATAAGTAAATAGTTTTAAAAAAAAAGAAATATATACATTCAAGAACTTCCGTGCTTTCGACGGACTTACGACAGTGACGACGCGTGTCACCGGGGAGGGGTGCGGTGAAAAGCGAGTACAAGTGACTGAGAGATAGAAATGGTGCCCAATACCTACTCGTTAATCGATTCAGAACGATTTCAAATATTTTATTTTATAAAATAAATAATATTTGCGTAAGGAACTAAAGAGCCGCAGCTTCACATCCAAAGAGCCGCATGCGGCTCTCGAGCCGCTGGTTGCCGACCCCTGCTCTGGGAGAATGTTAAGTCAAGTAAATTAACTTACTAGCTCGTTTGTTTCTGGTGTTTAAAGAGTTTGTATCACATTTTTTTATTAAAACTGCTTTGATTTTGTATAAACATTCTTACATTTTTATAGATATGCGTTGGGATGCACGAGGAACTTTTCCTTATTCCAATTTTTTTTTAATAAGTGGAGGTTTAGGCTCGTCAATGGTAGTTGTTGCTTACTTTACATAGCACTATTTGTGCTAGTTTGTCTTGTAATTAAAAAAAAGTTTACTGCCCCGGCTCTAAAGGTCGTAAGTGCAACTGCTAATCATTTTTTTTATGGAATAAGAGTGACAAATGAGTACACAGTCCGCCTTATGGTGAGGTCATGAGGTCGCGGGTTGAATCTCAGGTCGTGCCAAAATAAATTATTGGGTTTTTCTCTCAAGGAAATCTCAGTAGCAGCCTGGACTCAGGTAGCTGCATAGTCTTTGGTCCTGCCCCTGATCTCGCTGGGGTCGTGCCATATTGCCATCCCATTGGAATATGAGACGCGATGGAATAGAAATTGCACCTGTGTTTGCGCACACACTCCTGCACTATAATCCTGTCTTGCACAGATGACAAGTCTCGGATGAGACTGGCCGCCATAACCTAAATTTGGTATGGAGTACATTAAAAAAAAAACAGAATGGTGTTTCATCTAGTGCACATAGTGTTGGCCAATTTTACAACCCCTAGCTTTATTTTTACCAGTGCAGCCTATTGAATGTCCATTGTTAAATACAGGTCCGCATATCCCTCATAGATTGTCTCATATATCCCCCCTATTTGAAGTTGTTTATTTTCTTAAAACGCCACTGCCCATGTCCTGATACAGTTTCCCAAATAGATATTCTTATAAATCATATTATGAGGATATCTTAGACATTCATCTAAATAAAGCAAACGTCTAGTTATCTTTATTTAGATTTCTATTTATTACCTAAGAGTGAATTCAAAAGATTAAACATCTTTGGTATAGTGTATTTAAAGAGTAAACATATTGTATATATTATTTCCAAATTTAATTCGTAATACATTTAATATAAGATTTTTTATCAGAACACTCCAAATTATATTTTCCATCTAAAGTAAATACATTACTTATTCAATTTTCTAAGACAACTTCATCATAAAGAAAGATTAACTCATGAATAATGAAAGACGAGTTGTAATTATCTCTCTGCGAAAATCTTTCGACATACTTCATAACCGGGAGTCGGTTTTTGGCGGGAAACGATGGCGTCATTGAGTGATTTATTGTATTCATAAAATCGTTTATTAAAATTGTTGTAATAATTGGTTTACTTTTGATTAATCTTCACGGGGTTTATAATCACCATATCATCATCACCATCATCGTCATCACCAACCTCACGCACCTTCCGCAACCGCAAGGAGGGCTACAACAATATGTTTATACAATACTAGCGATCCGCCTTGGCTTCACGCGGGCAAATTCTAGATTTCGACAACAGCGGCACCTTCCAGATTCAATCATGAATCTCATATATCCAGGTAACTACTTAAACACACACAAAAAAATTCATGAAAATCGGTAGAGCCATTTTCGAGTTTTTGCAAGAATAAAGCTCGGTAGCAATTCAAAAAAGTCATTGAAAGCTTTTTTATTTTTGTCCAACAGACACTTGGATAAAAAAACAAAAGCTTTCAATGTTCAAATCCAAACCCAAGTATGCCATGCTGCAGCTATATAAGTAGTATAGTGGTAGCGCAAATGAGTCAGCTAGACCGGGGAAGGACCACGTTCTCACGGAACACCATTAACGCTGCTGTATTTCGTATAGTGAGTGTAGAGTACCGGAGACGCTTTTCACAGGTAAAGAAGCAATTCCATCATACTACTCACTTCTCTTCAAGATCTATTTTAACCCGACTGCCCTTGTAGGAAGGTAATGTTTTTCGAGAGTTTGTATGCATGAATGTCTATTTCTTTACCTTACCTTTCTAATTGGGTATGGGCTGGACTGAAAAGCAGTGCTATCACTGAGTCCAGTAGATATTTAACTCTCAGAGCAACACGTGATATACACTGAAAGTTTTGCGTAACTTTTTATATTAGTACCTAGTATAGTTGTAGCACGAATGGGTCGGCTCGACTGGGTAAGGACCAAATACTAGCTGAAAATAGTAGCTTAATGCTGCTGTGTTTCGTATGGTGAGTGTAGAGAACCAGAGCACCTTTTTAATGGAAACGAGGCATTCCATGTTAGTCCTCAATGGTGACAACGCATCTGCATTTTAATTCGTAAACGAGGATAAATGAAGATATCCATGGGCTACAGCGGCCATTTACCATCAGGTGAACTGTGTGCTCGTTTGTTTCCATTATCATAAAAAAAATTCGCGCCTTCGCCACTTTCATATACCTACGCAAACATGCTCGTCAGATAAGGGCAATCTTTACTTGAACATTGAAATAATACTAGTTTTTACGGAATTTATCGCGTATATTTAACTTTTTATATACCCGACGTTTCGAACGCTTTACAGCACTCATGGTCACGGGCGGGACTGAGATGTTCAACGTCCATATGTCATAGTTAACCGCGGTTACCATAGATTAAAATTTTGCTTTTGTACTTTACTTGAACATTTTCAATATACGGTCAATTTAGTCGATAAATTTTCAAGCAGCGGGAATGGTAGATTTGATAAGAATATAGAACGACGAGTGAACGAAGGAAATAAAGCAAATGGGGCTCTACGCTCCATTGTGGAAAGTCAGAATATATCAAAAAAGGCAAGTATGGCAGTTCAAAACGCTGTGTTAGTCCTTATTTTAATTTATGATAGTGAAAGTTGGGTGTGGCAGAATGAGCACGAGAGTAGGAAAGATGCTGTAGCAGTGCGGTCATTAAGGGTCAAGTGCGGTCAATATGTTAGGACTGAATCTGAATGATTGGGTGAGGAATTGTGTAATAAGGAAAAGTGTGGTTTGCAAGATGAAGTTGTGATTAAGATTAAGACAGAAATGCTTGGGTGGTTTGTTCATGTAGAAAGAATGAGCAAGTAAGGTGTGATAAAGCAAATCTAAGTTACAGAAGTGAACGGCAGAGTCGGGAAGACACACCATAGGCAGACTCGGCTCGTCGCCGTGTGGTAGCAGGATAAAATGTACCACCCACAGTTTTGCACTATGAGGGAACAATTAATACTGTAGGACTTTCATTACAGGCTGGCAGTAAATTATCTTATTTCTCAAAGGTCAGTGCTGACAACGCCACTGTTGTCTTCTTAGTTTAAAATTCGTTGCAATTGTTTTTGAGCTTCGATGGTTATTAAACATTCATATAGACTGTAAGATTTGGTAGAATGGAAAAGAACAGAACACTAAGGAATAGAGTGTTCTTTTTTATACAATACCTCATTCTTTTTCTTCTTTATAAGCTACTACTTTACGAGTTTAAACAATTACTGCATTAAGACGAAATTTTAAATAAAATACAACAAGTGTTGATGTATCTGTGTAAGTTGTGATGATGATGATAATAATGAATTTGATGTACGTTGTGCACCATTATTTTAATAATAAATAACTTTAAGCTACAATTCCGTGTTTTTCTCTTGTACTAAAACCTTTCACAAAAATTAAATCGAGTCTCACTTATTCTACTGAATAGATTCACTGACCAAATAAAAATATGCAAGAGGCAAAATCGGTATTGTGGGAGGGATTTTATTATCAGTATTAGAACTCTTATTTTCCTTTTTTAAATGTCGTTAATGTGAATGAACCTTGGTACACTTACAGGTACACTCTGCCGGTCGAGTTGCCTCGGGGTATGGGTTGGACTGAAAAGCAGTGCTATCACTGAGTCCAGTTCTTTACGCAGTTTTATGCTGCAGCACAGGTTTTTTTTAAATGTATTTATAAAGTTGGTAAATGCAATTTAGTTTAGTTTTATTTATCTTTTTGCATATAATTAATTTTTACTTGTTGTGCTACATGCTTAAACTAGAATAAACGCATTTCTTTCTTTCTGTTTTTAAAATAATTTATTAATATTTTAAGTAGTTCAAAAGAAAAGTTATATTCACTTTGTAAATACTAGGAACAGATACAGGCTAGCAGTACTATTACTTGCTACTAATAGGCACTCGATCCGACAGAGCCGGTAGTTCAGTCTTGTCCGCCACCATGTTCAAATACTTTGTTAAGCAAATATAAAAATAACTGAAAAGGTTATTAAATTATTAGGGATATATAGATGATAACAATTCCTGCGAATTAGGTAAACTCTACCAAGCCACTTCTGTTTGTGTTGTGCAGTTAATTGTGTAACATACTATATGATTTTAAACTGTACTTTTGTCAAATAAAAATATCCCGCCGGGTTTCTTGCTGGTTCTTCCCATCTTCCGAACCAGTGGTTAGTTAAATATGACTTTCAATATGTGTTAGTTATAATCTATATAGAATTAAAAAACTGCTATTTCTATTTGCACCCAACAACCTTCCACAACTACTTGTTTATACACCAGTAGCAAAGACCTAAATAATAGGCCTTTTCAAATCAAAATAGTTTTTGTTTGGCTAAGAATTCTAAACTGAAATAATTATATTTTAAAAATATGTAATTTTTTTCAAGATTTAGTTATATGTTATTGATAAACGTTAAGTTTTCATCGCGTTTGAATCTTATTCATCGCAGTCCTTCTCCAACCTTCATGGCAGTTACGCCGAACAAGCGGCATGCAACAGCATCGACTAACAGACCTGTAGAGCGAATTCTACAAACAAACGCACTACCTGTTATTGGTTTGCCCACTTCTCTTCTGGAAATTTCAGCCTGAAGAATGAACCCCGTGGTTGTCCGAATTAAAGGCGATTAAGGAAGCTGATGATACTCAATCTACAGCTGAGTTAGCAACAGCTTTCGACATTACCATCAAAACAATATTGATCCATTTGCGTCAAATTGGTAAAATGTAAAAAGCAAAAGACTCTCTCACTCAAGAGACTTGTCATAAGAGGTCTCTTAACAGTTGCTACCTTGCGTTGTTACTGATATAGTTTGGTAGTCTAGGGTCTATAATATTTTACTAACTATACACTCATTCTCAAAGAAGTCAAGTACTCTATCGATCGATTGACCTACAAATCAATCATGTATGAAAACCGTGTGGTAGAGGCGTACGGAACCGTGTGGTTCCATCGGTGTTTAAAGAGGTGGCTTTGGGATTTTTTATAGAGTAAAGGTGACAAACGAGCACACAGTTCTGCTAGTAAGTGGATGCTTTGACCTATAGACATTTACATTTACCCTCAATTAGGAATCAAAATGCAGATGTGTTATCACTCTGGATGACTAAGACGGAATGCCTCATTTCGAGTAAAAAAGGTCTCCGGTTCTCTACTCCCATCATAGGAAACACAGCAATTCTTTCAAATTTCAATACTTGTATTCTGTGATAGTGTAGTCTTTCCCGAGTCGAGCCGACCCATTCATGGTACAATCGTAATACAACTGCAGCTTGGCTCTACCACATACATACCACATATACCACAGTAAATGTCAGAAAAATGTTATTAAACCATATTGTAAATTACATGTTATAGCTGCTAGGTGGATTTTATAATATCTATATTATGTCAATCTTTATGCTTATCAAGGAACGAAGTTTTCGTGACCAAAAATGAAGTAATATTTATTTCAAATATGGCAAAGAGTGCGAATTACCGCGACGAGTCATTACATCTTTGATCTCAGGAGTGACGTATCTGCATTTTTTTCAACGTTTTTGCATAATTGATTTTTTAATACAGTTGCTCAAAAAGTGGCGTATTGCAGGGACGTACAGCGTTCGTAATGTGGGCTATGACACCACAAAAATAATGTCTATTAAAAGAAAAAACCAACCACGAAGTTTTTACTGAAAAAAATTCATAAAAGCTTTTATGATTCATGCAAATATTTCTAAAAAGAAGCTGCAAATTTGTTTCAATATTAGATTTAATAATTTGATTCAATGAGTTAGGTTAGGTTTCATTTCATTTCATCTCATTAAATTTCATTTTCATTTCATATCAATAAAAAAATTATACTGAAGACTTGGCTGTATGGGCATACATAGTTCCCTTTGCCTACCCAGAATGGGTGAAGAAAACAAAAAATATCTGCTTTATAATGGGTGCGTTTGGCAGAAAAAAGTGCTAGCAAGCGTTTGTAAGAAAAATGGCGATCGTAAGCGGTAAGCGCTGTCAAATCGTAAGTGGCTATTTTCCTCCAGGACACGATGTTAATTTTAACCGGGAAACCTAACCTATTTAAATATATGTTTGTAAAGTATTCATATTAAAAACTTACCAATCATGAATTTTCAATAACATGTATATGTTTATTCATGTCATTATATTACTTAAAACTAATATTGCACAAAACAACTTATAAACTCTACTTCAAAACAAACAAATTAAATAAGCAAAATGGCGGATTATGTCAGCGCTACCGAAGTAGGAATCGTGTCCTGGCCGAAATCTATTTCAGCTCTTGAAAGCGCTTGCTAGCGCTTTCTTCTGCCAAACGCACTCACGGTTGGCGCCATTTTTCAAAAATGATCTTTGCGAGTTTAGTTGTTTCTTGCTCAAAATGTGTAATTTCGACGATATTCTATGAATTAACACCAGCGGAATATAACCTCAGTATAATTGCACAAAATGCTTCGGAGAACATTTTACCGGATACGACGAATTTATTGCTTGGCGAGCAGAGAAAAAAGCAAACAGTTTTTCAGAAAATGTTATGTTGGCACACTTCTCTTAACTCTCAGCAAAATTAAAACCTTTATCGCGGATGACTAAGACGGAATGCCTTATTTTGAGTAAAAAAGGTCTCCGGTTCTTTACTCTCATCATAGGAAGCACAGCAATATTAAGCTGCTGTTTTACGCTTGTATTCTGTGATAGTGTAGTCTTTCCCGAGCCGAGCGGACCCATTCATGGTACAACCGTAATACAACTGCAGCTTGGCTCTACCACATATAAAATGTAAATCTTAGAAAAATGTTATTTAACCATATTGTAAATTACATGTTATAGCTGCTAGGTGGATTTTATAATATCTATATTATGTCAATCCTCTTGCTTATCAAAGAACGAAGTTTTCGTGACCAAAAATGGAGTAATATTTATTTCAAATATTGCAAAGAGTGAGAATTACCGCGACGAGTCATTACATCTTTGATCTCAGGAGTGACATTTCTGCATTTTTTTCAACGTTTCTGCATAATTTATTTTTTAATACAGTTGCTCAAAAAGTGGCGTATTGCAGGGACGTACAGCGTTCGTAATGTGGGCTATTACATACTCGAGCTTTATCTTTACCTTTTCCGAACTCTTGCGTTCTCTTTCCCAACCGTCAAAATAATGTCCATTAAAATGAAAAAAACCAACCACGAAGTTTTTACTGAAAAAAATTCATAAAATTTTTTTATGACACATGCAAATATTACTAAAAAGAAACTACAAATTTGTTTCAATATCAGATTTAATGATTTGATTCAATGAGTTAGGTTAAGTTTCATTTCATTTCATCTCATTAGATTTGATTTTCTTTTCATGTCAATAAAAAAATTATACTGAAGACTTGGCTGTATGGGCATAGTTCCCTTTGCCTACCCAGTATGGGTGAAGAAAACGAAAAATATCTGCTTTATATTGGGTGCGTTTGGCAGAAAAAAGCGCTAGCAAGCGCTTGTAAGCAAAGTGGCGATCGTAAGCGGTAAGCGCTGTCAAATCGTAAGTAGCTATTTTCCTCCAGGACACGATGTTAGTTTTAACCGGGGAATTTAACCTAATTTAAATATATGTTTGTAAAGTATTCATATAAAAAACTTAACAATCGTGAATTTTTAATAGCATGTATATATTTATTCATGTCATTATATTACTTAAAACTAATATTGCACAAAACAACTTATAAACTCTACTTCAAAACAAACAAATGAAATAAGCAAAATGGCGGTTGTGTCAGCGCTACTGAAGTAGCAATCGTGTCCTGGCCGAAAACTATTTTAGCGCTTATAAGCGCTTGCTAGCGCTTTTTTCTGCCAAACGCACCCATTCTTTTACGGTTGGCGCCATTTTCCACATAGATTACTGTATTTATTGATTTTCCATAAATGTTCTTTGCGAGTTTAGTTGTTTGTTGTTCAAAATGAGTAGGTAATTTCGAGGATATTTTATGAATTAACACCACCGGAATATAACCTCAATATAATTGCACAAAATGCTTCGGAGAACATTTTACCGGATACGACAAATTTATCGCTTGGCGAGAAGAGACAAAAGCAAATAGTTTTTCAGAAAATGTTATGTTGGCATCATACTTCTACGAACTCTCAGCAAAATTAAAACTTCTACGTTATGGTCGAGGTTTTTGATGATAAAACGTATGCTGAAAATAAGAAATAACGTGGATACAAATGAATACCAAAGTTAGTTGAGTTTATTATGTTTTTATTATTTTATTAAATTGTTTCATTTTTCGCAACTGTATTAAAAATAGTTGTTCAGTACACGCGCGGAATCGTCATTGCAACTTGTTCCAACTGTCAACCCTTAACTTCGGCTGCGCCTCGTCTCGGGTAGACATTTATCGGAACTATATTATGTCGGATAGATGTAGATTTCCATGTGCTACAGCATCTACTCTCAGTCGCGGGGACTGTCTGCTTATTTTTCGGACTAAAAGTATTGATTCTACTTTCGTATAGACTATTTCAACATCAGTTTCTTTGACGTCATTTAATGAGGTGTCGGCAGGAGTAGATCATTAAAGTGAGAGTTTTTCAAGACATCGTTTGTGCGGCTGTTCAAAGGTGCCCACAGATAAGTTAGACACATCCAAACTTCTACACTTACTGATTTAATTACTGTATACGAAATAATTTGAACTATATTAGATATTTTTATAGAATAACTAGCGACCTGTTTTGGCTTCGTCTGGGTAAGATCTATCTTTTTTTGTTGTTTTAGGGGTCAAATGAGCATGCGGTTTAACTAATGGTGAAATGACGGCTCCGTGGCGCATCGGCTTAGCAATAAGTTACAGCGCTAAGGGCCGCGGGTTCGAATTCCGCACGTAACAAGTATTTGTATGGCCTACAAGTAATTGTTCCGGGTCTGGATGTTTATCCTTGTGAAATGTATGTTTGTAAACTGCCCCCACGATACAGGAGAAAATGCTAGTGGAGGTGACGCCTAAAAAAAAGAAAAAAAAAAGAACGAAGTGGCAACAGACTACCGCCGCCCATGAACGATTGCAACACCAGGGGAACTGCAGGTGCGTTGCCAGCCTTTTAAGGCGACGATAAGCGCTAGCAACCTTGAGCCAGTGGAAGGAGCTTGCGCTTCACCCCGGCTAGCCCGCATCAGATAATCATTTTTTATTTCAGCGAAGATTTTAGAGTAACCATGCGTTTAGAATTGTGAGGACTATCTGACAATAATATTAGATTATGAAGAAATAAAAAAGTGAAATATGTAAAGAATTTTATCAAATTGAATTTAAAATTCATCAAAATTTTAAATTCTTGATAAGAAAGTAAAAAGATGTCTTTATTGTCTATTTTCGAAATTATTCTTTGTTCATTTTTTGTCCTGTTTCTTTTTATTTTCTTTTCATCTTCCTCTTTTCTTTGCGTTCCTGTATGGCACTTACTATGTAAGGGGTCTCTAATTACCATATTCCTCATATGACTAGGATCAACCACTTGTGGAAGCAGGCAATCCGTGTAGAATCTTATCAAAATATGTTTCATTCTAATACGCCATAAAATATTATCCTTGTAATTAATTCAATTTTGCAAGGAAGTTTACCCCGGACCAAATATCAAGCATACACTTAAATTTTCCACTATTTTCAGGGTAATAATAACATTCAAGTATTTTTATAAACTAGAATCCGGACTCTCTCTACTACGATCTTGTATCGTTACCCTACACTGCAATACTCACCTCTTTTCTGAATTTACTTCTTGAAAATTTTGGTATTTTATTTTCTCCTAAACAAAAAGAAAGTCAGCTTGTGAAATAAAAAAAATATTTATAACAATTAAAAATTATTTATATCTGGGCCAAATGACACCATTTTTACGTAAGGATAGAGCAGAAAAATGATGATCGATTTAAAACACAGTATTCACCTCAGCAGTCTGTTTTCTTCGAGTATAAGGCGTTTAAGTTGGTTAGATTTACCAGCGATTTTAGCACGAAAGTTTCAATGAAACGAAATCGTTTGTTTGCTTTGAGCGTCAGCGTGACTCGTGACAGTGGTCACCGATGCACTGACGGCCGTTGCCCCGTAAGAGGTCCTCAGCTAATCCACGCTAAAATTTTTGGTTGTAAACAAATCGTGATATAATTCTTTAAGTTAAAAAATTACAGTGTACTAACAGAAAGAAAGGAAGAAACATTTGTTTGACCAATACACTACATTAAGAAACATAGAAATGGTTAGCAAAAATTACACATTGGTAATAATGCCGTTGTATGATGTCATAGAGTTACCGCCTCAGTGATAATCTATCGATGATAATACATTTTAAAAAATGAGTTTATTTTTTCAACAGAAAATGATGAGCACGCAGCTTCTAGCGACAATTGTCTTCCTGCTGACCCTGGTTGCGACTGGGAGCAGGATCAAGTGCTGGCAGTGTGGACAGTACAGCGATGGGGTTGGATCAATAACACCTTGCAACAACAGAAGCGCCACTCGTCTGACAGAATGTCCACCAGCTGCGAAGTATTGTATTGTAAGTAGCTAATGGACACCTTGCGAGATGAATTGAGATAAAATAGAGACGGTATATTTAGTAAAGCCACGCAGCTATATTACGGTAGTAGCATGAATGGGTTGGCTCGACTGGGGCTGAACCACGATCACTCAGAATACTAGCATAAAATAGCAACCTAATGCTACTGTATTTCGTATGGTGAGTGTTCAGAACCGAAGACCCTTTTTACTGAAAACGAGGCATTCTATCTTAGTTCTTAAGAGAGACAACGCCGTGACAACGCAGTTACTAGGAGTGAAATAAACAAACGTCAAATTCCTACAACAAAAATACAGTTTTTTATAGAATACTGGTAAAAAACGAGCACACAGTCTATCCGATGGTAAGTGGATGCTGTAGCCCATAGACATCTACATTTATTCTCTATTAAAAATCCTCTATTAAGGATGCAGATGCATTGTCGCCCCCTGAGAACTAAGACGGAATGCCACATTTCCAGTAAAATGGTCTCTGGTTCTCTAAATATCATTTGTTCTTGACAGTTAATCTATGCATTCGCACAACTCTTGGTAATAGGGTATTACACCCATTATCAAAAAGTGTTTAAAATGAACCCTAGAGTGAAAATGAGCCACTATAATTTTTATATAAATTTTTAAAACCGAATAGTGCCATTAAATATTACTTTAATTCAATCATTTTAAATTTTTGCGTGAAAACGCTTGCCGCCATGCTGTTCAACTCGTTACGTTACTATCCTATAATTTTGCCGACTTTGCAAAGGCATAAAATACTTTTTAAAGTTTCATAACGAGTTATCATCTATATCATTGTTGTGTTGTGCCTGAATGCAAAAATACGAGCATAAGAACGCCGGGAAAGGATTTAAATATAAGAAATACTTGGTTAAAACTGACAAGAAGATATCAGATTACATTATCTACAAAAACTTGAATATTCTTCTGTGGAGACAATTTTGATGTAAGTTGGACTTATTATAACTATCGTTATACAAAACAAAAAATCATGAGGTGAAAGGTATCGCAAGTCAAATTTTGTAATAAATTACGTTAACTTAGGTATTATAACTACTGATTGCTAATCATTGTAGTTATACAAGTAGATAAACTAAACTATGATAGCTACCATATGATAGTGACCATGGAATTCGTGGCGAGCGATATACATGTTAACGTCGAGTCCGTGATAAAAAAATAATTTAAAATTGTAAAACCAGTAAAATTTTTACTTTACTGTACCAAAAACTGTAAATAAACATCCAAAGTTATAGTGACAGTGTTATTTCCGCAATTGTGATCCATTTACATATAAAAATAACAATTTCCGCAATATTTTTATTCTGCTACAAGTTCTAGTGAAAGTAATAAGAACTAAACAAAAAAGTAAAAACACAGTGAACACAGTGAAAAGTGATTGTATACAGTGTAAAAAATAATATCAGCATCGACTAAGCAATAAATTTTTGTAGCATGAATCATAATAACGATCTCGGTACATTTTAAATAACAGTAAGCAGCAAGTACTCGAAAATTTCAATACAATAAGCAAAAGACAGACCTATAAACACTTGTACCGCACGAGAAATTGTGAGTTCGTATCGCAGATTTAGCGGATCTTTTTCATAATTTATGTTGAAAGTTATTTCGACATCAAATTTACGTATTTATTCCTAACTTCTTATTTCAGTTGATATCTGAATTTGTATTTCTATTAAGATTCTAATTGATATTTAAATAGCGCTCAATTGGATTATCCACAATACTCTTTAAAAACTGAGCAAATATAATGTCATCTTCAAAGAACAACGTTCTAAAAATAAAATGCGACAAATGCAAAACCTTACTTACCAGACGTGAACACCTATCTTATTCACAATGTAAGCGTAAACTTGACCTGGTATGCGCTAACGTTTCATTTCATCGATTTAATATCATGGATGCAGAGAGGAAAAAGAGCTGGAGATGTGACAAATGCGTAAATAAAACTTCTTCTGCAACAAAATCGGGGCCATCGTCCGTCTCAAAACAATCATAATATGCACCACAAAATAGTAGTTAATATAAGCTCCAACTTGTCAGATGAAAACTATTATGTAACAAAGAGAAACCACAAAAAACTAGACTTCACGTCTCCTCAGAGGAATTAGCACATAACTTAACCGAGGACTATGCGAGTAATACCTCGTCAACGTTACTTGAAGACACGCCGAAAAGTTTACCAAATTTATCAGTTGATGATGACTCAGAACTTATTGAAGAGATAAACCTGCTTAAGACTCAATTAGCTATTGGCTGCAATTAGCTCAATTAGCTGGCAAAAATATTAGTGACCAGTGTAATTGAAAACCCGTATTAATGTAAAAAGACTCAATTCCCATATTCAAACTATTTTAAAGTGTTTCAAAAATGTCAACTACCTAGATTTAAGTTACAATTGTATATATCCGTATCGTAGAGTAAATAATGTGATAGATACAATTGACTAAAAAAAGTATTTCCTATGTAATTCAAAAAATAACAATGGCATACCAAAAGCTGACTGCAGGTCACTGGAAACCAATATAACCGCAAAGCCAGGCAACATCCCTTTCTATTTTAAAACTCTTAGAAAACATAAAACGGCTAATGATGGGTCAATCCCTATTAACAAAAAAGTGGAACCTCCTAAAGGCACGATTCCATACTACTTTAAGACAGTAAAAAAATACGTTTGTACACAAAAAGACACTGATCAGCTTTTTCGTTAGGAACGACAATAAACATAACTCTTTTCGACTTCTTCATCGAAATATAGCTGGTGTAATAAATAAAATTGACATTATAGACTTGACGCTAACAGAATTATCACAATCTTGTAAATCTATTGACATTTTATATTTAACTGAAACGTTTATACAACGAGGTTGCGAGGCCAATTTGAATTTAAACGGATATAGGTTGGCTGCGTCGTTCTGTCGGCCGAAACAGAGACGGGGTGGCGTTTGTGTTCTCAGTAAAAAGGATTGGAATGCAAACCTATTGATATTGCTAACCAACTTCCTTGTCCCTACCACTTCGAATGTTGTGGAATAGAAATCGCGCAATATAACCTTACCATTATTTGCATTTATAGAACACCGGATAGCAATGTTAATCTATTTTTTTACAAATTAAATGAGCTTTCATATCATTTAATAAACAAAAAAACGTGCAAAAAATATATATTATGTGGCGATTGGAATATAGATATCCTCAAAGAAGGAAAAAATACGTACGAGCTATTTGAAATATTAGAAAGTTACAATATATCTATCCATATTAAAACCCCTACTAGGAAAAATGCATGTATTGATCAAGTAGCCAGCAATATAAGCAAGGTAGATGCCGAGATCTTAAACCTGGCATTATCAGACCATGAAACAGGTAAAGCCATATCATTTCAAATTCAAAGAAAATCTACTGTAACAACCTGGCATGAATTTCGCAGAGACTACAGTAAAGAAAACATTAAAAAGTTTTCTGACTGTCTATAGCATCTCTCCTTTTCGGAAGTGTACGATCAGACCAGTGTTGACGAGGCCTATAGATCATTCCATAACTTGTTAACTCTATTTCATGGACTTTGCTTTCCTATAATTAAACTTACGAGAAACAACATGTGTAACAGAGATAGGTGGAAAACAAAAGGTATAAAAAAGTCAAGTATTACGAAAAGAAAAATACATTCTTAATAGTAAAAATACTTGCAAAGCTGTTTGGAATTCAATAAATTCAAGTATTAATGAAACTACCCAAATTAATAAAATTGACGTAATTAAACTTAATGACCAAACAATTAGTAACCCTGGCATGATATGTGAATTATTTAACAATTTTTTTATTGACCTAAGTCACATAAATAATACAAATAAGTCTGGTAAAAATTCTGCTCACAAATTACAAATCCAAATACAATTTTCTTACAACCAACGGAACCAGCAGAAATTAAGAAAATAATCAAAGAATTAAAAAACACGAATTCAGTTGGCTACGACGAACTCAGTACCAAAATACTAAAGTCATGTGCCTGCTATATCTGTACACCACCGAGTTTCCTTATAAACTTATCATTTGTCGAGGGCTCATTCCCGCAACATCTTAAGAATTCTATAATAAAACCAGTTCACAAAAAAGGAGATGAAAAAGATCTCAATAACTATAGACCAATAACTTTGATCCCCGTAATATCAAAGATATTTGAGAGAACTATGTACAATAGACTAAGTAAATTTATACAAAAATTTGGTATCTTAACTGAAGATCAATTCGGTTTTCGCAAAAACAGATCCACGACTTTAGCATGCTTCAATTTTATTAAAGACATAGCAGAGAGTATCGATAGAAAAACTCCTGTAACTGCTCTCATGCTGGATATGACCAAAGCTTTTGATCTTGTTGACCACGAAATTCTATTAAAAAAATTGAAAGTTACGGGATAAGAGGTACGGCTTACACATGGCTAAGCAGTTACTTGCAAGGCCGAAAACAATGCACAGAAATCACTTGGCTAACGCAAGCACGACAAAACAACATATTTACCAAAGAACTACATCGTTCACAGTTTAGATTCAATAACCGTGGTATCCCTCAGGGTAGTATTTTAGGACCTTTATTATTTTTGCTATATATTAATGACTTGTCTAAAATAACCAATCATAAATGCATCTGTGTTCGCGGACGACACAACTTTTATATTTAAATGCACCAAAAAAGACATATATGAAACCGAAATAAATAATTCTATTAATACTATTGTGACATGACTTAATTCAAATAATCTTTTACTAAATATTGACAAAACAAAAATAATACAAATTGGGAATTACAAAATGGAACCTATAAATATGAATACAAAATATGAAAATTCAAAGATAGAAAATGTTGAATCAGTTATGTTTTTAGGTATAAAAATTGACAAAAATTTAAACTGGAAGCTTCACATTGACCAGATTTGTACAAAATTAAACCGGTTTGTATATGCTTTAAAAAGATAGAGAAAAACAATATCACAAAACGCAGCCCTAGCTGCTTATCACGGTTATGTGTCGTCAGTATTATTATATGCTCTGCCTTTGTGGGGAAATTCTGTTGATATGGTTAGAGCGTTTAAATTACAAAAGAAATGTGTGCGAGCGATATGTGGTGCGTGGTTTTTTGACAGCTGCAAGCCTTTGTTCAAAAAGACACGCATATTGCCGTTGCCATGCATGTATATTCGAGATATATGTATTTTTGTAAAGCGACACCCGAACTACTTCAAAACCCACGCTGAATCTCTCGAAAGGCACACAAGGCATAAAAATCAATTATTCCATCCCAAATGCAGCTCTAGATTTTATGCAAATAGTGCTCCTATAATGTCTATTAAAATATATAATAAATTGCCCAATAACTTAAAAGAAATGCCTTTGAATAAATTCAAAATTGAGATTAATAAATGGCTTCTTGACAAGTGTTATTATAGTGTTAAGGAATATTTTAATTAATTGCAATATTATTTAATGCATTATATAATTTATTTAATCTTTTGACATATATGTACAATTAAATTTGATTATTTTAAGATATATTTGCACACCGGTACAACTCCCGGTAGAATATTATTGAGACTTACTTTTATACTAAATACCTGTATTACCTAAACATTTTATTCTGCAAATAAAGATTTTGACTTTGACTTTGACTTTGACTACTGAACTATATTTTTTCAAATTACACTCTGACCAGGTATTGTGTTTTTGTACAAACAATAGTTGATAATAGGTACTTACATTAATGTTTTAACATTCCTCAACTCAGCGGAACAAAAATTGGGATTACATGCCAAAAATTTCGCCTCCATCAATTTGTTTACCCTTGGTAGATTAGTACTATCTATATTTACGAATTCGTAAATCCATGATGCCTTTTGAATAAAATTCGGAATAAAATTCAATAATCGTAATGAAAATTTGAACAATTTCGAAATAATACAGCACATTAGCTAGTTCTCTTAACCAGTGACACAGAACACTAATACGCTTAGGATGGATCAGTGACGACACGACAGTCTCGAATATACCGGACAGCGCTTTGCAGACTTAAGGCACAGACCAAACATTCTTAGAATTGAAATATAAAACTCATAATGCTATTTCACAAATAGTAATGAGTATATACAACTAATTCCTATGAAACAAACTAATGTTTAAAAATAATGTTTAGCAGGGATGGGAGATGTGATAAGGATATAGAACGATGAGTGAATGCAGGCAATAGAGTAAATGGGGCCCCACACTCTATTGTGAAGAGTGAAAATGTGTCGAAAAAGCCACGTATAGCAATTCACAATGCTGTGTTGGTCCCTATTTTAACGTATGGTAGTGAAAGTTGGATATGGCAGAAGAAGCACGAGAGTAGAATGAACGCAGTAGAAAGGCGGTCGTTGACGAGTATGTTAGGGCTGAATCTGAATGACAGCGTGAGAAATTGTGTGATAAGAGAAGAGTGTGGTTTGCACGATGATGTTGTGACCAGGATTAAGAAAGGAATGCTTCGGTGGTTTGGTCATGTGGAAAGAATGAATGAGGAAAGAGTGACAGAAGTGAACCGAAGAGTCGAAAAGGGACGTCCTAGGCGAAAGTTTATCGACCAAATTGGCGATTTATTGAAAACGGGCCAAATTAGGAGCACCCTTAACCGACGAGTATGTATGCGTAGGTATATAAATGTGAAGGAGGCGAGAGAGGTGTGTCAGGATCGTGCCAAATGGAAGTCTGTAGTCTCTGCCTACCCCTCTGGGTGACAGGCGTGAGTGTTTATGTATGTTTATATATATATATATATATGTACAAACAAATGCTGTGAACTTGCGGCGTAAGAATATCCACTAGTCCCGCCAAATATGCGCTCTAAATAATCTCTCACTATTTACCATAGATCGGTAATGGGAGTAAAAGGTAGTTATAGTTACACCAGCACCACCCATAATACGAATAAAGCGTCCATCAGCATAAATACATAAACGCTGAGTATGTAGTAATTTAAGTAGACTGTAAGCTTAGGATTAAGAATTGTAAAAAGACGATGGACAGAATAAATTCACATCTCTCCCCGTGAACACGTAGTTTTAATTAGTTTTTACAAAGCTCTCGGCAGCTCCCGCAACTTGACTAGGTTGAGACGTCACTTCACCTTCAAAAAAGGAAAAATTTCCTTCTCCTTCAGTTTGAATAATGCTCCGCTATTGCACCGTGTTGTCCTCTTTTCATCATTATTAATTTAATTAGTTTTAAAGTTTACAATCGCTAGTGTTTTTCGGCTGTACACTATCATATACATACAGTTACAGCTACAACATTACTCACCACAAATTTAGAAATAACACCGATTATTGATAGTGAGTACGAGTTTTTCTTCTTCTTATAGAAGAGGGGGCAAACGAGCATGCGGCTCACCTGATGTTAAGAGACTACCGCCGCCCATGGTCAACCGCAACACCAGGGGAATTGCAGGTGCGTTGCCGGCCCTTTAGAAAGGAGTAAGCTCTTTTCTTGGAGGTCCCCAGGTCGTATCGGTCCGAAAAATCGCCGGTGGTAAACTATTCCACAGAGAGGTCGTATGCGGAAGAAAACTCCTTCTGAAACGTACAGTGGTGGACCGCCAAGCATCCAGATGATGACGGATCGGGACGTTTGCCGCGTAGTGCGTTCAGGAAATTTGGCCGCTGGGATTAATCTGAACAATTCCTCAGAGCACTCCCCGTGATAGATGCGATAAAAAACGCAAAGAGATGCAACATCTCTTCTCAGTTCTCAGTAACTAAATTTAATTCCTCTAATTTAAGATAAGTTCATTACAATAAATTCTCCCGCGCAATCAAATATTAACGGCCACTAGGTGATATCTCGTGCCCGGCTTGATTATCTACTACACCATAGTATCCTGTGGGTATCGTAAGAGGCGACAGCTCACCAAGCGTGTCAACTATGGCAAAATCTCCCCTATGAGTCAATCTATGCAGGAGGCCTATGTTCAGCAGTGGAAAAAAGGCTTTAAGGGGAAATATAATCTCAAATGGCTTAGCAAGATCCTTCGTTATGCCGAAAATATTGCAGCATTAATTTTGAAATAAATATATGGTAAAGTTGAGGATTAATGTTAAGGACTATGTTAGACGAAAACACGATTTTGTAAAATTTTCTCGATAGAAAAAAATCCAAAATTACCTCCAAAATAAACAATAAACCGCTGTTATTCATAAAATACTTTAAATAAGATCATGAAATTTTGCATACTAACAGAACTAATTATAAAGCAGTTCTTATGTTATTTACTGTTTTTAAAATACCATTATTTTCACTAAAATTACCTAAACTATCGGCCTCTTGAAGCGTGATTCCTGCCGCACGGTCACTTCACTTCGGCCTTTGAAGGCGGAGGTTGTGTCGCTTACGATCAGAATATACATTACGCAACAGGACGACGTAAAATTAAAATGGGAAATAACCGTAATAAAAATAAGAAGGGACTGGCTTGGCGTTAAGAAACAGGCATAAATATGATAAACCTAATAAATAAGTGTCTAACGACCTATCTACTTACAGTATTAGTGATTACAAACATGTCGGTACATAGCATACGACGTGCGGGCAAGTGGGAACGAAATTAGAATTTGAGCTGACTTACTATATCCCCTTAATGGAATGTATAATGAATATAACTATCTCTCTAGAGATCTATTTTCTAGATGTTAGCGCTGTTAGTCTATGCGATTCTGCAGCTTCATCTGACTCAGGGCTCGTAATTAAAAGAGGGAAAGGCAATGAGGTGAGGATGATGATGAATGGTTTATGACTTGGTATTGTTACCAATCATCATGTCGCCTTTTTAGGCGTTTTTGAGCTATCTAACCGCAGTCCAAGGGGGGGGGGGAGTGCGGAGCCCCGTCCTGACTGCTGAGCTCGTGTCGGTCGATGGTCTGGGTGGTGAGAACCGCCCAGGAACGCGGGTGTACGGTGTGTACGCGGTGTGAGCTGGAACGCGTCATGCCCGTTTGCGGGTGCGACGCGCCCCATTCGTAATCCTGGTAATGTTTGTCCCATTTAGTGTGGGTGTAGTGTCATTATCTGATGTTCCTGCGACGTTTGGGTCGACTGGATCGAGCGGTTGAGGTGGTTCTATTAACACATTACGTAGTCTACGGAGATAGGGCACGACGTTTGCTATCGTAACGTAGTTAGCTGCGTTTGTCACTAGCGGGTTAGGGTGGGTTTCTACTCTTTCAAAGTGGCGTTGGGACATCTCCTTAAAGTATTCGGAGATAGATGGTAATTCACAATAATTGTGTAAATCAGAGTTCCGTTGATACCATCGTGCACCGGTGGCTTTTCGGATGAAAAAAGTTTTGTACTCTTTGGAGTTTTATAATGTGCATTCTTCGACCGCTGATGTGAGGTGAGTCGAAAGGGTGCCATTGGCCTCCTCTAGTTAGTCTATTTTGTCAGGTATAGTGTCCAAATGCTGGAAGTTCGTAGACTTAAGTTTGACCTCAAATTTACGCCAGTCGACAATAGTTTTGGTCTGAGGGACCTCACCTGCCGGCCGGCCCAGTTGTAAAACGACCGACCTGTGGTCTGAGACTAGTTCGATAATAACCTCTATCGAATTAATAGTAAGTCGGATGTCTTTTAGCAGTGCTATATCAAGGACGTCCGGATGTTGGTTATTTGCAAAAGGATAGCGTGTTGGACTCTCGGGAGCGATAACGTCGAAGTTAGGTCTCTCCGTGAGGTCTCTTAAAATAATCCCATTAGCATTGTTTGCGTTAGAATTCCAGCTAATGTGTATGCTATTTAGGTCTCCCGCGATTAATACTTAAGGGCCTAGGTTTAATAGAGCCGATATGTCGGTATCTAATACACTTTTTAAGGGAGGCAGGTATGCTGATGCAACTATTATTGGCGGATGGCAAGTAAGTGCTATCCTACAGACCGACGCTTCTAAGTTAGTGAGCGGCGGAGTATCTATCGGTACACATTGCAAGGATCTTTTGTTGTAGATCAAGGTGCCGCTTTTAGGTCCGGTCAGCATATGATTTCTTACTAAGGTATAATTGGCTATTTTGGGATCGCTCAAACTAGGTTTCAAGAAGGTCTTTTGCACTAGCATGATGTCGATATCATGGTTGCGTAAAAAATACATGATCTCTTCCTTTTGATCTCTGATACCGTTTGCATTAAAGAACGCAACAGTCAGAGACCTAGGCTTGGTTCTACCTATAGGTCGTGCTTCCATTTTAATTACGAAAGAAGTTGGTTTAGGCGCACTGGAACGAGCCTATCGCTTGAATAAGACTGATATGCTCAATGGTAGCATTGAGCCTGTCTTGAATAAACTTGGCTTCGCGAAGTTTGCGGGCTAAGGTTGTGACTTCGGCCACATTTATATTGCTGGCGAAGTTGAACACTAACGAAAGGTCAGTATCGATGTTTGACGGTGCCTGAGGGGAGGGTTTGGGCTTCTGGGCCTGGCGAGGAGGCACTGGCCGTGAGGCGGCTGGCTGACAATCGCCGGGGCTTAACCCATGCGTTGGGTTTAGGTGCTGAAGGCACCGGAGGGCTTGGGCCTTGCCCGAAAGTCCCTCTAACGGGGGAGGGCTTGGCTGTAGCCTGAGCGGGTGCGGGTTGCGGCACCGAGTTTGGTGCGACTGATGGTTCAGAATGCCGTGGGCGTGACCTACTGGAGTGGCCCGCTCTCCCGCGTCGGATTGCTCCTCCGTTCTGCTTCCTTCGCGGCGCTTTGCTACACCCACGATAGCTCGCTGGGTGTCCCTCTTCGCCGCACAGAATACAGCTTGGAGGACCCTCCGACTCGTGCGTTCGGGGGCAGTCGGGTGTGCCATGATCGCCTAGGCACTTAACGCACCTAGGCCGGGCGAAACAATCTCTGGACGAGTGGCATTGGCCAACGATGCCCCTATTGCGCGGGGACTCTACAGCAAACCCCGTGAGGTTGCAGATCCGGGTTATATTAAATATTTCTTTGCCCACCGGAGACAGGTCCAATATTACTAGGCAAAGATCTAGATACCGTTTTTTATCGGTCGCGTGGTGAATCCTATGCACTTCTCTGACTGGTAAATTTTGCGATTTAGGATCGCTTAAGATGTGCTCGGTTTCAAGCTCTTATGTGTGAAAGCTCAGATTTTGAGCTTTAAGATGCGCAGTTAAAGCGCGGAAATCGTCCGTCGTTGCGACGTGGATACGAATGCCCTGCGGTCCATTGTGGACTTTGGGGCAGAAGATCTTTTTAGAGTCTATCCACTTGGATAGGTTGCTCCAGCGAGATTTATCCTGCAAAATTATAGGGGGTGGCGGCTTCTCCTTCTTTACTACAGCCGGAGTCAGCTTCGCGGTTTTGTCCGCGGTCTTGTTGCGCGCAGAAGGCGCGACTTTTTTAGACGGAGTGGCGTTGGGCGACGTAGGGGCTGAGTGAGGCTCGTCTCCCTTTTTCGCGGCGGCGCGCTTACGCTTTTTACCCGAGACTAGGGTGAAGCCTTCGTCTTCGGGTTTTTTGGGTCGAATGTTATCCGTCTCCATCCGGAGCCTGATTTCGGCGTCCGAAAACACCAGGGAGGGGCCGCGAGTCGAGAGCGCAGAAGGCGCAACCGTGTCGATGGACACAGGTGTCGAGGGCCCGTTGCTCGGCCGTCATAGGGTCGTCGATCTGTAGTACGGGGCGTTCAGCGGTGAGCACATTACGTTGAGCTAAGAACGTAGCCCAAACGTCTGGGCACACTCGACTTAAAAAGTCGGTGATTTCGGCTATTGAGATAGTCGCCATCGTGTTAGTGAATAAAATAAACACTTGTGTATCAAGCCCCCCCGGCGAAATGTGTGCCTAAACGAACACTTATACAATTAGCGCGTTGGTACGCTAGGTTGTGTACCTAGCTGTCGCCTAATGCGACAAGCGAACACAGAATTTAAACAATAGAATTGCTGCCTCTGAGGCAGCGGGTGTGCAATAAACTACTTACGGTTTACTGGAAATCGGCAGAACGTGAGTCACTAACTAGCACTACACAATAGAACAATGGGCCGGCGGCACGATGCACCTGGCGGCCGTAAAGGCGCACAACAACACTGAAGCACTTCCGCGAGCAGGTAAAATGTCTTTGTCTTCTTTCTTGAATAAACGCACTGGGAGCGCATGGGCTCTACCGATTAATAGCACTTCACGGTTGGGTCGCAGGCGACCGTATGCGGCGAGGTACCTGACCGTACTCGGACCCACTGACTCACTCACCGGCCGGACTCTGCTCACTGACTGACTGACTACCACTCGAATATAACTGGGGCCGTGTGGTGGTATAAAATAGTCCATTGTCCCATTTCGTTTCGTAGGTATCGTAATAAGTGTCGGAAATACCAAAATACTCTTATGGCTTCCAATAGATGGCGGTATAATCATGTAGTTTATTACAAGCGTAAAATACCCAGACCGGCAGCGGGCAGCTGTGTCAAAAGCAGTGCAAAATCAGAGACAATATAAGACGATAATGTATTTATCGCTTCGCCTGACAATCATGATGATGAATGCAAATTCTTCTAATGTAAATTTGGCTAGGACTATAACAGGTTGATGAAAAGAAAGAAGTAGTACATCCTTTTCTCGTATGATCTAATATTAATATATTCAGCCCAATTGCATGTGCAATTATAATAAATAAAACTGGTTGATACAATGATGTCTTACGTATACTCAATAAATCAACTTTACGAGTTTTATCGCTAATTTTTTTCATTTACTTTAATTTAATACCCCACAAAGCAGCTTACAAGCAAAAATTTCACAAAGACAAATATCCAGACACGGAACAGTTATTTGTAGGCCATACAAATACTTGTTCCGTGCGGGATTCGAATCCGCGGCCCTTACCGCTCATTGCTAAGCCATAGAGCCACGGAACGGTTACTTTAAATTATCATTAGACATTAGACATAAGAATGTGAACACGAGAGGTTTTTAAGTTCACACGTCAGTTTTTTAAGTTAAGTTGGTTTTATTAAATTTTCGCGTGGCCCAAATCAAAAATTTCTGAGAGATGACTACATATTTGTACCATTTACTGCAGAAACTGGGATCCACGCGTAGTGAAGTCCCTAAAGAAACTGTATATGCAATTGGTGTTCGCTCAAATGCTAATTACAGCCTTTCCGCGAGAAAACGCAGCTGAATTTCTTTGCACGATACCACGGGGAGTAGAACTGTATGATAATGTTGATGTCTTGCAGTGGTATGCTTCAGTTGCGATTTAAAAAGATACTATAAGTTCGTACTGAGTAGATCGAGCCAAAAAGTAATAATTTTAATCTGAAGGTAGTCCTGATTGGCATCGGAATTGGTATGGCATCGGAACGTCAAACATATCTGTCCGTTCGCGAACTCTTACGGAATACAAAATAAGTCTAGTTTAATAACATTTTTGGTTTTAATTATTTTATTCCAGCTTTATAATGACGTAAATGTTTCAATGTTATTTAAATGAATAATTTTAAATAAATATTAAATTTCAATGGAAATCATACCAGGTTAAAGAAGTTAGTTCCAATCACTTCACTTTGCTCAATGGTATCATTATATCCTTTCAAAATCAAACTGTTTGGAAGTCGATCGAGTTAATTTGTGGCTAAAAGCGTCCTATAAATTTCCTCAAACTCTTCTTCACTTATTGATTGGAGTATCCTGAAATAAATTATTTTATGCGTAGAAATTTAAGATTAGGTGTTGTAATTGATCTCCGCATCGATAACAGAACCGAGAAGTAAACAGAAGATTTATGTACAAAAAAAAAATACAACAAATGTTAAATAAAATGCTGAGCAAAATATTTATTAATTTCCTGCTATGAAAATTAATAATTTTCAAAAGTAGAAAGTTATAGATTACGGTCCGATTTGACAATCGGTTAAGCCGTTATAAAGATATTCAAATAATAAATACTAAGAAACAATTAATCTCAAGTTTTTTTCTAAGAAAATTGAAATATTTGACTAATCAATTTCAGACATCAAAGACACTTTTTATACTTGATAAACTGCGGAGAATGCCGGCAATGAAGTTAAAATCGAATGACACGTATAAAAATTATGGGTAGTTGAAAGGAGATTTTTTTGTTTATTTATTTGAATTTTAAGGGAAACATATAGTACAATAAAAATACATTATAATAACACATAAAAGTAATCCTAAAACCAGTGAAGTTTCCACAGATATCTTATACATATTAAGAGCTTCCAACCACAATATGTATAAAAAATTAAAAAAATAACTAAATGGTATTTATAATTAATCATTATGTAAGTACTAAGCAGTTTAAAGTAATACAATACATACAACCTATAGTGGAGCAACCAATTATAAATTAAGTTTTACAATATTTTTTATAACTATTATATTTAAGGTAAAAAATATCTAGTTCACAATATTATAAGTTAAAATTTTTAGATGTACGAGATACAAAATTATTTGAAGCATACTTCGTTTTAATTTTCGTGCACCTAACCGGTGACACGCAAGATTCACTTTGCTTAAAAGTAGGGCAGAGTTTAATATTTCTATGGGCAGAGTCGATGATATCATGTTGCAATCTTTACAACATTTCATCTCTTATATCACGGCCTCTTATGTCTAAGCTATCAATAATGGAGTCTATAGAAGAATTATATCGCTTGAATTGACGCAGAAACTTATTATTGATTGTTTCAATCATTTTATCATAAACTTTGTATTAAGGATTCCAACATGAAGAACAATATTCAAGAATAGACCGCACCAGAGGGTTAAATGGTATAATTAATGGGTTGAATTGTCCAAAACCTACCACCTGCCACGTACCTCGTCCGTCATTTTCTTCGGATTATAGCTGATCACGCTAAATACATGAGGCAATTGTTCCCGGGAATCGAACCCAAGACCCTTAACCATTTTGTGACTATTCGTTTCCGGATTCGAACCAAGGAACACTATCGCTACACCGTGGTTGAATTTTGAGTTCTTGGAGCTCAAAAATTTAAAAATGATTAAAAAAACGATTATTTAGAGAATTTTAAATCGCTATAACTTGAACGTGTTTTAGACTTTTTAAAATCTTTTGAGATACGCATAACAAAACCTAGCATTTATAAGCTGTTTGAATTTTGATATTAATATGTGATCTCAGTAACAACCTGCTATCCAACTGAACACCAAGATCACGCAGTTCATTTTTTCTCTTTAGTAAATAATTGTCGCGCTTATAGTTAAAGAGGATTGGATTCTTTTTCCTGGTAAATGAGATAATACTATATTTTCGAGATGAGCGAATTGGGGCCTAACGTTACACAAGTGAAATATTCATCAGTATATTTTTTAGTTTTTTTGTAGACAGTAATGAAATACCTATTATGCAGTTTTATAATGGCATAAGAAATTAAATATTTAATAAAAATAATACTGACTTCCCTTATTTTCATTTTTAAACAATGCTGCCAGATGAAATAGGTTAGTTAATCGATTTTAATACAAAAATCGAAACAAGATTGAGAATACAAAACAAAATTAAAATAAAATATAAATAAAGTAAACTCTACTTCGGTTAACAGAATATATGAGCTGAAAACCTAAGTAAAAAATAGCCTAAGTAAAATATTAAGTTTAGTAGCAAGCGGAACCCATTAATTTTCTTTCGGTTTGTAATTTGAAATGGGTCCCGCCTTCCTGGGTTCCGCTTCAAGAGAATTTTGATCGTGTGGTTGATGTAGAACTTCCTATGATTTAGCGAACTAATCGCTTGATCTGAGAGTGATCTAACTCGGCTCAAAGCGACGTAAGCCTGACCTTTAATGAAAAGATTAAGTACTGCTTAAATCAACAACAGCCTGGTCTAAAGTTGGTCCCTGTAATTTATGTACTGTCACTGCCCAGCTCAAAATTAGTGGCAGTCTTTCCATCTTAGTCAACACTCGAGACTCGAGACTAGTTGGGACTCGGGACTTCAACCAAATGCTAGTACAAGAGTACAAGGCAGGCAAATGTCTGCTGTCTAGTACGGTACGGACTCATGCGAATGTGATCTCGGTGGACGCTGTTTTCATGTTGTATTGGAAACGTAAACAATTGTCGTCAATATGTAATATATTTTGATGAATTAAATTATATAATTAATATTAAGTAAAAGTATAATGCATGCTTTCAGCGGTATAAAAATGCGTTCATTTACCCACATTTGATAATCTATATATTTTATAATCGTTCGTAAGGAGTAAACTTCAGTTGTGCACCGGAGCTGACAAACTCACTTTTTATTTTTTGTTTTTCAGAACAATCCATTTTTTAATGTTATTTATAAGAAATAGTCAAACAATATTCTAAAAAATATTATAATTAGTCTCGTTACTATTAAGATTATATGAGAGATTAATGAAAATAATCAACTTTAAATTCTCCTTTCCGTTATTATGAGCTGCATCAACCTAGTATAGAATTATAGCAATAGTAAAAAAAAAATAGCAGCTTAAAATCAAGACATACAAAATCCATAGGTGAGTACTCCCATTCTAGAGTTTTTCAAATAAATCAAAGATAAAAATCATTAATAAATAAAAATCTTTTTAAAACAAATTTAACAAAATATAAAATAATTCTGTAAACGCGCCATCTACACGTACTTTGAACTACTACATCGAGTAAAGAAAGTAGTATGGCTATGGCGGAAGTCATTTGAAGTAAATTTTTATAATTATCTTAATTTATTTCTCGTTTAATATTAATTATTGTAATTTAGTTACAAGAATAATTATAATAATTTTGTAAAGTATGAAGGGAAGATTACAATTCATTATTACACACTTTACGTCAGTACGCACGTAAAATATGGTACCTACTTGAAACTATTGCGTATACTAAACTTTACGCGTACTTGATTCTTTATGGACTAGGTGGAACAGGTATTTGGATCGAGTATTTATACGGAATTGGACTATGATGGATATGTATATTTAATATAAATATAATATGTAAATATATTAATATATTAAAACATTTTAAAATAAATAAATTTAAGTTAATATATACTTTATCGTTGAATATAATACATTGCTTGTGTTTTTTTCTTGCGCCCGAAGCAATTAAGGGCAACCCTCCGGTAACGGGGGGGGGGGGGGGGGAGGTGGAGAATGCTCATAGCATGCCACACAGCCGGCTGCGTGGTTATGGGGAGACTTTTACCCTTTTACCCACTAAACTCCACCTTTAGGGATTGACTTACTGATCTGACGAGAGATCTTTAAGCCGTAAACGGACGCGACCCTCCTTGGCAGAAAGGAGGGCGCGACACACTTCTAAACGGCGAAAAGCCGCTTAGAAGTGTGCCTAACTAAGGCAGATTAAGAGAGTATTAAGTGGGTTCAGCCGGAGCCGCCAGGAGGCAGTTCTGGTCAGCCGAAACCTTGTTGCTTTTTTTTGCTTATACGCACTATAACAGAACGTAACCCTAGCGCACCCCGCAGCAATTCAGAACGATGACGTCGAACTAATTCTATTCTATGCGACTTTATACTATATACTATAACCATACTATACTATATACGTATACTATAACCATATTGATTTCTTATATTTACGCGAACACTACACATTGATATAATACTAGTTTTTACGGAATTTATCGCGTATATTTAACTTTTTAAATACCCGACGTTTCGAGAGCTTTACAGCACCTACTAGCGGCTGGGTGCTACCATCTGCTTGGGATCCTATAATAAATAAAATTAAATCCCAACCCGAACATACAACTGCAAGACTTCATGATACCATAACATCATACTGTGTAGATCGGAACAAAAGTTAAATTTTAATCTATGGTAACCGCGGTTAACTATGACATCTGAACGTTGAACATCTCAGTCCTTCCCGTGACCATAGGTGCTGTAAAGCTCTCGAAACGTCGGGTATTTAAAAAGTTAAATATACGCGATAAATTCCGTAAAAACTAGAATTATTTCAATATAACCATATTGTTGAATATAATACATTACTTGTGTTTAAGCGAAAATTGTAGGCCTGGGTCGTATCGCGTTTTCTGAGAATCGTATCTATAACAGATTTCGAGTTTCAATATCTGACAACTACACTTTAACCAAAACCCAAAGCTATACACCTATTTCAATATGTATGTAGATATTCTGCATACACGTTTATATTATTTTCTATTCCGATACGATGTTAAAGTCTGATACGAAGATTTTATAGTTATTCTTACGTATTCGATGTGAATCAGTATTGTAGATGTATAATATTAGACTAAATAATATAATAGTATATATAGTTAATTGTAGTTTTAAATTAATAAGTAATTTTAAGGTTTTAAACTCTTTTTTGGTTAAGTCAATTTAGTACAATTTGTTTTAACTACATGTATACAAAATTTTAGGACCTAGGGCACATATTAGATAATAGTCACTACGTAACCTAGAGTGCTTCACACAACTTCAATGTAACATTACGTTTAAATTTTTACGTCATTGAGGGTATACTTATGTTCAGCTGTGGGCTGTCAGGTTGTAATGATGCCAATGATGACGAAACTCATCTAAGATTATACACCGTAATTATTCGACGGAACCTTTGTAGAAACTAACGGAACAAATGTCTGTACTTATCACACACTTTGCGTATCTGGTTTAATACACAAAGTGTGTAAGCGTCCCATTACTAAAATGCCCGACTTCAATTAAAACTCGAGTTTATTAGCCATAATCTCACCAAAGTTATTCGAGCACTACAAGTAACGTTTATTTTTACATGAGTCAGGCATACGTGCGTCTATTTGTGTGTGCTTTTGTGTGTGACGTTTCTAAATTAAAATATAGTAGTTACTGTTGTTGAAATGAAACTAATTAAAAAAAAATACATTTACTTGACGTTTTAAAAAAAAATTGAAATAAGTAATTTATAATTAACCACTCGAGACGAATCGTATACTTAATGTAAATAACTACTTATGCTGTTTTCCTCTCCTTTTTTCTTCGATTATGTATCAAAATGCAGATGCGCCGTCTCACGTGATGACTAAGGTTGAATGCCTCATTTCCGGTGAACAGGGTCACCGGTTCTCTATACACACCACACCAGCTTTAAACTGCTATTTTACGCTGGTATTCTGTGAGAGTGTGGTCCATCCCCGGTCCGTATACGTCTTTAATCAAAGGTTTTACTTTCAGTTAAAAGGTAATAACACCAATTACGTAAGCAGTTTACATACCTAATACCTAATGCTATGGTAATTATATATATTACCTAAACTCTTAGATAATAAGACATGGATATCGAAGAATTACGAATAAAGCTTCTACTTTAGAAACTATTGCTATCGAGTAGAGCTTTTTTTTTTAAATTTCAATTACTTTACCCTTTTTAGTGGTTTAAGGAAAATAACACAAGTTTAAGGTAATAACTATCATGTGTGTATCGGACGGCAGGGACACGTCCAGTGCCCGCAGTCGCCCTGGGACAATCTCCCACTTATGACGTACGTTCCTTGCCTAGTGCTGGTGACGCACGTCCCACGCACCACTGAATGATGATGATGATGATGATGATGATGATGATGATGATGATGATGATGATGATGATGATGATGATGATGATGATGATGATGATGATGATGATGATGATGATGATGATGATGATGATGATGATGATGATGATGATGATGATGATGATGATGATGATGATGATGATGATGATGATGATGATGATGATGATGATTATGATGGTGGTGATGATGATGATGATGATGATGATGATGATGATGATGATGATGATGATGATGATGATTATGATGATGACGATGATGATTATGATGATGACGATGATGGTGGTGATGATGATGATGATGATGATGATGATGATGATGACGATGACGATGACGATGATGATTATGATGATGATGATGATGATGATGATGATGATGATGATGATGATGATGCTGACGATGATGATGATGATGATGATGATGTCGATGATGATGATGATGATGACGATGATGATGACGATGATGATGATGACGATGACGATGATGATGATGATGATGATGATGATGATGATGATGATGATGATGATGATGATGATGATGATGATGATGATGAAGAAGAAGAATGAATGAATGAATGAATGAATGAATAATTATATATGTATACTACGACCCTACTAGGACCCCGAGAGAGAGAGAGAGAGAGAGAGAGAGAGAGAGAGAGAGAGAGAGAGAGAGATAGATAGACGATCAGCCGGGAGGAGGCAATTAAACACTTTTCTTCTAGGTAGCTTCTTGTTCCTTAAGTTTCGGCTTCCTTTTTCCTTTTGTTGTTGCCTCTTCGACGGCTGTGCTGCGACTGCGATTTGAGCCTTTTTTTTTTGCGCCCGAAGCAAATATGGGCAACCCTCCGGAAAGCGGGGGAGGGAGGTTGGGAATGCTCATAGCATACCACGCAGCCGGCTGCGTGGTTATGTGGTGACTTTTACCCACTAAACCCAACCTTTTAGGAACTGGCTTAACGATCTGACTAGAGATCTCTAAGCCGTATACGAACGCGACCCTCCTTGGCAGAAAGGAGGGCGCAAGCGGCGAAAAGCCGCTTAGAAGAGTGCCTAACTAAGGCAGTTTAAGGGATGTGTTATGTAGTCTTGGTAATATCGATGGCTGTAAATAACGTATTTACGAGCTCAGACGAAATAAAAACTCATTTCGTCTGAGTTTACGAGTATGTAGGTACTTACATAAATGTTAATAAATTAAAAAGCCGATTCCCGCGTCTTCGGTCACGTGAAAACCAATAAAAAATACCGTTGGGATTTCTCAAAATCCTTTCTTTGAGCGGATCTACTTTTGTAGATATATAATATAGCCAACCTACCGATTTCAAGATAAGCAAGTTTTGTATTTGACCCGTATGTACGTGTACTCAAAACCATATATTTATGCCATCTAGCGTCTTATTAACGTACCACCTTGAGAGTCATCAATTTTCGTTCGATAAAATGACTTTACCCATAGAATGGAATAGATGGCGCTTTACAAAGCAATTTTTTCAAATACAAACAATGTATACTTTTGATTTATTTCATTAAAATTCACATCATCTATTTTCCGTGATGTTGGTGCTGTCAGCTTATACGGCTCTTACAGATGTATCTGACTATTCCCGTCACCGACGAAATGTGAAGGATTCATTTACATCATAACATTAAAGTATGCAAACCAACAATAACCCTGCCAAACTCACTGTAATGCCCCATTTACATTCAGCCCTTTTGGGCAGGGAAGTGAGCAGGGCAGTGAGCAGGGCAGTATGTAAACAGGCTACTCGCGCTGACACTGCCGCTGCCACTGCCCCATAGATTACCGTATTTAGCACTGCCCGAAGATTCCTCAAATGTCGGTTTTTCGTGCGGATATCAAAGGACGGGCAGCGCGAGCGGCAGTGAGTGTTCACATTCAGCCCCCTAGTATATTGTGATCTGTGATTCAGCCGTAGTACTATTATTCATTCTGTGTGATTCAGCTCCATCGCTCACTTCGCGCCAAGCACCTGTATGAACGGACGGACGAGCGTGCCGGCTTGTTATTAAATAAGTACGATCTAACAAAATGCCTTTCGAGTGGAATAATGAAAATACAATAAAGTTTTTAGAACTGCTGGAATCAGAAAAAACTATATGGGATTTCAACGATAAAAACTACAAATCATCATCTTCTACGAATACGAATTTTCCTTTTGAGATAACATAGTACCTATGTACATAATTAATTATAATTTCGTCAAATTTATTATATTAATATAAAATTTAGTTTAAGGAATTAATTAACATTGACATTTTATTTCTAAAAACGATTAGTAACTCATATTGATTATTTATTTATTAAAATGTAAAAGAAGTTAAATGATAATATTTACATAATAGCCTGAGATTTTAAAATTATAATTTTATTGTAATTAAAATTATGAATTAATTTATAATGTAGTGTAATTATTAAAATAATAATAGCTTAACTAATCTCATATAATATTTAATATTATTTATGTAACAATAATGTAATAATTCAATTAATATTTTATGAACAATTTACTGTATAAGAATTCAAACAGAGAGGATCTGTAATCTGTATAAGTATTTATTTGTACATAATATTTGAATTCAAAAAGAATGTTTGTACCTAACTTTTAAGCAATGCAATAATTTTAAAATGTAACATTAGGTTTGTGTAATTAGCTGTATTTCACATCATTTTTGCATGCCAATTATGGCAAAACATGTCAGTTCCACGTCATCATCTTATGAAGGTTATGATGGTTTTTAAGCAAATAAATTTTCTATCTATCTATCTATCTTCTTTTGAACTTGATATCTTTTTAAATTATTAACATAATTTTGTATTGCAAGAAGACACAGCGCAGACGCTGTAATTATTTCGATATATGCCATAGTCGAAAGCCGAAAGTGATGTGAGTGGTAGTGGTAGGGCAGAGTGTAAATACACACCTCCCGCGATCCTGCTACGGAAGTATTTAGCGAAGTATTGCCGGCAGCACGAGGAGCAGTGGCAGGGGCTGAATGTAAATGAGGCTTAATACAAGGCAGCCTCTGAGCAACACAATTTTTCTTGCCTACACTATTAGAATACCCTAACGGGCATAGTAACGATAATGAGACTCGTAAAACTATAGAATAAACCCTCTCAATCGCCTGCGCGATACTTTATACTGCTAGAACAAGTGAAGGATTAGAGTTCTACTTAAAGATTTACTTTTATTTTTTACCCTCATTCCTAATAAAACTTAAATATTTGCTGTATGGTGGCTATCTGAGAGAATCCACTGTCCCATGGGTGTTATGAAAGACGCCTCTAGAAAATGCCAGAAAATTCTTATGGCATCCAAAAAGATAGTTGTATAACCATCTAGTTTACGGCAGACGTAAAATAGCCAGACCGGTGACGAGGCACAGCACCAAAAATGCGAGACATCTGATTTTGCGATTAATCCGAAGATTAAGGTACTTGTAAGTGAAAAGGCGCATGTTCGGGTATGCACCTTTCATCTTTTTAATCAAACTTCAATTACATTTCGCTATGAAAATCGGCGGCCACAATTTAGTACCTAAATTTGCCGTTGCTCCTTTCTCCCTTGGATGCAGAAGTTTTATAGCCCGCAGTTAAAATGCATCACTGCGATTCAGAGGATTATACTCCCCAACTAACCTCAAAGTTACCATGAGACTACTGCATCTATCTACACTCTATCAAGGGCTCTATGAAAAGGCTAATCAATTCTAATGAGATCTTAACGAATTGAATTACAATCTTAAGATTTTATACTTAGTTGGAATAGTTAATGAAAATATTAACTATTATGTTATCAACTATTATATAATACTATTTATTATTATATTTTTATTTAAAAAATCGTATGTTTGATTAAAGAGAACCGGAGGAAAAAGGCATTCCTCCTTAGTCCTCAGAAGTGATAACGTATCTTCATTTTTGTTATTGATCGAGGATAAATGTAGAAGGTTATGGGCTACAGTATCCATTTACCATCAGGTGGACTGTGCATTCATTTTTCACTATTTATTCTTTATTATTCTATAAAAAACCGCATTTAATTAGACGGATAGTCACTAACAACCATCATATTAACAATTTAGATAGCATGTAATTTGTAAACAACAAAACCTTTTTGATATAGGTGCTAGTATATTACATAATTACTAACGGCTTCTTGGTATAGGGGCTTAGCAATAAGTTGCGGCATTAAGGGCCGTGAAAAAGTATTTGTATGGCCTAAAAATAGTCGTTCTTACATCTGTGTTAGAAGTTTGAACTTTCATACAAATAATGTATGTGAACTGACTCCACAACACAAGAGAAGATGTTACGAGTAGTGTGGGGTTACGTTTAAATAAAAATTAAAAAACAAATTATGACAGATTGATTTTTGTTACAGAAATATGTCAGCGAGTTGACTGTCGTACGAGATTGTGTACCAACGTGCACAGAAAAAGGTAATCATACAGAAATTCTGTTAAGGGGAATTGTATTAACTTACTGTTATAAACGTTTTTTTTAACTTATAAGTTGGTGCTTGAGCACAATCCTACCTGCTGGTAATTGGTGATGAAGCCCCAGATGGTAAACTACAATATTTTAGCAAAAGCCTATTCACCGTTACCTTGTAAACGCCTAGATTGCATTCGGACAGGAAAACAAATGCCGGAAAATTTTTCATTCCTTTGTTATATATACGCATTACAGAAGACGAACCAAACCGGCTACCTTGTTATATGAGGTTGGAAGGGGTAGTAGGAATCACAGCATGTAATTCTCGCGCGCAGTCTTAAAAATGCATTCTGTAGAATTTAAGTTAAAAGGCTGGCTACTCAGCATCTGTGCTCGAGGCGACGAGAAATTTTTATGCAAAATTTTGAGGCGTTAAATAGTACAAGCTTGGGAAGTTTCACTAATTTCGAGTGGTGAATATGCGTTACAAATTACTTTCTTTTTTCTCACAGAATGGTGGGGCGCTCGAACCTTCTGCTGCGAATCTGATGAGTGTAATTCTGCATTCACCCGAACTCCAACAACTATCCGCATCATTGCAGCTATCGCGTTAGTAGTAGCAATTGCACGCTGACCGCTTGCTTGAAGATATTTTTTTGTTCCTTTTAATACACCAGTGAGTTCAAAGAGAGATTAAATTTAATTTATTATAGCATATAGTAAAAATCTAAATGCTCCAAGTTTTTATTAGTTTTTTAGTTCAATTCACCAGCAATTCAATTGTATATTTTCAAGTACGAATTAGCTTTCAAAATCACATAAATTTTTAATCAAACCCCTATTTCAAAGAAGTATTAAAACTTTCTAATCTTACAATAGTTTTATAGTGTTTGGCGATTGTTACAGACTATATGATTCAAGACAATTGTTTTGTAATTGTAGTTGATATTTTTTCAAGAATTTAAACAGTTATGTTATAGAATTAAATTTGTTACTTTAATTACATTTGACTATTCTTGAACTGCAAAAAATTAAAGAACATGAGACTTTATAACTTATATTATTTACTCTACAATATTTATACACAACTGTAATAAAATATGTAGCATTCCAAATTTAGTTTTCTAATGAATAACCTTCTTAATAGTTTTTGCAATCCTTCTTAATAGTTTCAAAAAACTTCCTTTAAAATTGTATATCTTCTTCTAAAATTGTTCGGCCTTTAAATAATCTATTAGTAACCAGTACGTTCGTCAGATTTGTCTCTTAAAGTAACATCTATTTAAAATAAATTTCATAACATACATAGATATTGTCGCTGTGTAATAAGGGTGTAAATATGACTTTGTGATAAGGGTGAAACTAAAACTGAAACAGGGATAGGCAACATCATCTTCCTGAAAAATGCCCAAAACACCCGCCAAGCGAAGCAATTTTGTCAAACTAACTTACTATACATTTATTATGTATCCCACTGTACTTCCAGTACAGTTTGATGCATAATATTTATGAAGGAACTTGATGATCTCCTCTTTTAATCATTTTACTAGCCTATTTCCAATATATCATTTAAAGGAATCATTGTGTTATGAAATTTAACAAAAATGTTAATTGTTAATTCAAAAGCTTCCAACTTTGTCGATTGACCTTTTACTTGATTGCCAGTATTTATTTCTTAATTTTTTAAACATGTTTTGTGGTTAAGTATTTAAAAAATTTGACATTCCATTTTATATTATATAGTAAATATTATGTAATTATTATAAATGATATAAAAACTAAACGCTTTATAGAACTTTATCACATATGGACATCAAGATACTAAATTATTCTAAATTATCATTAAATTATATTAAGAGCGATATAGATGTTAGTATGTAGGAAATAAGAATAATTATTAATTTTAAGGATCTAGGTTAATGTTGAATTTTTATTATCTATTTCCATTGTTTTCAAAAGCATATATTATAAAAATCTAGGATTATCAAGCTTAATAAAAATTACCAAAGGCTTCATATTGTTTATAAAATAAATTATAGATATGCACCAGTAAAAACTACATAAGAATATAACAATGATTGGAGAAAATTGTGAATAATATTCATTTTATATATAATAATTAGTGAAATATAAGTTCGAACAAAGAAGCCCACAGATGGTTTGACGGCACTGAGGACTAAGATAACATACCTCATAGCATCATAGCCTTTACTCGTAGCTATACTGGCTCACTTACTTAATTAAAAGGGTTGGAGGAATGAAGACGTGTTAACGCAACGAAAACAAATAGAGATGAAATGTATTTCTTACAATTTTATATATGTATTTATTTAAATTCATACGACATGATGTATAGGCGGAATTTATGCCTGAGGCATTCTCTACCAGTACGAATTTGAGTTTCCTAAAACCTAATTGCAGTTCCCTAAATATAACAGTTCAATTTTATGGTACATTTAAAATGAATGAATTTATACCTGACAATTAATTCTGCAATTTTATATCCGTAAAGTTTTAATGATTTGCGTAAGCGATTCTTGTAACAAACGTTCAGTTTGGGGTAATAATACGTTTATTTATTAGATGCAAGGCTTTATTACAAAAAGTAGATTATAATTAGTCTCTGGTTTAAAACATCAGAAGAATGTTTCACGAAAGAAATCCCACGGAAATATGCAAACTAAAATGTAAAGTGAGTAATGCAAGTAATAATGCAGCAAATGTCAAACTTTGCGAAGATTCTGACTCCGCGACTAAGTGACTTCTTTAGAAAGACTTCTTAGAAGTATTCTTCTCAGAACCATAGTTTAAACCCAAGACTATTAATAAATCCCTTTTTGTAATAACATTGAATTATGACTAAAATGTAAAAACACCCGCCTTTGTAAGACCCGTGCAGATCATTATATGTAAGTCTATACTTATTAAAAAAAATAGAAATGTTTTTCGAGAAAACATGAAGATCATCCTTTACTATGTAGAATTCTAAGTACAATTGAAATAGCAATATTCATGTATTCACTATCAGGTACAATTTTACAAGACACTATGCTGTATTAGATTTTGTTCCTAGATAAATAAAGACCAATTTATAACTCAATGCTGCTTTTTATTTTTGTAAAACCTACTCGACGTTTGTGTTTAAACTATATAATATCACTTTTTAGTTTACAGATCGGTAACTTAGTGGCTACGTATTTTGTTGCGTGCGCGAGACTACGTAAAAGACGACAATGGGATACCTATACCACGAGAGAAGATAAATGGAACGGAGACAAAGCTTCATATGAAGGTGCAAAATTGTTACCTATTTTGGTAGGGTTGTCACAATAGGTTAAGACAAATCAAACAAAACATTTGTTAAATGGTTTTATTACTCAGTATGAGAGAATACTTCACAAATTACTTACTCTAATAATTTTACTTTTATCATTTTTGAATTTTTAATAATTTATCGTTTTATTTAATGCTAACAAAGATTTTTAAAGTAATCTAATGGGAAACAATTATATGGCCTATCAAATATACAATATTTAATACGCTTAAGTATTTTATTGCCAACATTGACAATATTTATTTAAAGTTCGAAATATTCGCGAAACTTTTGCTCGAGCAATTCAAAAAATGAGATAAAATTATCAGGAGATCAATATATCAATAATTGAAATAAATATAAAGGCAAATTCGCCCAACGATGGAAGAGGTCCATGTCTAAGGGTGGATTTTTACGCGCCGAGAAAAAGGAAAATTAAGTATTGAGGTTCAAAGAGATTATGCGGACTTTTTCTCCAAATGTCTACTTCACTGCTCGCGATATATCCTGACGGCTAATGGATAAAAATCTGACGACTCTGACGATAATAATATTGTGTAAAATTAGCGTATTATGTGTGATAAAATTCACAAACAGTCAATATCATTCTAGCTATTCTAGTAAATATAAGAAGCCATTTTATAAGAAGCATATTGTGAGTGGGGTGTCAATTATATGTGTGGTAAAATAAGGGATGTAATTTTTAATGATACTATAATATACGACTTTGAGATTGTGATATCTCTTAGTTCACACAATAGGGAAAAGAAAATTAATTTCACAATCAGAAGGCATGCCTTCTCTTATGTACTATGTTTTAGCATCGACCCGGTGATTCTCTAAATAATTCGATCACTTAACTTGTTCGTCTTGATTATTTTCTTGATGATCACATGTAGTGACGTATCACATCAGGTTACACAACATGTGAATTATTGCGCTGTGTTGAATGTGTCGTGCATTACGATGTTTTATTGCTGTTTAATTAATATCCTCTATCACACTTTATTAATTTTAACAATACTAATTACGTGACTATTTTTACCGTGTGGAAAATGATACGGTGTCTTGTGTAAGTGGAATAGAAGCTATCCTAGAAAGTATTTGTAAAATATAACAGAATATAAATAGAAAGGCAAAATTTCCAAATATCCAAAAAACTTCATAAAAACAATTTATCCTACGACGTTTGCGTAAAACTAAAAATAGGCTACGATCGCCGATGAAAGAAAGTTGTAAGAGCGAGCGAGACGCATGCACATCTTTCACACACATTCCCAAGGACCTCTATGTAATAAAATATGTAAGTAGTAACATTAAAACTTTCGTCCCCTATTTTACTATCCCTAAGGTATACAATATACATATAATTGACACCTCATTGACAATATGCTTCATCTAAAATGATTTCTTATATTTAATAGAATAGCTAGAATGATATTGATTTTTTTCAGATTTGATTGATTTTTTTGGTAATTTTATACTTTCGCGGTCCCCTCGTTTTTTAGCTCTAGAAAAACCATCTGATTTCGATAAATCTTTTTTAAAATCGTTTTTATGGCGGATTTATGAAAACAAATATGTATGTTAAATATTTCACCCGAAGATTTCATAATATAGTTTTATGACTAAATGTTATCATAAACGCTCTTCTTAAAATATATTCATTACTTCATAACTTTTTTGGAAAGCATTAAACGAAGTTTATATAAATTTTTTGTTAATCAATATTAAAAAAAGAACATTTGCAAAAAACGTTGAAAAATGTTTGTTTATTAATTTTTTATCTCACTTAAGGTTTTATATGGTTTTCTGGCTTTAAATGTGATCATTTAAAGCCCGAAAATCGAAATATTTATAAAGGTTAATATTTTAGTGTTTTATATCAATGAAACACCACACATTTTAAATCACCCTCCGACGCCTGTTACAACACCTACTAGACGATTCAGGGTAGAATAAATTCTTGTTATTAACGAAATGCATGAATTTACTAAGCCAGTGCATATAATAATTAAAAAAAAGCAAACTCACAAAATTCCACTAAATACCTTACCTGATGGTAAGTGGTCATACAGCTGAAGATGAGTCAACGCTGTGACTTAGCTTAAGAAAAGCCATTTACTCTTGCTATTCTTGTTTATGTATTATGTGGAAGGTAATCTTCAGATTCAAGCACAAGTTAATAAACATAAGTTATGTTTTATGTATTTTTTTACAAAGTTAAAGTAAAAAACGAGCCCACAGTCCTCCTGATGGTAAGTATGTGATGTAGCCCATAGTTATATACATCTACCCTAAATAAGGATCAAAATGCATCTGCAATGTCACCTCTGAGTACTATGATGGAATGCCTCATTTCCAGCAAAAACGATCTCCGATTTTCTACATTCGTCATACAAAACACAAAAATATTCCTCCAGCTGCTTTTTACGCTGGAAATCTGAGAAAATATGGTCCTTCCCCGGTCGAGTAGACCCATTTAATGCTTCATAATTCAGCTGCAGCGTGGATCTACATATATATGGCTAAAACATAAGCTTATATTCGTCAACCAAGTAAGAAAAGGTCGTGCCACTTAAGCTTCTACGGCACATGTTGCGTTAATATTTAATATTGCACGACAATAATTAATGCCATCAAAAACATAACTTGCCAAAAAATACCAAGTCTTGCAACTTAGTTTATTTTACCGTAAAAAGTTGTGAGATCCATGTAGTACCAAGTCGGTTAATATATTCAGTCCCTACTTAAGGTTTCTTCTGTTTTAAATTATTACGTAATTGGCTAACCTAACAACCTCTATAGTGACCATATTAATATTATAAATCTGTTATGTTTTAAATAAATATATTGACTTAGGCCATCTCACGTTGTATCTCACAAGTAATACATATGATATTAAATTAGATTGTTTAGTGCGATTGTCAAGTCAATCTATATATTTAAAACATAAAAGATTTTTGAGCAACTTTGAGCAACCATTTTTGTTTAAAAACTCTTATTTTAAGCCTTTTAAAAGAACGGATAAAATAATAATAAATAATATAATATTAAGATAATTGATTGATAGTTTTTCAACCCGTGCAAAGGCGGGGCGGGTTACTAGTAATATAGCAATATAAAATAGGTTGTACAATTATTATTTATATAAATTATTATTTTAGAACAATTCATTCCCAGGGGTAAACATTGTAATTGGAGTCTTTGTAAACATGATAAATATTGTAATTGGAGTCTTTGTTTAACAAAATATTCAAGTTTTCCTATAAAGATATCTTATATAATATTTCCTGGGACTTTGTTGTAATAACTTAAGTTCCCCTGTATGGCACCAGTGGTGATGACTTGACATAAGTGTAACAGTAAAAAAAAATAAACAGGTTTGATCTTGAAGTATTTATAGTTAACCTATCTAGTTTCTTTATTTGTACTCTAAGGGTGTGATATTTTGTTTTATTAAACTACATAAAAGAATGTTGCTACATAAACAGTAGAATACATTTAAACAATTAACAGATACATGAATAATTCAAATATTACTTGTACATACGTATATTAAGCAAAATATAACTAATTTAAGGAATTAGTTATGTAATACATATCTATAAACATATAAGTATAATTGGATTAGTACATTCATATGATAAAAATCTGGAGAATAGTTGAATAGTACCCTCCATAATACATTTTGATTATATAGGTACTTGATAAACCTTTAATAGACCTTACATTTAAAATTTATACTTTAAGTATTTAAATTTATCAAAACGCTATTAAATTTTATAATTAATAACAAGCAGTAAAATAAAAAGAAATTGTACAACCGACTTCAACATAAATATTCAAAAAATAAAATGAGAACATCATCAATGTAGTCGAAGTTAATAAAATGCGCATTATATTAAGGATTACTCAAAAATTTATTACTCAGATCTTGATCAAATTTATATGGGACTACGGGAGATGTATCTGCTATCAAATCAAAAAATTACAAAAATCGGTTGACCCATTAAAATTTCTGAGGTAACACACATAAAAATACAGTCCACTTGGAAAGAACCAACTTGGCGGATTTTGCATCGAGACTTCGGTTTTCATCCATACAAAGTTCAATTAACTCAAGAGCTAAAACCAAACGACCACAGACAGTGCCATGTGTTCGTTGATTGGACTTTAGAGCATTTAGCGGCTGACCCAGCTTTCGGTAAAAAATCATCTTCAGTGATGAGGCCTATTTTTCTGGTTGAATGGCTTAGTTAACATACAAAATTGCCACTGAATTGCGCTGTGAATAATTCGACCACAGACTGCAAGTGTAGAAAATTTGAGAGTAGGCTTTAAATAAAGTTATCTTTACTTGTTCACTACACCGAGCAAACCTACGTGCCAACATATTACATCGGACTACCAGCGCCCTACGTTCCCTTTCAATGTCTACATTGTTGTTTAGGTCACCGGTAACAAAATGCCCTAGGTAGTAGGTAGTAGGTAATACAAAGAAATCGTATATTGTATAAATGAATATATTGTGGTACACGTAATTAGTCTGAACCAAAATTAAGTGTTTCTTTCTTCTTTCTTTCTTTATTGTCACTTCTGCCTTAAAATAAATATATCTACAGTATATATGAACTTATGAAGTAAAAATTCACTATTAAGATTATGTATTCAGCAAGCACGTCTGAAAATCTCACACGTGATAAGAGAATACTTCAGGCATTTCACAGATAGTGCACTTAACTCCCGTGCACTGAACCAACATCGCATCGCAAACATAACGTAAGTCATATCCAACGAATAAATGCAGTTATCTAAGCAGTAATTTAAGTAATCTGACTTATGGATATATTTCAACCATGAAAGATTTATTAACTTTGTTTTAAGTAAAACGTCAACTACTGGACGGTTCATTATGTCTATGACCAAAGCAGCCGCAAGGAAACGAGGTGGCCTTGAAAGGGTGCGGTAGTACGTTATGCAACTTTTTACCTTATATAAAACGCAATTCCTGTCGTGAATGGAAAACTGCTGACAAATATGAGCCGGTGCTGCAAATTTCCATCTAAGCACACTAATATAAAATACTAAACAGCGTTTCATATAAGGTAAAAAGTAAAAACGATTGGTAACTAATTTTGTCAATCCTAAGCACATGCGCAGAATATCCAGCCTCTCGGTATTATTTATAATGCATTTTGGAGAGTGAGAGCAAGAATTACATGTCTTAATTCCTCCCTGCTCTCTCCAACTCCGGCTCGAATGAGTGGTAAGTCGACATCGAAGTGGTGGAAACTGTCCGAGCGTCTGGTTGCCCCATTGTGGAAGGGAGAGAGAGAGGAATTAAATTTTGCAAATCCTACGTACACTTTTCGAAATTATTATATTTATAAAGTGATTGAGTTCTCGGAAAAAGCGTATAAAATCGTAAGAAATTTTGTATTTAGAAAATGAATAATTCCAAGTTTTTCAAAATAAGGAAAGATTTTCATTCTCGACTATTTAAGACGAAAGAATAGTGATTGTGTTTATTCCCAGCTATATAGTGAAGCAATTCCAGACCACAATACTGTGTTAAAAAGAATCACGGTAGGAGCGTTAAAGAAGCTATCGCACAGTTTCGTCCTTTAATGGCCTAAGTGCCGACGAGGAATATTACGCCAGTTAGAAGGCACTATTACCATTTCAGGTGTATAAGCTTGATGTAAAGTCACGGAAAGGATCAACGGATGTGATTCTGCCGAATAACATCTAAAATCCATACAATATGAACCAAAATTTAACAGTCTGGTGAAGATGAGTAGTAAGCAATATCAATGCGGGGGAGGGGGCTTTCAAAGTATCTGAGCTAAAGGTCTCTATCCATTAGTGGAAAAGTATTGAGATAAATGAAAACTGCCATTGTTTACAAATTCTATTGATACTTGTTTATTTTTTATTATAAATTATTTTTTTAATTATTATCATCCAGTGCGGCACTATAATTCCAACTGTTGCTAAGCGGTGATGAAGCCCCAGATAGTAAGTAAATCGGACTGTTTTTACTTTGCTAAGGCTAAGGCAAATGGAGGACTACAATAAATAGCTTGCTTCTGAAAAATAGTGCTGTTACTGAGATCGGTCCATTTCGCAGTTTTATGCTGCAGCACAGGGTTCTTTTAGTTCCATTTTCTTATATTGAATATGTGGTTAATGTGGTGATTCAGCGCACACATCCAACATACATATCAGAATAATTAACCCTACAAAACAAAATAAAAAGTAGCCTACAAAATAAAGATAGCGACGTATTGTAGTGGCTTATCATATAATAAACACCGTCATTAGTATTTCGATAATGTATTTTATAATAGTTTATTTAGTAAGTTGATGTGATTTTTTTACAAGAATAAACATTATATTATTTTAAATGAACAACAACAGCATGTGATACTTAAATTGTACTCACCTTACAACATGAGCTAAGAGCGAGCATATTTCTTTCTTTTTTTTGTTAATACAATATATTTACCTCACCTATTAAAAAGATTTTTACGTGTATCATATGTAAACATGACTTAAAACTAAATAAAATCCCTGTGGCTATAACATTTTAAATATATTTTGCAAATTTTGTGTACGATAAAAACCGCTGTATAAAGTATCATTTAGGGTATAGATCTCGACGCTTGTTGTAATTTAAAATGAATTAATATTTTTAATGTTTAACATCTTATGATTATTGATTAAAACTACTTTTACGGATTTTATCGCGCTTAATTTTATTTATTTTTATTTTTAATTCTCGACGTTTCGGGTGCTTTCCACCACCCATGGTCACGGGGGACTGGGACGTCCCGATGTCACTGTTAAACAGGGAGTACCTTCAGCTTTTTTAATTATTGTTTATAGTCCAATCTATTCAAAATGAACTGACTATGTCTTAAAGTCTTGCAGTGGCGATAAAATCCGTAAAAATAGTTTTGATCAATGTGTAGTGTTCACGTAAATATAAGAAGTCATTATATTATAATTAATTCCATTGAGATAAAATATTTTTTACATAAGAAGAAGATGATGTTGTGACCAGGATTAAGAGAGGAATGCTTTGGTGGTTTGGTCATTTAGAAAGAATGAATGAGTAAAAAGTGACAAAGCAAATTTATGTTGCAGAAGCGAATGGCAGAATCGGAAGGAGACGTGCTAGGCGACGACCAAATTGGCGATATATTGAAAATGAGCCAAATTAGGAGCATCTTAGCAGATATGGAGGAGGCAAGAGAGGTGTGTCAGGATTGTGGAAGTGAAATGGAAGTCTGTAGTCTCTGCCTACCCCTCAGGGTGACAGGCGTGAGTGTTTATGTATATGCTTATGTAACAAAATGAAATACAATATAGATATTTTAACGTACTTTATAGAACTAGTTATGGCTGAGTTTTCATTTAATGCATGATATGTTTAAAATATATTCGGAGGAAGAATAACGTTCCCCCAGGAGCCCTCAAGCAAACGTCGACTGCAACGCGTTGTGAGAAGTCACTCGTTTTGCACTGGAATCTAATACAATTGTCTCACGTACTAGTTACATTCGCATCTGCTGGTAGACATACATTTCTATAACTGCGCAAAATATTTCAAAGTCCTTGTGTATTTATGTAGTATAAGTTGTTCTTCTAAACAAAATTATTTAAGAATTGATTAACTTTTTTTTTAATTGAACAGAGATACGATCTCACAGTTCACTTGAAGCCAAAGGGCTCCTGCAGCTCATGGACACTTGAAAATGACTCAATACAAAGAAGGCTACAGGTGCATTGTCACCTCATGTCACATGTCCCGTTCATTGTACATTCGGCTCACCTCGTGGTAAGTATCAACCGCCACCCATGAACAACTATAACACAAGAGGAATGGCAGGTGCGTTATCGGCCTTATAAAAAGAAGGAAGCTCGACGTCGCTTAGTCGTATTTGTCCGGAAAAATCGCCGGTAGTGAAGCACTCCACAAAGAGGTCTTGCGTGGAAGAAAAGCCATAGCCATAAATCCATAAACTCTCACGTCTGTCATTCAGAAGGGTAGGGAAGACTACGGACTTCCATTCGAAACGATCCTGACATACCTCTCTCGCTTCTTTTACATTCACATATCTACGCATATATACACGCGCGTCAGTTAAGGCTACTCCTGGCCCATTTGCAATATATCGCCAATTGGGTAAACCTTCGTCTAGGGCTTCCCCTCCTGACTCTACCATTTACACTTGAAATATAATTTTTGCTTTGCTTCGTCACTCTTTCCTCGTTTATTCGTTCTATATGACGAAACTACCGAAGCATCCCTTTCTTAATCCTGATCGTAACATCATCTTGCAAACCACACTTACACATCTTATTACACAATTTCTCACCCTGCTGTTCAGATGCAGAGATGAAGAAAACACCTAGTAAATAAAAAGTGTTGAACTATCAAGCATACAGATGGTGTGAATGGTATTGGTAGTTTTGTCGCGTGAGTAAACGTTTTTAAAATGAAAATGAATTTAACTAATTAATTCTAGACACGCTCCACTTTGGTTTGCATTTTATTTTATGCATGGTTCAGTTATTTTGTTTAAAATATATGACGCAGTTGGCTTTTTGCCTATCTGGTTGTTGCCACGATGCATATATTGAAACAAATTCAAACTTAATTGATTGCATTAACTTCTTAAATCATTAAAGTTTTGTAAAAAATAAAACTTTTGTTGAATTTACGTCTTAACGTTGTGATGTTAGAAAGGCATGTAATATTTCGATGCTTTTCTGATATCACCTAACTGTATTACGCCATTAACATTAATAATACCTAAATGTAAACATATTTCATTTCTTAAGGAAAAATTCTTTTTTCATTAAAGTAGAAAAGAAAGTATAGAAGAAATAGCCTCACCGTTTCTACTAATGGAATAGGATTAATGCGCTTGTCTGTGCAAGGTACAGACACTGGAATTCGTTGTCAGTCCTGCGGAATCTGATACCTTTATGTAAAATTTGGTAGACACATGGTTTACAAAAAAAAATTATAAAAAAAAATGTTTCAACCTTTAATACAAATAAACACTAAAAAAATTAAATTGGGTCCACTTAAAACCAGTTTCATTCTCGACTAGTTGATCTACTGGAAAAAGAATAAAAAAAATTGTAATTTGGTTCTTTAGTTGGTTCACGTAGCCATCCAAAGTGCGCGTAGTGGACTCCAAGACTCCGAGCCATATGGAAAGAAATCGCAATGAATACCGACATGAAATAGCAGCATAATGCTGTTGTGATTAGTTTAGTTATTGACGATAACTTGTGATCAATTTTAATGGTAACGGCGCATTTCATCTTAGTTCTCAGAACTGAGAAGTAAAAGATCTATTGGCTAAACAATCCATTTATCATAACTTAGAACTGTGTGCTCGTTTGTCATTGAAACTACTATAAAATGTTTACAAAAGGCAGTATCTTTTTTGTGTACTTGTGTTTTTTTTATATAGTAGAGACAGCAAACGTGCATGCGGATCACTTGACAAGTAATGACTACTGTCGCCCATGAACAACTGCAACACCTGGGGGAATTGCAGATACGTTGCCGGTCTTTAAAAAAGAGTAGGCCCTTTTCTTGATGATCCCTAAGTCATATCGATCCAGAAAATAGCTGGTTGTAGTCGATTCCACAAGGAAGTTGTTTGAGGAAGATAACTTCTTGTGAATTGCACAATGTACTCCTCTAAGCTCTTTCCGTGGTAGATACGATAGAATACGCAAATCGATGCAGCATCTCTTCGCAGTGCCAGTGAATAAAACCGATCTGAAAGAGCTCAGTAATCAACGATTCAAACCACTCTACGCTGGATGCGATCAAATGGAAGGAGCTGGCGCTGGGGAGCCCCGGCCCAGATATGGGAGCAGTATTCCATGTAAGGCCGAACCTGTGCCTTGTATAGTCGCACGCGGTGTGCTAAGTACCGTCGGTCGGCCGTCACGTTAATAGCTACTCCGTAATTTTTAACATAATTAAATATTTCTAGTGGCCTAGACGGGTTTAAAACTCAACCAAAATGTAATAAATTGTTTAAATTTCATGTGACATTGATGGTGAACTGTTTCAACTTTGTTTATGGACGTAATATTGAAAAAAAAACATTATACGGTATTGTTGGTATTGAGTGAATTCACAAGAATTGAGTGAATAAAATTCAAGTTAAAATTACTGAAAAGTGTACTATCGTGAAATCGACTATTGTAATAAGTGTATAAAAAACGTTTTCTACTTAAATCAATAAACTAAGTGAAATAGTGATTAATGTAAATTAATAACTTTTTCAATAACTACCGCCAAATCTTTCGAATAAGTTAATCATATACGGACCATTTTTTTCGTTAGTTACTATTAACTCAACTTGGCTCATATGTCGCAACGTATGCTATAACGCATGACTCAAGTTCCGAACCCAGTGAAAAAATTTTGTAATTAATTTTATCTATAATTTTATCTATTTTATCTATAATTTATCTATAATTTATTTTAGGCTTTATATAACTATACTAATATTTTCCTATTTTGTGAGCGGAATTGTTGCATTTAGACAGTTACAAACGATTGATTTTCTTATTAAGTTTCGATAAAACTTTATTTTTTATTTCTACCTTTTCTCGAACTGTCAGTGAACTTTATTTTAGTGCTTAGAAAATTTGTATTATTATTATTTTTTTTATTCTGATTATTGGTAAAGAACTAAAAAAATGGCTGATCAAATATGTAAGGAATGTAATGACACAATCATTGATAGAGAGTTTTTGATTTGTTCCGACTGCGATGAATACTATCATTTGAAGTGTACAAATATTTCACCGAAATTATATTATTTAAGAAGTCCAATTAAAAGAAGACAATTTCAGTGTAAGTCATGTGTAAAAAAATTACAAGATAATGACTGCGTGCTAAATCAGTCCTCACCTCTAACTGAGAGCTTAGAAACGGCTACCAGAAATGTTACTACACGCAAGAAAATAATTACAAATAAAGAAGCCTCTAATTCATTTGGCTCCTTATCTGTTGATGAGAACTTTGAATACTCTTCCTTAACATTAACTCCAACACACGTGGACATAGGTGGAAGTAATCTGACTGATAAAAAAACCAAGGATTGTATAAGCAAATTAAATGAAAAATTATGTGAACTACAAAGAAAACTTGATAATGCAGACAAGGAGATTGAAGACCTGATATCAGAAAACTATATATTAAAAAAAGAAATAGCCGAATTTAAGTCGAAACCTGAGAGATGTGTGTGTATTATCATCTAAGATCAAGAACGTATCAAATACAAATAGATCACAAAGCATTAACGAAGTAGAATCAAACCTATTTAACAGTGCTGAAAATAAGGAAACCCCTAATAATATTGAAAGTAAAAACCATAATTCAACAATAAATCAAAAAGAACAGCACAAGGTATGCGTAAATGAATGTAAAAAAATTAATGGGGAAAAAAGTAAGCAATGCAGAACTGATGAATACGATACCCTTGAAGCACACTAGAAAGCTATGCATAATCAGCAGCAACAACAAAAATAATATAAAAGGCATTGCTCAAGACTATTTCTCTAAAGATTTTGAATACTGTCATTATATAAAAACAAATGCTGGTATATTAGATTTAATTCAAGGCCTTGACAATAAACTGATTAATTACACTTTACAAGATTATTGTGTTGTTCTAATTGGAGATTATGACTTCAGGATGTCACAAGATTATAACAGACTAGTGGAGAGCTTAAGGCAAACCATACAATGCATCACTCACACTAATATAGTAATTTGCATTCCAACTTTTAGATGTGCTAAAGATACAAATATTTTTAATAGAAGAATCGAAAACTTTAACTATTTGCTGTACAAAAATATTAAAGCCCATGAGTATGCATATTTACTAGATTCAAATCTGAATCTCACCTATGATTATCACATGTTCTCTGGTAAACTTGGTGCCGTGAACAATAAAGGCATGAGAGCTTTGTTTACAGATCTTAAGAGTTTACTATCAGAAATAGAGAGTTCGTATATGTCTATAGACTACCATAAATCCAACAAAGGGACGCAAACTGATAAATTAGTTCAGCAAAGTGTTAGTGAAAACGTTTCGGATGTAAAATTATCTAATGATGACTTTTTTCGAAAACAAGAAAAGTAAATTTTTGTATGTAATGCATCAAAATATATGTGGTGCGCTAGGTAAAATGGATAATATTGAGATCATATTGGAGGATTTTTCAAGTGAAGGAAACTGTATTGACGTTATTTGTCTAACTGAACATTTTGTCAAGAATGGACATGAAACCAATTTAGTATGCAATTACTACAATCTAGCTGCCATATACTGCAGAAAAAATTCAAGAGGAGGTGCATGTATTATGACTCGAAAAGGACTTAATTACCGTGAATTACCTGAAATTACAAGAAACTCTCTCAGTACCGTATTTGAATGTTGTGCTGTTGAACTTGTGTCTTTTAATGTTATAATTATTTGTTTATACAGAACTCCTAATTATAGTAATATCTCTAACTTTTTTGAAAAACTTGAAACTTTGTTGGATAGGGTTAGCAAATATAGAACTAAGAAAACTATAATATGTGGTGATTTTAATATTGATGTTTTAAAAAATTGCATGACAACTAATGTATTTATTAATCTTTTGTCGAGTCATAACTTTAAAATTGAATTCATGGATGCGACTAGATTACAAAGTGGAACGTGTATCGATAATATCATTCATAATTGCCGTGGGTGTAAAAGCAAAATTTTACATTTAGGATTATCCGACCACACTGCTCAAGTGTTGCAATATCCTATCACAATAAATTACTCCTGCTTGCGATACTGGTTTATCAAAAGACGTGACTATAGTATTGAAAATCTAACCAAATTTAGAGAATGCCTGGAAAGCTTATCCTTTTATGATATTTATCAAAGCAATGATGTAAACGAAGCGTACAATTTGTTTTATGAATTGATTAAACTCTTTTATGACTTATGCTTCCCATTCAACCTAATTAAAGTTTCAGCTCAGCGGAAGCCATTTTGGATTACAAGTGGTATCAAAACATCGTGTAAACGCAAAAGGAAAATGTACTTTCAATTAAAATCTAAAAATGATAAACTCAAATATAATGCTTATACAGCACTTTTAAAAAAAGTTATTAATAAATCACAACGCATTCAAAACAACAATTACATCAACAAGTCTAAAAATATAACAAGATCTACGTGGAAGATAATAAATTCAAATAATTTCACAAAGCCAAAAGAAATTATGAAGAGTGTAACTTATAAAGGGAAAACAATTACTAAACCAGGTGATATTGCAGAAGCTTTTAATGATACATTTATGAATCCTGTACAGAACTGCAAACCAATAAATTACAGAAGTAACATTGAACGTATATCAAATTCATTGTTTATGAATCCAACAACGCCCGATCATATAGTTAAAATAATTAATAGCTTAAAAAATAAAACAAGTGTTGGTCACGATGAAATAACCACTAGAGTATTGAAATTTTGTAATTTTCAGTTTGCTCGGCCGCTTAGTCACATTATCAACCTAACTATAAATAAAGGGATTTACCCTGATAAGTTAAAAATAACAGTAATTAAACCTATTTTCAAGAAAGGGGATAAAGAGGATTGTAGGAATTATCGCCCAATTGCTCTGGTTTCTGTCATTTCCAAAATTTTTGAGAAAATCATATATACAAACATATATAATTATTGCGAACGATTTAATTTACTAGCAGACGAGCAATACGGATTTAGAAAGGATAGATCTACGAATCTAGCCATATATCACATGTTAAAAGTTGTATCGGAATGCCTTGACGATCGCGTTCCAGTAACTGCTATTTTTATGGATATGTCAAAAGCTTTTGATTACGTAAATCACGAAAAGCTTCTGCAAAAGTTATATATGTATGGTATCAGACGACCTATATTTGGTCTTGTATCGTCTTATCTAAATAACCGATTTCAATGCACAGAAATCTCTTATGTTAATGAGGAAAATCGATCTGAAGTGCAAGTACGATCTCAGTCACAGCTTGTAAAGTGTGGTGTATCCACACACTTGGGCCTCTTCTTTTTCTATTGTACATCAATGACCTACCTAGACATGTGCAGCATGAAATGATCCTTTTCGCAGATGATTCTACTGTTATGATAAAAAACAACAGCAATAAACCATACGAATGTGTTATTGCTGAAGCTTTGTCTGATATTATTAATTGGATGAAAGCTAATGATCTCGTCATAAACCTTGATAAGACAAAATATATGCAGTTTCATCTTCCCCAAAACCGGAAACAAGAGACTGTTTTTGTTAAGTATGAAGGGCATTTGATTGAGCGAGTAAAGCAAATACGTTTCCTTGGTGTATTGGTTGATGAATGTGTAAGCTGGAAACCGCATACTGAATATCTTACAAGTAAAATTAGTAAATTTGTTTATCCTCTAAGAAAATTAACACAAACTGTCTCACAAAAAGCTGCACTTACTGCTTATCATGGATATGTTGCCACCAACTTAAGATATGGTATCATACATTGGGGAGGCGCGGCTGATGTTAACCTGTTGCCATTGTTTAGTATGCAAAAAAAGTGTCTTAGAGCAATGTTTGGTGCCAAACAAACAGACAGTTGCAGACCTCTGTTTGTAAAATTAAAAATTCTAAATCTGCCCTCGTTGTACATATACCACGCCTGCTTATTTGTCAAAAGTAATTTACATTATTTTAACCCGCACATTGCTAAGCACCCGAGGCAAGCAAAGAGTAATGTTACTGTTATACCGTTTCACACATCTAGGACAGCCTTTTTCTCAAAAAGTTTTTATGCATTAGGACCAAAAATATATAATCATCTACCTGACAAATTAAAAGAATTAGAAATAAAAAAATTTAAGAATAAATTATTAGAATTATTGACTGAAAGATGTTTTTATTCCTTAAAAGATTATTTGAGCTACAAACTTACATTTTAAATTAATTGACATTTGAAATATTTTCTGAATTATGTTTTAAGCAAAGAGTATTCAAATCACTACGTTTTAGTTATAAGCTTACATGTATTTTGATATATTAATATTCCATTCATAGACTTAGATTACACTGGTATAATTCCATTGTACTTTTGATATTATTATTTATAATTCACGTCTGTTAAAATAATTCATTGTATGACATTATGCTTTATTATCCGTGTTATTTGATTTGATTTAATGAATAATGAGATGATGTTTTAAGTTCCATAATTTTAATAATATTGTAAGCCTTATCTAGGCAGGTTGTGGTGATACTTAATTATTTTTATAGTGTTAAATCTCTTAAACCTACAACTAGCACAATAAATGACTTATTCTATTCTATTCTAAGTATTTTAGAGGCCAATTTGTCCTTTTCTTGCAAGTGACCACGAAACCACGCGTCGTTAAATATGTCGACGCCGAGGATTGCGATACTGTCTGAGGCAACAGGAGGAGTGCCTGAAACTGAGGAAATAAAATAAAAATTAGCAGCCTTACCTAAAATCGTTGATTGTCGCTTGCCTAACTTCCGAATTATTTGTATTTTTACTTGTCGCTTTCTATTTTGTGAAGAGAGAGGGAGAGCGAGAGATATAGAAAGGGAGAACGAGAGATATAGAGAGGGAGACAGATAGATTAACTTTAACCTTTACATTAACTGACATCTTTTTATGAGTTAGTCCGTATTTTTTATTATTATATACTCGTATAATATGGAATAAGTGTGACATGCAAGCACGCTTTCCTTATGGCAAGTGAATGCTGTGGTCCATAGATAATTTTAAATATCAATCCTCAATAAAAAATAAAATATGCAGATAAGATCGAATACCTTGTTTCCATTAAAAAGTTTAATTTGACATACGAAACCCAGCAGCATTGCGCTCTTGTTTTACGCTGGTATTCTGTGAGAGCGTGGTCTTTCTTCGGTCGAGCCATCGTATTGGCAATTTACTATCTTCAAGGTCATAAATACTCTAAAAGATGAATCTTTTATTCTATTATTATTATTTTTTTTTGTGAACAAACACCCTTTCAGTGATTAGAAGAAGTCTGTGCCCAGCTGCGGGAACGTATAAAGACTGTAAGCTTGCTTTTTACTTTACACAGCGACAGAGGAAAACTGACACAGCTGAAACTTATAAACTGGAGTTACCAACCCGCTTGCCAAGCGTGGCAACTGTAGCATACATCCCTTATATTTGACTATTGATAGGCTGTCAAGGCAATAGTAGATGTAAAAGACCGGCAAACGGCTACTGCATCAATGATGCGAAATGTGTGATTTTGTCAATTCACCCAAATACAATGGTAGAGGTACTTGTTGAGTAGAATTATACGGCCTGATAAAAAAGAAACAGAGAACGAATAAGTTTTGTTTAATAATGTTCTTGTTGTGTTTATTTGTAATTTTTATTTATTAAAACATGTTTTTGCTATTGTAATGTTGTGACACGAGAGAGTAATGAAAGCCAAGACTGCCGAGTAAATACTGAATATATTTGCAATAATCAATCCTTAAATAGTTACAATTAGGTTACATTGTGTATATGTTTATATGTAATATGCTTATATCTATTCCTTACATCTCATCTCCACCGCAATAAAAAATAAAATAAATACACTAACAATTTATTTTATTTTCGCTTATATAATAAGGTATGTCAATGAAGGAGACGTGTGGTTGGTACTAAAACTTTAATTATACTGTCACTTAAACCTAAGAGTAAGTACATTTATTAACATATGCTAGTAGGGTGGAGGCACATACACTACACTATTTATGAAAGACCACATTCATAATCAAGCTTGTACACTCCTGCATCTTGTAGAGGAATATGTCACTTGACGGATGTTAAGAACTGACTAATATTCTTCGGCGGCTTTTAGAATGTTCAAATGGAAGCTCGCTTCAATATGTAGCCAATCACATCTGTGACACCTCTGACAGATCCCTCGTGCTCTCTGTAACAAAGATTTTCCCACGACAGCTAACTGTGAAGAATCTCACCATCCTATATAGGGCAAACAAAAAGATGAATTAGAACCCGCACAAAAGAACATATGTATATTTGACGGGAATCAACAACGTTCCGGGAAGTCTGCAGTTTGTGATCATATAAAAGGTGGCCCCCACCATTACATCAAATATAAAAAAATACAAATACAAAATAACTTATTACGGTAACTAAGCCTAATACAATTTTAAGTAATTGGAGCTTCTTTTAGAATAGAAACCGCCAAATAAACACAAATCAGAACTACATTTGAATTTTAAAATCTCAGATGAAGTAAAAAAAAAAGATAGATATCGCACCTAGAACAAGAAACTGTAACCAATTTTATAACTTTGCGTGAGTCAGAGAAGTGTTGCCACTTTTTTTTAAAAGTCCATGAAAATCGAGATATAATACTACAACTATAAGAGTAATATGCGATACGAATGCGAAAGTATATATAATGTCTGTTTTAATAAATTTCAACAATTTGACAATTAAAAAAAAGATGAAGCACGTAGGAGGCGTCTGTAGATCATTTAAAAGTCTTCTTGATAGATTGTACAGTGAGCATGTAAGCATCGATAAAATACACAACATACGTGATGTAAAACATGTTTATTATAAAAAATAACTTAATACTAAAAAACTAGTTGGAATAAAAAATAAATTTCCATGGAATTAAAAATATACTTTTCTAAATGAAAAAAAGTATATTTTAGTAAATGAAAAATAGTACAAACTCCAGGTGGGGCCACAAAGGAGTGTTGTAATTTGTACCCCGGGTAGGAGAGGTATGAAGTATCAGCCGGAGAGGACACCAGAGTCTCAGTTAAAAAGAGCAATGCCGGCTTCGCTGTCTCCAGGTGGTACTGGACAGCATTAAGATCGGAATGAAGTGTCCTGACGTTGCAAACATTCACGGATAGCGTGACAGGCGTCGCCTTGGTCTTATTGCTTGCCCCTAGCAGTTTAAGAATCGAGCAGAATTCCTCCCCCCCCCCCTCCTCCGCTACTTCACGCAGGTATTCTCTGAGGTTGTGCTACCATCCCGGTTCAAGCTGGCCCATCCATGCGACATAAATAGCAGCTGCGTGGCTCTACCACTGTCAAAGCAAGAGGATGGCTGCCATTTTGGTTCATTTCAGCTCAATCTTATCGCAGCTACTCTTCATTTTTTTTATAGGATACAAGGATACTGTGGCCCATAGACATCTACATATATCCTCGATTACGAATCAAAATGCAGATGCGTTGTCACCGGTTCTCTACACTCACCATACGGAATAGCAGCATTAAGCTACTATTTTACGCTGGTATTCTGTGAGAGCGTGGTCCCTCCCCGGTCGAGCCGACCCACCCGTGCTATAACTATACTATTAACGGTATAACTGCAGCATAGCTCACCACGTAAAAAATTCATATCTTATTAAAATATTCGTTGGTAGCCTAAAATCATAAAAATTTTTAATAGGTAAATGGTTTTTTTTATTTAATATTCTTTATCGCACACAATATAAAAAAAATTACTAATTATACCTATATACAAAAGAAGTATGTAATGGGCGGTCTTATTGCTGATAGCAATTTCTTCCAAACAACCAGTATTAAGTTAGGTATAGGTAGTTAGGGTATCGGCACTGTATCAAAGGCTTTTTTTAAGTCAAGGAAGATCGCTAAACACTTTTTTCCAGAATCAACATTTTCAGCAATAGAGGAGGTCAAAGCCAGTACTGCATCTTCAGTAGACAGGTTCTTGCAAATACCAGATTAATCAACAATGGGGCACTTGGACACTGTGTTGTACTGCTCTACTTCAATAAGCCAGCAGCTTCATCCTCCAATTTGAGCGATTTAGCTGCTCGCATCCTTAGGAATTACTTAAATTCTGACTCCCTACGTGTATCTCTTGGATAGTGTTAAATGAGCAGCACTACATACTGGTGGTAGGTTGGTACTCTACTAGTAGGAGGCCCAGCCGATTATTCATTTTGATTTTGATATATTCATTTTGATTGTCCATCGCAAGCGGCGTACTCCATCAGTGGCGGATGCCGATTGCTGAGCCCGCGAAGACCCTGCTGACACCAAGCCAGCTGGTGGGGATGATTGATGCGAGGGGCTGATGGGTGGTCATCGTCTCGCGCTCGGCTGGCGGTTCGCTTGCTGTCGCGTCTAGCACCAGCTCCAGACGCACCCTTGCGACCTCCAGGCAGCGGCCCTTTGCGCGTTCTATAAAATTTCATCATCAATTTTAGTGGGCGTCATTTAACGAGAGATGCCCAGACACGGCGACGTTTCATGGTGGGGCCATGTGCACAAGCGGGCCTTTGCACCTTAAATTTTTGCCGAGGCATGGCACAACACCTCTTGGCAAGGTAATGACTGACTGCGCTGACGTAGCAGTTTTGTCACATAACCGTTACGTCAGCGGGCGATGGGTTCGTCACTTCCCTACACTGTATTTGATTGTCAAAGACGTACCTACCGCCAAATGGTGCAAGTTGTGTTCCGGTGTGATGTTAGTTGAAACCCATTTAACAGACAGAACGGGTCTGGACTGTTGCATTGCGCGTAAGAACCGGTTGCTACGCGGATGTTTGTTATCGTCTGGTATCTGGTTAAGGGGGTTAGCGGGATCCGAAGCACCAGACCAAATTGTGAAGTAGATATGACATTAAATTTAGAAAAATAATAGTCCAGTCGAACATTTATCAATTTCTCCAAGATCTTTGCCACCGCTGATATTAAAGATACAGGCTTAAATGTAAAATGAATCGAGATAAGGTTTGATAGACCACAAACCCTCGCAAAAGATCATCGGTTCCTACCACGGATGATACGTGAGTGTAATAAAATTAAAAGAAAACTCTAATTTCAATAGCGAAGGAGGGTGGATACTACCACCTGCTTGGGACACTATAATTAAAAAAATTAAAGCTAAACCCAAGCATACCACTACAAGACTTCAAGAGGCAGTCAGTTCATTCTGCGTAGATTGAAACATGAATAATAATTAAATAGCTGAGGGTAGCCTGGGTTAACACTGATATTGGGACGTTAGTCACCTCAGTCCCCCGTGACCATAGGTGCTGGAAAGCACCCGGAACGTCGTAAATATAAAATTAAAAAATTAAGCGCGTTAAAATCGTTAAAAGTAGTTTTAATCAAATTGTAGTGTTCGCGTAAATATAGGAGATCATAATCAATTAAAATTATTTTGGGGCATGAAATTTTTCATTCCGTGAAACACACGGTCATGCCTCTCAATTGGACTCGGACGACATGCTGGCAATTGATTCGACCTGATTCGCTAATCACTGAATGCTTTTTCGCAATGAGTCATAATCTGATATTGGCGCTTTCCACGCGCCCTTAATTTAAAAATAAATAAGATTGAATTAATTTAACTTTACAGTATTTATTGTGTTTAAATTAACTCATTTTTAAACCGTTCAGATGCTTTATAGCACCTATGGTCACGAGGGGACTTAATTGTTTTACTTCCCTGTACCTTTGGGTAATCAAAGTTTCATATATGGCAACATCATAATTAGTTACAGTCCACCAAAGTCATAACTGACACTATTGTCAGGCCTATGCCTTCCCCAAGGAATGCCATAAAGCACGGTCCTGAGCCACCTGCATCCATCTAACTATGACAAACACTCCTCTATGAGTGATGATATAAAATAACACAGTTATGTAAAGAAAGGTAGATGTTACTGCGGTTGCCAATCCGTCTATCAACCATGGCAACCCGTAGTGGCAATCTGTAGTGAGGCCTAGAATATAATAATCATGATAATGAATAATCTATATTGAATAAAAAGTGTTATTGTTTTCTATTCACATATGTTATACCACTACTGAGAAAAATATTGCTTCATCCAAAATTAAAAAATGTAATCAAGCTTAATGTGAACTGAACTGCAAGCTCACTGTATATTACCACTACACATCCGACTAAAATTTGAAAAGTGCGAGCTGAGAACGCTTGTAACTAATTAAAACCGAAATTTCATTTTAATATTCAGCCGCTCATCACATAATATTTATTTTAATATTTAGCTGGTTTTATATATATATATATATATATATATATATATATATATATATATATATATATATATATATATTGTGTATTATTATGTATGGCGACCCCTCACTAGATAGAGTGACGACCTGGTAAGACATGCAGGAAGTCGATGGATGCAGGTGTCTCAGGAACGTGCTTTGTGGCATACCTTGAGGGAGGCCTATGTTCAGCAGTGGGCTTGTGAAAGGCTGTAATGATGATGATAATAATGATAAGATATATATTTACACGTGATAGAGCCATGCTGCAGCTATGGCTGTAGTCCGAATAGGTCTTACTTAATACTAGGATAAAGATGCAGTTTATTGCTGCCGTGTGTCGTATGGTGAGTGTGGAGTAACGGAGACCATTTTTACTGAAAATGTGGCGGTCTGTCCTTGTCTTCAGACGTGGCAATGCATCTGCATTTTGGTTCTTAATATAGGATAGATGTAGATTTTATGGGCCATAGAATCCGCTTACCATTAGGTACACTGTGTCCTCGTTTGTCAACCTTGTTCTATAAATAAATCGGAGTGTTAAACCTTTGCTCCGTGTGTTAACCACACTCCGATTTATTTTGTTGACACGGTATTGAAGCGCCTGCGCCTTGCTTTATAGCAACGAGTTAACGAATACGTTGTTATTGGTTGTAATTACATCAGTAGATTTAAGTTCGTTAATTTTTGGATATATTCTTCGTCTTTTCAATATTTTATGACCCTCTTAACTGTTGTGAGATCAATACAATCGTCCTAGACCACATTTAAGTTGTATTATTTTTACATTCTTGTAAACTCCCGAACATGGTCCGTCGTCGCCGGATATACGTAGGCGGTATAATGAATTGGCCTAACTATGAACCAATGAAGGAAATGAAACGAAACCAATTTTATTTTTCAATATAATCACCATGAATACTAACACACTTCTGACATCTGTGAATCAATATCTCTAAACCTTTATAAAAATAATCACATTTTTTTATCCTCAAAATGACTGAAGACGGCCGCCTGCAACTCTTCATCGCTCGAAAATTTTCTTCCTCTTAAGTCCCGCTTTAAATTTGGAAATAAATAATAGTCGGACGGGGCCATGTCTGGATTGTAAGGTGGATGTTGAACTTCTGTAAACCCGCATTGACGAACTGCATCCTTCAAAACACCAGCGGTATGAACAGGGGCGTTGTCATGGAGCAACAGGACACCTTTAGACAGCTTGCCTCTTCGTTTTTCCTATATCTTGTCTCGTAATTTATATATTAAAGAAGCATAATATTCGCCGTTTACGACTGTATTACGTTCTTTAAAATCCACTATCAAAATGCCTTGAAAATCCCAAAATATTGTGCACATCAGTTTTTTAGTCGATTGTTGCACCTTTGCCTTTCTAGGGGGCTTTTCACCCTTATAACGCCATTCCATTGACTCGCGCTTGCTTTGTGGATCATAATACAAGATCATTGTTTCATCACCAGTCACTAGCCGCTCGATCACAGTCTTTGGATTTTCACCACAAAGATCCAAAAACTCCGAAGCGCAGCGCACTCTTTCCTGTCTCTGTACCGCTGAAAGAAGTTTCGGTACCCATCTTGCACTCACTTTTTTCATGTGAAGATGTTCATGGATCGCGCGATGAACGGTACTCTTAGAGAGCCCAAGCCTTGCTGCAATTTCTCTAATCTTCAAACGGTGGTCACTCAGAGCCTCCTCTTCGATAAGAGCAATCGTTTCGGGAGTGAGCACTTTCACAGGTCGACCGTCGTGGCGAAAGTCTTCGACGGTTTCTCTCCCGAGGCGAAACTCTTTCACCCAATTTTTCGCTGTGCTATACGAGGGGGCAGACTCCTTATACACGCCATCCAATCGTTCTTTTATTTGGGCAGGGGATAAACCTTCTTTAAACAGAAACTTTATGACACTTCGATACTCAGTTTTCGACATTTAGAAAAAATACGCGACTCTCGTTATTCAAATGCCCGTTAAACTAAGACTAAGCATTTCATGTCGATGCATGTTTCTTATATTAAGTGCACGATAAACGTACTATTTAATGCAACACAACATGTAGCGACATGTCGCGTTGAACTATATCAGGCCAGTTCATTATGGGACCGCCTGGTATAATAATAAGAACCAGAATTTGGTTTATATTAAATGGTAAATATAGTGGAGTTTACGTTGGCATTAAATTTGGGTCACGTCGCCGCCAACAAGAATGTGGGTCAATTTGCAGTAATTACACGTTGTTGAAGATAAAATTTAATATTCATCATCAGTCATCACCAAACACTCTAATTAAGGTAATCTAATATATTTGGTGTAAATCACCGGACTTTTAAAGTTAGTGAATTAATTCTTTCTATTGATTATTAATTACCTATTGCATTGTGGTTACCATTTGCAAATTTTTATTATAATTTGCAGTAAGTAGGTAATTAAGTAAAAATTGTATTGTAAAAATATCGTTAGAAATGAATCTACATTATTTTTTGCTTATGTACTTTATTTAATATAGTTGTGCAGTAGAAATCGTATAGAAGTACTATTTATTATTTACCTACACAAAGTTGATATTTTTGGGCTTTATTTAGTATTCCTTTTTGTTTAGAGTGTTTTATAATAATAAAGTCATACTATAGTAATAGCATAATTGTAGCAGTTATTACGATTGTTAATTTTTGATTTAGTGGGTATATAATTGAATAAGGTATTGTAAGTAGCTTAAATAATAAAATTATCTAGGTACTATTATTTGAACGTCGAGAAATATTGCGTAAAATTATTTGTCACTATAATATTATTGAACTTTTATTTGTCGAGTTAGTACCTACCTACATATTATATATAGTTAAGTAGTTTTTAGGGTTTATTAGTTAGGTAGTGCATTAGATAGTCGGAGGTAGTAGTTATTGAATCTCTTGTCTTCCAGAATAACCGAAGAAAAGGAGTTGATTAAGAAGCGAGGTAGTTTTAAAGGCCATTTAACTGCTTTCATTTTTAGGAACGATTGAGCAATGAGTACGTCTCAGGACTCCAACAGAGAGTTAAATGGCGTGCCTGAAAAGACAGCCTGAAGATGAACGATTTGGTGGTTGTCAAGGAGGACAACCTTCCTTCGCTGAAATGGAAGCTGGGAAGAGTCGTCGCGATTCACCCAGGAGCCAACGGAATTGTTCGAGTTGCAGACATTAGAACTTCCACTGGGATTATCAAGAAGGCATTTAATCGGATCTGTCCATTGCCTGTCACTTAATTCTGGTTGAAATAGAAGATTTCAGCGCTCGGGGGCATGTTGAAGCGCCTGCGCCTTCCTTCATAGCAACAAGTTGACGAATACGTTGTTGTTAGTAGTAATTACGTCAGTAGATTTAAGTTCGTTAATTTTTGAATATGTTCTTTGTCTTTTCAATATTTTATTGCCCCTCAACTGTTGTGAGATCAATACAATTGTCCTAGACCACGTTTAAGTTGCATTATTTTTACATTCCTGTAAGCTTCTGAACACACGGCCGTGTGTTTTTCATGAATACGTGCAGCGAAACGACCTCAAAATGTCTCCATCGTACGCGATTCATCACAGTATTCATTCAACGTAACAAATTATTTGATCTTGTAGCTATCTAGTGGTGTAATTAAATTTTTGATGTAGATGATAGATATTTAGATGCAACCAGTGCCGTCTTTAGGATCAACGAGGCTATGGGCCAAGGTACTGGCTGGGGCCTATGTAAGGAAAAAAAGTTTTTTAAGCTGTATATAATTACTGTTATTTTAGTGCAAAAATAAATTTTTAAACAAATTTTCTAAATCTTGTTTCTATTTTACCAAGTGTGTGATTTGATATTTTTCTTATTATGTTATAAAATTTAAAATTTCTTGTTGTATATCGAAAATTTTCAGAATTGTGGGGCCCCTGCCTACCTCGGGGCCTCGGGCCAGGGCCCTGCGGGCCCTGCCTTAAAGACGGCACTGGATGCAACAACTACTGAACTAGAATAACAACTGTATCCCTTGATTTTATCTTAAATTTTCTTAATTGCCTACTATTAAAAAGATAATTTAAAGACGCATTCATATCTAACCATATAGATAAGTATGATACTTGACAAGTTTGGCGATCGAGCTCTTTCCGATCTCACTGGTACTGCGAAGAGATATTGTATCTCTTTGCGTATTTTATATGCGATAAAACTAACGGCTAACTAATATTAATGCTACCACGGGTCGTGCTCTGAAGAATTGTTCGGACTAATTCCAGCCGTACAATTTCACCATCGCACAATGCGAAAACACTCGCGATACCATCCATACCATCTGGATAACGGCGATCCACCACAGAGCGATTTAAAAGAAGTTTTCTTCGTTGTACTACTTCCTTGTGGAATCTACTAACACCAGAGATTTTTCCGGTACGACTTAGGGACCTTCAAGAAAAGAGCCTACTCCTTTTTGAAAAGTCGGTAACGCATCTGCAGTTCCCCTGGTGTTGCAGTTGTTTATGGGCGACGGTAATCACTTACCATCGGGTGAGCCATATACTCGTTTGCCCCTCTTCTATACAAAAAATGATGAGTGTTCAGAAAGCATGGAACATAACGGCCGCATTGCCGCAAGACGTTAATGAAAATTGGGCTAAAAAGAGCAAGTTGGTTTAAAATTTTAAAAATTAAAAAGTAATAATCGCATAAAGTACTCGTAATAAAATGTCATATTAATTTATTTTAACTACTGTAAGCCAGTGCTGGACTTCTATCTCACCTCCTGTTTAATCTGCCTTGTTGTTCTAGTGGTCGTAATCTCGACTTCTAATCATTAGGTCATGGGTTCAAATCGAAAGGCCAAACTCAGTTATTATAAGCCGTGCCTCAAAAAGCTGGAGGTGTTTCACCCCTGTGCTCCGGAAAGCACACAAAGCTCTCTCTATTACTATTGAACTATGCGCGTGAGGAAATAAAGAGCACACCTGTGCTTGCGCACACAATCGTCCACTATAATCCTGTCCTGCGCAGCCTAGCAGGTTAGCCTCCATTGAGACTGGCTGCCATTACCATGATTCAGTTTAAAGGACATTAGGTTCCTAAATAAATTTTCATTAAAGTCGTTTCTTTAGTTTTCCCAAATCTCTCTAGTCACTGAATACCACCAAAAAGTTTTTCAAATCAGCGAGAAGACCCACGAATCACATTTACGAACATCAAAAAGATTGTAGAGAAATCGGAGAGAAATCGGAAAGATTCTTATGGGAGGCACAATGCGGATTTAGACCTGGAAGAGGATGCACGGATCAAATGTTTTCTCTCCGCATGATCACGGAGAAGCTTCTGAGTGCTAACCAGAGGATTTTCTGTGCTTTTGTGGATCTGGAGAAAGCATTTGATAAGGTTATAAGGAAGAAAATGTGGGAACTGTTGCCGGGATATGGTGTGGATGGTCGATTGTTAAGGGCTGTGCAGTCACTTTACTATGACTGTAAAACCTGTGTGCGGGTAGGGCATGACCTGTCACCCATGTTTAGCGTCCAAGCGGGCGTAAAACAGGGTTGTGTCATGTCTTCCTGGCTGTTCATACTGTATCTCGACAGCTGTTTACAGAAGCTGAAAGATAGCTGTTTGGGTGTGAAATGGGGTGACATAAAAGTTAATTGTCTGCTGTATGCTGATGATGCAGTGCTTATTGCACCATCAGATGCAGAACTGCAGGCATTAGTCACGTGTATGAAAGAGGAATGTGAAATTAAAGGTCTCCGTTTGAATGCTAATAAAACTAAGGTTCTGGTATTTGAAAAGGACGAAGAGAGAACGAAATGTGAAATATGGGTAAATCAGGAATGTCTGGAACAGGTAAATGAAATTGTATACTTGGGGAGTGCTTTCAGCCGGGATGGAAGATGTGATTTAGATGTGGATAGGCGTGTCGCTGCCGGAAACAAAGTCAATGGTGCCCTGAATGCATTAGTAAAAAGGCAAGGCGTGGTGAAGAGTGCACGCCTTGCAATACATAACGCAGTGTTGGTACCGACTTTGTTATATGGCAGCGAAACCTGGGTATGCCAGAAGAAGCATAAAAGCAAGTTGAATGCAGTGGAGATGCGATCTCTTCGTAAAATGTGTGGCGTTACCATAGCCGACCGAAAGCGAAACGAAGAGATTCGCAATATGGCAGGATTGAAAGATGACCTTATCACAAAAATTGATAGGGGTGTACTCCAATGGTTTGGGCACGTCGAACGAATGAGTGAAGACCGAATGGTGAAGAAAATATATAGAGCGAAAGTAAATATTAAAAGGTGTCGAGGTAGACCGAGACTAACTTTCGAAGACCATGTGAGCAAATTGCTCGAAGAGGGGAGGGTCAAGAGTACTCGGATACCTAGACGTGCATGTATGAAGAAGTTATCCTTAACCTGAAAGAAGCGAAAGAGGTATGTAAGGATCGTGACACTTGGCGATCTGTTCTCTCTGGCTACCCCGTTAGGGATTGTGCGTGACGATAAGTAAGTAAGTAAGTAAGTAAAAAGATTGTAGGTATTAGTTTTGAGAGCATTCATAGCATCCTGTGGATGTAGGATGCTACATCAACATCTTGGACTGAGGAAGCTTTGTTGTCAATAGATACCTCGTTTTCTCTCCGAAAGCGAAAAACAGATACGTGTTGATTGGTGCCATGAAATGCGTATAAGTCTTGAAAACGGGGCATCTAGGCGTATTTCGGAAATCGTTGCTGGTGATGGGACATGGATCTATCAATATGATCCGGAAAATAAAAGGTAATCATCGGTATGGGTCTACTCAGAAGGACAATTACTGACAAAAATGTAGAGAAAGAATGAAAAAAAAATGGTGGCTAGTTTTTTTAGTAGAGCGGACGTTTGTCGTCGTCAATGCTGGAAAATTGTAGGTCAGTCAATTTTGAATAGTATACTACAGTTACATTACCCAAAGCTTTTCACGCTGTCAGGGAGAAAAGACCAAAGACCGGGCTTTGGGGTATCATGCTGCATCACAATAACGCCTCTTCACATACCTCCTTTAGAATGAAAGCATTTATGGAAGAATCTGGTATTAAAACTATAAGTCACGCACCCTACAGCCCTGACTTAACTCCTTGTGATATCTTTTTGTTCCCAAAAGAGTCAAAGAAAAAAGAAAAGGCAAGTTTTTTTTTTCAAGCGCTGAAGAAGCCGTGGCTGCCTACGAAGAAGCGATTTCTGACCTTTCAGATCAAGACTGGCAAAAGTGTTTTCAGAGTTGGTTAAGGCGAATGGAACTTTGTATAGAGCATGATGGAGAATATTTTGAAAAGACGTAAAATAAATATTTATAGTATCTAGAATACTTTTTGTTTATCTCAAAACTTATTGAGTGTCTTAAGTATCTAGTAGTGCAAAAATAACGTTTTTCTATATGTACATGTATGTTTTAAACTATTCAAAATAAATGAATTAATTCATCAAATTTTTCAAATAGTTAACAATATACTGTTTTACAAACATACAATGTATTCATTTTGTATTTCTTAATTAGAGTTTGTTCTCGAGGTAAAAATTACACCAGTACAGTTCATTTACAAAATATATGAATAGCTTTGTTTTTTGTTTCACATTCGCTGCATCCCTCTCCCACAGGTATTGCAGAGGAAAGACGCCATGGTTTTCCGTAAATAAATGTTTATTTTTCTCGAATGAATTTCAAAACATTTTCAATATTCTTACATCATACATCTTGTTTCTGTGTTGAAACCTTTGTTCAGAAGTCCGTCTGGGTTGACAACACCGTCTTACCTACTTCTGCCACCAAATGCAGTTCCTGCATTGCTGTATTTTGGCTTGAAGAGTATAAAATTCCAATATAATTACAGGCAGTACGAGGTTACGAGTATGTTAGAAACAATACAAAAATAAAATAAGAAAGTATTCTACGTTCAAAACACTAAAAATTTCAACAGTCAATAACTTAAGTACTTACATACTACAGCAACAAAAATATAACTATTATTAAATAAATAAACAATATAACGTCACCCTTCCAAAATGGTATGCCTCATTTACATTCAGCCCCTTCCACTGCTCCTCGCGCTGCCGGCAATACTTCGCTAAATACTGCCGTAACAGGATCGCAGGAAGTGTGTATTCACACTCTGCCCACCCACTCACATCGCTTTCGGCTTTCGACTATGGCAGACGTCGAAATAATTACAGCGTCCGCGCTGTTTCTTCTTGCAATACTAAATTAAAATTATGTTAATAATTTAAAAAGATTTGAAATTCAAAAGAAGATAGATAGAAAATTTATTTGCTTAAAAACATGGTACATAAGATGATCAATGACGTGGAACTGACATGTATTGCCATAATTGACATGCAAAAATGATATGAAATAAGTACAGCTAACTACACAAACGCAATGTTACATTTTATTATTGTTTTGCTTAAAGTTAGGTACCTACAAACATTATTTTTGAATTCAAATAGGTATTACATACAATTAAATACCTACTTATATAGATCCACTCTATTTGAATTCTTATACCGTAAATTGTTCAAAAATTATTAATTGATTAATATTAAATATTATATGAGATTAGTTAAGCTATTATTATTTTAATAATTACACTACAGTATTAATTAATCCATAATTTTAACTACAGTAAAATTATAATTTAAAAATCTCAGGCTATTATGCAAATATTACCATTTAACTTATTTCACATTTTAATAAATAAATAATCAATATGAGTTACTAATCGTTGGTGTTCATTAATTCTTTAAACTAAATTGTATATTAATATAATAAATTTGACGAATTTATGATTAATTATGTACATCGGCACTATGTTATCTCAAAAAGAAAATTCGTATTCGTAGAAGATGATGAATTGTGGTTTTTATCGTTGAAATCCCATATAGTTTTTTCTGATTCCAGCAGTTCTAAAAACTTTATTGTATTTTCATTATTCCACTCGAAACGCATTTTGGTAGATCGTACTTATTTAATAACAAGACGGCACGAACGTCTTCTCGTTTGGCGCGAAGTGAGCGATGGAGCTGAATGTGAACACTCACTGCCGCTCGCGCTGCCCGTCCTTTGACTTCCGCGCGAAAAACCGACATTTGAGCGATCGTCGGGCCGTGGCAGTGGCAGCGGCAGTGTCAGCGCGAGTAGCTCGTTTACATACTGCCCTGCCCACTGCCCTGCTCACTTCCCTGCCCAACAGGGCTGAATGTAAATGGGGCATAACACTTGTGATGTGGGCTCCAGACTCCTGTGTGATTCACGGCGTGAATTCACGCCGTAATTTTGCCCCGAGCTCGTCGCGAAAAACACATCCAGTTTAGTTCACGCGCTCGTCGAGAATGAACGCTGAAATATGCACTGCTATCGCCGTGACGCTTGCTATGCGCTTTGGCTCACGACAATTACGTGTATATAAAAAATAAAAATCCGTATTTGTAGTGTTTTTACAATTATCGCTTTCTCCTAGAAAAGCAATGGGCTTGTAAATTTTGTCGCTGCTTGCTCCAGAATTCCTCTCAGAATCCTTCACCTTTTTATTATAATTTCTATAACTGGACATTAGACTTTTTTTCAATCAGTCACTTTTACGCTTTTCGAGGCAGAGCCATGCTGCAGTTATATTAGTAGTATAGTTGTAGCACGAATGGGTCGGCCCGACTGGGGAAGGACCACGCTCTCACGGAATACCAACGTAAAATAGTAGCTTAATGCTGCTGTGTTTCGTATGGTGAGTGTAGAGAACCGGAGACCCTTTTACTGAAAACGAGGCATTCTGCATTTTGATTCGTCAAGGATATGTGTAGATCTCTATGGGCTACAGCATCCACATACCATCAGGTGGACTTTGTGTTCGTTTGTCACCCTATCCTATAAGATAAAATAAAATAATACTCATTATTTCCTTTTTCGTATTCATGCGTCATTTGCTTTCATTTTATTTTTATGATCTTTGTGTTTAATATCCCATAAAATGGGTTCGACATAATAACACTCGATCAACAAGAGTTCCTGCTCGTTCGTCCAACTGACGCTCATTTTGACGCACCGTCCTACGTAAAAAAATACAAATAAGCACAACCTCACAGCAACTTTTCGTGCAAGCTTTGTAAATCAGGGAGCTAAAAAATAAGCAGCGACAACGCAAACAGAAAGCTAAGGCGTATGTAACGACTAATTTCGAGTGTCATGTTTACAAGAATAAAGAGAAAAATATACTGCAGTCATTAAAAGTGTGTTTTTGTACGTTTCGTATTACATAAAGACACTAAAAACATACAGCCACCTTTTGTTAACATTTTCATATTAATTGCAATGATACAAAAAGCAATCAATCACAAAGTTCAAAAATGTTATTAAACTAAGTTTGTATAAAAAGGGTTATTATAATATTAAGGAATTTATGGATGATAATAACCCCTGGGAAGGGTGATCGCTACCAAGCTATTTCTAATTTGTCTTGTGTTGTTAATTGTAAACATGATTGTAAGCTATTATTGGAAAAACATAGTCCCGCTGGGTTTCTTGCTGGTTCTTCCCAGGACAGAGTTTTTTTTTTTGCGAACCAGTGGTAAATGAAAAAAGTGACTTTCAATGAGTATTGTTTATAATCTACATTGAATAAAAAAGTTTCTGTTTTGTTTCAATGACAAACGAGCACACAGTTCTAAATAATGGTGAGTGGAGTCTTTAGATCCACTTTTAGTCACCCCTGAGGTAACTTTAACTTTGACTTACTTTAATATGTATAAGTAAGCGATACTCAACAGTTATAAGTAAGGCAGAAAATTGTTACGGTAAAAATAGTATAACAGAAAAATAGACAAACGCTGAAGTCATTTGTAATGTGTTCGATTTTGTTAATATATACTCGGCGTACTAAAACTATGCTTTCACTTATCAAACTTTTATTAGAGTCAATAAAAATGATACACAGGATTCGATTAAGCCCAAGCTCCTGAATTAGGAGTCCTGAGTATCAGGACCTGGTCCCTTCCATTATTTAGGCTCTAACAATACTCGTATTACTATTGTTAGAGCCTAAATAATGGAAGGGAATTATCTATTTCAAATCAATTTAATTACATGCCACTTTATTTTATTCAAATTAACCTATACTAGCTTATATTTATCCAAATATTATGTTATTAAATCAAAAATTTTAGTCAAACATTAAAACATTTAATAGACGACTCATCGGCTTAGGAATGACTAGGCGCTTCAAGCGCTGGGGGACGCGGTTTAAAATCCCGCACGGAACAAGTATTTGTATGACCAAAAAATTATTGTTTCGGGTCTGAATGTTTGTCCTTGTGCAATTTATGTTTGTATACAACCTTCAAGATAAAATCCTAGTTTTATTAAAACAAAAAAACTATAATATGTAATAACGACTTCGAAATATGACAAATGTGTAAGTGTATGTTAAAATTGAAGTAGTGTAGAAAATTATTGTAAAAGTTAAAAAAATATAAAACTCAAGTACCTTAACTTACCTTCTTTGCAAAAGTGAAGTAATTTATTTCACCATAAAAGTACAATTGATATCATTATTTTAAAAAGTTCACGTGACGAGCGTACATTAGGAGCGGAAATCATACACAATAGGTTCATTTTATGCACCGCGGTTTCGTTTAGTGCATTGGCAAAGTGCCAGCGGCATTTTATTTGAAATATCCGGACATGGAATTAAAGGTATATATACAATACATGTATGTCTATCTCTTGTCTATCTCTTCTTCCAGTTCCAGGATCTTCTCGGCAGTCTTCGGGGTGCGTGCGTTATTTGTTACCAGGTATGAATCATCTTAGATGGCAACTGAACCTCCAACGGAGATTCTTAACACCTTCTGCCTCGCCGTTACCAGACTTGCCACAGTAGCCAGATATAGCGGGGCCGCCGGGGACTGGTGGCAGTTTATAATAGGTCCTTACATATGAAATTGGCGTTTTGTACGGGAGGATTATAAAGTAAAGGTAAAAAAAAATATTAAAAGATTATAAAGGGGAGTATAAGAGATTATAAAGTAGTGCATACTTTGATTAAGTAAAATATATTTAATTAATCAAAGTATGCACCGTTGTTATCTATGCACTTTTCTCATCTTATAGGTAGTTCATTGATCCCTTTACTGAAAAAAAACCATGGGGGCGAGAATCAATAAACTCTTCGAAGGCGGTTTGGACTGCCGCATCGGAGTTGAATTTTTTTCCTTGTAACAAGTGGTTCAAATTCCGGAAAAAATAGTAATCTGTTGGAGCAATGTCCGGGGAGTACGGTGCATGTCGCAGACATTCCAATTGTAGCTCATATAACTCAGTGGTTGTTTGTTGTGCGGTATGTGGTTTTGCATTGTCGTGAAGCAGCAGTCGCCTAGAGCGATTGATCAATCTCGGTTGCTTAGTAGCTAGTTCTTCCTTCATGGTTTGCACTTATTGACAATAGATATCTACTCAATTCATGAGGTATCCATCGTTCAAGTTTTTACTTTCCCGATTTGTTTCAAGTGGATTAATACAGCTTTATCACTTACCCCGAAGCCTGCAGCTATCTTTGAAGCGCTTTGTGATGGATGCGCTTTCACAAAAGCCTTTAATTCTTCATTTTCCACTTTGGTCTCCGGCAGTTCACGGGGTTGGTTTTGAAGGCCGAAATTTTCAGAACGAAAACTTTGAAATCAAAAACGTACCGTGCATTATTTTGCTACAGTAGTGGCGTACACAGAATTAATCCTTCGAGCCGTTTCTGCAGCACTGGTTCCACGGTAGAACTCGTACTCGTAAACATACCGATATTTCATGTTTTCCATTGTGCGGTAATAAGCGATGCCAAAGAAAAAATTAACGAGGAAAACCCAATTGAATGACTTCAAAACTTCTGTTTTCAAAACTCAAGTGTATCAGCTCAATGAATTTATAAAGAATGTGCAATTCCTAACCAAAGAGGAGATATTTCAGATCGAAGTGGTCAGTACGACAAAATGCTAATTTCATATGTAAGGAACCAATATATGTAATTGCTCATAATATAACCTATATTGCCACAGTTACACGCTTAGCAAGTGGTTTTTTTTGCATTTTTTTTGCTTTTTGCTGTTACCAGAAAGATGCTGCTGCCCACGTTCTTCATCTGTTTCCCTCTGTCGGCTCTTACGACACCCACGGGAAGATATGGGGTAATGAGTATTCTTACCTGCAACTACACGGAGCGTTCTACCCATATACTTAGAATATATATTGGTGTATGTGAATGGTTCTACCACCTATAAACGATATTTCGACTACTAATTTCAAATAATCACAGCAAGGAAGCATGGAAAAATAAAAACAACGAAACATCACGTTTACTCCAAATAAATACAATCTACCTCAGCAAAAGAAATGTGTTGGCTCTGTCTAAATAAAACTCATCCTTTTCCTGAACGAAAGCTAACATCCAAGTCTAATCCAATTTATATAATTAAAAAAAATCACTGTAAGCCGTAATATAGGCTATCGAAAAAAAAACATCCTAATTTCAATAGAGAAGATGGATGGGTGCTACCATCTGCTTGAGATCCTACAATTAATAAAATTAAACCTAACTTCAAGCATACCACTAGACTTCAAGTTACTGTAAGCTCGTTTTGCGCAGATCAGACCGAAAAAAAATTGAATGTATCCGTGCTAAATACATTGGGATATCAAACACCTAAGTTTCCCAGTGACCATGAAAGCACACGAAACTTGGGGAATTAAAAATTTAAAAATAAACGCGATAAAATCCGTAAAATTAGTTTCATTTAATGTGTAGTGTTCGCGTATATATAAGAAACCATTACGTAACATAGAGATAAAGATATACAACTGTACGCCCCTAAGAGCATCCGTCACCCAGTTCGTCACAAGAAACAAGGTATTTTGATTCGCAATCGGGGATAGATGAAGATGTCTATGAGCCGCAGTAACCACCTGCCATCAGGTGAACTGTGAGCTTGTTTGTCATCCTTACCCTATAAAAATGTCTCCAAACTGAATTTCGGACATTACTATTAATGTACGGTAGCTAAAGTTAGGTGTGGTAAAAGATGTATGAGAATTAAATTAAATCTGTAGGAATGTGTTCCTTGAGAAATATGTCGGGGGTGACCCTAAATGGATCTACCATTTAGGGTCACCCCTATATAATATAGAAGTAATAGATAAGTCGGAAATTATGTGATAAGAGAAAAGTGTATTTTAAAAGTACACCTATATGTTGTGACAAGAATTAATAAAGGAATGATTTTATGGTTGCGACAGAGTTGTCGCAACCATCTAGCGCGGCCCGGCGTTGACTCTGCCGAGTGGCAGATGGAAGTTTTATTAAATAAAGAATACTTTGATTTCTAGACTCTATATGTAATTATATAGGTTCTATATTGTATAAGAGGTAGCCGTTATGCGTGCGTGCGTGACCGGGTGGTTCTTAGCAAGCGGCGTGCGTTGTGGTGCAGGGCTGTGTCCACGATGATAGTGGGGCTTTTTTATGGGGAAACGCCTACGCATATCCGCCTCGCAGGGATAAGGACGGGTTATGTCGGACTCGTATAGACTAAAACCCCATGGTGTTCTACTTTTGTCGCATATTGGCAGGGCCACGGGAACACTTTCGCACACATCCGCGGCACCACAAGCGCTGGCCGCCCCACGGCGGCGCTTCCTTGGAAGAGGACTACTCCTCCCCCTTCTCCTACTCAGGTAAGGTGCAAGAGAACACATGGCACGCCTTCCTCCACGGCCTACAAATTCACCTGCGCAACGAAACCCCGTGTCTGATGTGTCCCCGCAATACCGACACTCCTCTCCCCATGCGTCCCCACCACCACCGTATCAACGATGCGGCCCGAATTCCAAAATGTCGAAATTCGAATTTCATCTGTTGCGACGACTTTTTGAGCTCTTCGAGCTTTTTTGAATTTTTTTCATCTGGTTTGTGGCAATCGACGCAGTTTTTTGAGTTTAAAAAACATTTCTATTCCAAAAAAAATTGAAGAAAAGTTTTCAAGTTGTTTTAAAAAAATACTTCTTCAAGATTTCTTTCGACAACATTACCTCTCGAACGAATCAATCGATTTTGATGCGGTTCACGGCAAACAACGTCATTTTTTGAGTAAAAGAGCTGATTAGATTATAAAATTGATCGAAACCGGGGTGTGAAAGTAATTTAAACCTCCTAATTCTCGAAATATCGAGGTCTGAAAGAACTTGGTTTTCAAAAACCGGAATGAAAACAATAACGTCCCCATTTTTTAAAAATCATTGAGTTTCATAGCGGGAAGTTAAAAACGATCTAAACAAATGGTTCTTCAGAGAGATTCGAAGCCGCATGCCGCAGCACTTCAGCCAAACGCTTAGCCTAGAAACGTCCACCACTAGAGAGTCGTCAATATATAATATAATCTATTTTCTTTTACTGTTCAAACTGTGTAATGTACATCTTTTGAATGCGGATCTCAATAAATAAAGTCTGTTTAAATCTTTACGTTCTTTTCCACTTTGGATATTTTAAATGAAAAGTTAAATTCATTCGACGAATTTAAAATAAAAAAAGAAAGGTCAATATATAACAGCTGGTGAATATTACTTAAAACAATAAATTACTACGATGGATACAGTGTGTTATTTTATATAGAAATGATGATGCTGATGGTGAGGTGCTGTGGTCCAAAGACATCTACATCTATCCACGAATAAGTAAAAAATAGATACGTTGTCACCCCTGAAAAATAAAATAGAAAGTTAGCAGTAAAAATGATCTCCGCTTCTCTACACTCATATATTAAACACAACAGAAAAAAGCTGCTATTTCAAGCTAGTATTCTGTAAGAGCGTGGTCCTTCCCAGGTCGAGTTGACCCATGTGCTGCAACCATAATATAGCTGCAGTCATCAATATTAATATAATGTAAATATTTATAATTAGTTATTTTTTTCCCTGCATTTATTCGTCGTTCTATATTCTTATGCAGGGAATAGAGTGAATGGGGCACTACACTCTATTGTGAAGAAACAGAATGTATCAAAAAAGGCACGTATGGTATTTCATAATGCTGTGTTAGTCCCTACTTTAATTTATGGTAGTGAAAGCTGGGTGTGGCAGAAGAAGCACGAAAGTAGAATAAATGCTGTAGAAATGCGGTCTTTAAGGAGTATGCTAGGGTTGAATCTGAATGACAGGGTGAGAAATTGCGTGATAAGAGATAAATGTGGTATGCAAGATGATGTTGTGACCAGGATTAAGAAAGGAATGCTTCGGTGGTTTGGTCACGTAGAAAGAATGAATGAGGAAAGAGTAACAAAGCAAATTTATATGGCAGATGTGAACGGCAGAGTCGGGAAGGGACGCCCTTGAAAATAGTTTATCGACCAAATTGGCGATATTTTGAAAATGGGCCACGTTAAATGTACCCTTAACCGACGAGCATGTATGCGTAGATATATGGATGTAAAGGAGGCGAAAGAGGTATGTCAGGATTGTGTCAAATGGAAGTCCGTAGTCTCTGCCTACCCCTCTGGGTGACAGGCGTGAGTGTTTATGTATGTATGTATTATTTTATTTTATTTGTCACCACTAACATATGTTTAAAATAAACAATTGAGATTACCGTAGCACTCGAATAAAACAAAGAAAATGTAACACTACAGAAATAAGATCCCTACTCATGTAATTTAAAGCCACAAGCCTGTATATTTTATCTTGTATCTAATAAAGGATAAATTGATATACTTCAAATATTGACACTTGACCTAGACTCCTTCAGGTATCCTCCCTCTGGAGAAAACATCTTGAGGAGGATGCTAGAGGAGGATAACGGACGTCTGTCTCTGGCAGAAAGTGGAACATCAATTACATTAAGGCGACGTTGTAGTACATTTAACTTATTGAATTTCTGTAAATCTACCTAAACTTTTGCGCAATAACAAAACTACATTAATCGTGATAATAAATCGACAAAAATTCGATAGACGAATCATAAACACGACTCCTAAATTTGTATATACCTTGCATATATTCTTTGATAAAACCGTATAAAAGTAATATAAAATGAAGTCTTATTAATTTTGGATTATGTTGGAAACATATTTATACGTTAGAAGTAAAATAGGAAATGGACTGCAGTATTCCTGATAACAACTTTGGAGACGCCAGCAACTTAAGGTATCTTCGATAAAGATTTAGTGGACTGTAATTTTGGTGCATACGGCAAAGGGGAAAATAAATAGGTGGGATAGCACGCACTGACCTGATGAGGGCTGCCGCGCCTTCCTCCTGGAGTGTCTGCTATACAGCAAGCTCGCCACGTGGTTCGGCGCACACGCACTCTCGGAACAGTCTCGTGAAGTCCCACACTCTCCACCTTTGCCCTTACGGGGGCGTCTCACACTTTTATGAGTTACAAAGACACAATGTCTGATGCGGTGAATATTAAACATAAACAGGAGAACTCAATGTTCGTCCTGCGCGGTTTGCGGTTAATGTACATAAGACGCGACGGGTGGCCGTGCGCTGCGGATGGCGTAATATCACTTAGTATAATGACGCGCGCCGAGATCCTCTTTTTCACCTCGGCGGCAGCGCGTGCGGTAGGAAAGGGAAGGAAGGAAGGAAACAAAAAATATGCACTAGTCATGTTGATAAAGTAGATATAACTTAGGACGAACTCAATGCGATATGTAATGTAATGTTGATAAAGTAGATTGTTAACTGGCGTTACCATTTCCTCCCGCCCTTAAAGGGTCACCTTTAAAAGACAACCGTAATATAAAAGTAAAAGGAAAACAAATAAATAAGCGGTATATAAAGTGAGAGGATGCGCTCAATGCGCATGTCTCATCTACTAACCTTACTTGGTAAGCGAGAAAATGTATACATAAATATAATATTGCGGTTTAATACTTTTTTAATATATATAAATATAAACTTAATTCCTAATTTAGATAAATAATTATAATCAAAATAATCGTGATTTATTGTCTTGAGAGAGGGCAAATACGAGCAACAGGACGGAGATATGTTCCCTTAGTAGTTCTCACGGTCACTACTCGAACTACGCCATCCTTCGAAGGATGAACAGACTCGACAATCGCTAATGGCCAAGCAAGGGGCGGTTCATTATCATTTATCACAATTACAACCATGCCTGGTACGATAGCCGTAGACGGGGTGTTCCACTTCTGACGAACTTGTAATCCGTGAAGGTATTCCGTCCTCCACCGGTCCCAAAACGACTGAACTAATTTATCCAGTAAAGAATGCCTGTGTAACAGACTGGTAGAGTCAGATTTGACTTTGGGTGCGGGTAATGATAATAAAGGTGCGGTATTCAAAAAATGACTCGGAGTAAGAGCTGAAGGCTCTGCAGGATCAGAACTCAATACTGTCAAGGGCCGCGAGTTTAGCAAGCACTCAATTTGCGCAAGAACAGTATTAAGCTCTTCGTATGAAAGTAACTGATGTCCGATAACTCGGAACAGATGCGTTTTTACGACTTTGATCATACTCTCCCAGGCGCCTCCAAAATGAGGAGAGTTGGGACAGATGAACTTCCATGTTATACGATTCTCAGCACACTCTTGCTCAAGCTTTGGGCGGTATTCAACGTTTAGAAACCGCGAGAGATCGCGAAGATACGAAGCGGCACCTTTAAAATTCGTTCCATTATCCGAATATAAAAACTGAATCGGCCCTCGTCTAGAGAGGAAACGTTTAAGCGCAGCGAGGAAACTAGAACTACTAAGATCTGTAGCGATTTCTATATGTACAGCTCGAGTCGTGAGGCATGTGAAAACACATAAGTACGCCTTCTCGCTGCGTACACCACGACGACGTACAGGAGTGTATGCGATAGGACCGGCATAATCGCAGCCCGTGTGTGTAAATGCCTTAATAGCTTGTCTTACACGACTATGGGGAAGATCAGCCATCAAAGGGTAAGTTGGACGGGGTCTAAGCCGGAAACATATATTACACTTGTAGACTCTGCTTCTCACAGTGCGGCGTGCGGAAAGTATCCAAAATTTTTGACGGAGCAATGACAATAACAATTCAGGCCCAGCGTGTAAATTTTTAATATGATAATAGTCAATGATCATGTTCACTACATGATCACTGCGCGGGAGTATAATTGGATGTTTTTGTGTGTAATCTAATGCGGAGTTCGAAAGACGACCACCAATGCGGATTAAACCATTCTCAATAAAAGGCCTTAAACGATTACGAAACGACGACGAAAGCGGGCGAGCAAGGTTTTTTACCTTCAATATTTAAATATTCCACTGCAAAATGCTGTTTTTGCAGGGCGCGGAGGATTATAACCTCAGAGAAACTGAGATCATCAGCAGTCACTACAGTAGTGCTGCGGCGGGGCAATAATTTAGCAAACTTACACACGTACGCAATTATACGTAGAAGTTTACTCCAAGAAGAGATGCGGAGTGCGAGCTCATAAATCGCAGAATTACAGACGGATGTGCACACAGTGTGCGACAAAATCTTCTTCTCAGGCATATTTGCAATAACCTCATTGTCTAAAGTACGAAGAGGCCATTGAGATGGATCTAACGAAGTCCACTGAGGCCCATGGAGCCACAGGGGGTTTGAAACTAATTTATTTGGCGTAACGCCACGTGAAAGTATGTCAGCGGGATTCTCAGTACCTGCGACATGATAAAAGTTATCAGCGCGAATATTGTCGGTAATCTGAACAACGCGGTTTGCAACAAAGGTCTGCCACTTGTGTGGCGAACTCTTTATCCAGTACAGAGCTACTTTTGAATCTACAAAGGCATAGACTGATATTGCAAGGTCAAGAGAATAATTGTCGAGTACTCTGCGAAGCAATTTTGAGAGTAAAACCGCTCCACAAAGCTCAAGGCGTGCAATAGATAGTGGTTTCGTCGGTGCGACTTTAGTCTTTGCACAAATCAACTGGACGGTGTTACCATTGACGCTCTTTACATGTATGTAGACTACGGCACCGTATGCGCGCTCGCTGGCGTCGGAAAACCCCAGGAGTGACGCAGTACAGTTTTTGGATACACCAACATGTCGCGGGATACGTAAATCATTAAGAGCTGGTAATTCAGCAAAGAATTGCCTCCACATCTTAATAATTGGCGGTGGTGGTATGTCGTCCCAATCTAAATTAAGTTGCCAAAGCTGCTTTATTAACAATTTGGCGTACGCGACTGTGGGAGCAACGAAACCCATTATGTCCCACAGGCGAGCGACAGTAGATAAGATGGCGCGCTTAGTGCACGTCACATCAGCGGGAACAGATATCTTAAAATAAAAGGCGTCACTATCGGTAGACCAATGCAAGCCTAGTATTTTATGTGGCATTGATTTATCGAACTCTACTTCTCCTGTAATTTTATGGGAAGTAGGGAGGTCATCTAAAACAGATCGACGGTTGCTATGCCATTTTATCAGGTCCCATTGGGCACCCTTGAATAAGTCTATCAGCTGCCGAGAGGTCTCACTGGCCTCGGATTCACTGGGCATAGAGAACGCGATGTCGTCCATATATAGCGAAGTAAATGCGATACGACTCGCAAGCGGATACTTTGCGCCGTCGTCATCAATGAGCTGTCTTACCGTGCGCAATGCATGGTATGGACTCGAAGTTAAACCGAAGCACACGCGATTGAAGTGGTATAACACAAGTGGGTCTTGTGGACGGAAGCGGTATAGGAAGCATTGGTAACGACGATCAGAATCGCGAACAACTATTTGCAGAAATTGTTGGCGACAGTCGGCTGTCATAGCGATTGGATGTAAGCGGAAAGTTAAAATTATATTGAACAAGTCGCCTTGCAAATTTGGTCCTGAATGCAGAATATCATTTAATGATCGCCCAGTGCTAGTCTTACTGCTAGCATCCAGGACGATGCGCAGACGCGTTGACTTCGTATCTTCGCGTAAGACTCCATGATGCGGTATGACATATATTGGAGCGGGTTCATGAGAGTCATACGGCGGTGCGGGGGATATATAATTTTTAGCTAAGTATTCCTTTATGACGTCATCATATGCTAACCTTAATGTAGGTGAGGCTTGAAGTTTCCTCTCCCAAGCACATGAATCGTCGTCGAGAGGTTTCATAAGAGTCTCCGAGAGAGTAAACGTCATCTTTAAATGGCAGGCCAACAATATATCTACCAGTAAAAGGATCGCGGGATGTCGTAGATTTATAAAACTCTTCACATTCAATGTCTGAAGGACACTGAATGGGCGGTGCGGAGGGTGGCTGTTCAAGCTCCCAAAATCGTTGCACTAATTTGTCAACGATAGGAGACTCTAGAACTGAGCAGCACGTTAAAGAATGATTTACCTGAAGTGTCGGCACTGAGCCCATAATAACGTAACCAAATACCGTACTCAAAGCTGAGGGCCCGGACAAGTCGTTAGACGAATAAATTACGTCTGGACATAGTAAGTGCGGGAAAAGGGATGCGCCTATCAAAACATCAATTTTATTAGGCATGCTATAACATTCATCAGCGAGTCTTATGCCATGGAAGTGTGATAAGACAGATGTGTCTACCACAGCGGTGGGCAAAAGGTCGGTGATTTGATCAACAACTAGCGTTGAAATATTGAAGTTAATATTCGAGTCGAATCGTGAGAAAATTTTAATATCAATCGATTTCGATTTTACAATTTTTTTCAACTCCACCGAATCCCTTTACTACAGTACATTCGGTATCGTGTTGTTGAACGCCTAAACGATGACAGCACTCTTTAGTCATAAAATGGCTTTGAGCCGCGGAGTCTAATAATATACGAATAATTTGTTTCTATCCCTTAGCATCGTAAGCAAATACTTGAGCGGTTGATAATAAAACAGTTCTCTGCGAACGACTTGCGCGCGCGGGAGGCGGTGAACGTTGAGAAACATTCTTGAACGAAGTACACAGCGCGACGTCTGAACGCGCACCTGCGGTGAGGGGTGGCGAGTGTGCGGGCGCGGGGGTTGTAGACTTCAGTGTAACTGGCTGAAGCGGTGGAGAACGCGCCAGCGCAGGGGAAGCATTATCGCTTCTGCGGTGGAAGTGCAACAATGTGTGATGTTTAAATTTACAAACTCGACAACTATAATTTGAAGAGCAACTAGACACTCGATGACTTAAACTGAGACAATTCACACATGCATTGTTACTCTTTACGCATTTAAATCGTTCCTGCGGCGTCATTTTATTAAAGTCTGCACACTTAAATAGGTGTTGATGCACAATATTATCGCACAGACACTTTGAGCAACTAGTCGTCGTGCTTACGTACGCCTGATACTTCGGCGACGAAGTATTATTACAGCGACGATTATTACCGTTACCTCGTCGATTGTTTGGTGCGCTATTAGAATTTGTACTAGAATCGGTGCGTTGCAAAACTTTGGAGCGGGTCTTAATAAAATTTACTAAATCATCAAAGGTAGGTACCATCGAGTTATGACTATATTCGAAAGAGCGAATGGTATCCGGGTCCAGCTTCTTAAGCGCGATATGAAGAACAATTAAGTCCGCGAGATTATCTAACATTAGTTTTGTAAAGCGCGCACTGCACTTATAAAGTTATCAGTAAATAAATCAAAATTATTTGCGGTGGCCGATTGCAATGGCTTAAATTCGAACATCTGATTAATATATGTAGATGCTAGCATATGCCGGTCTTCATATTTGTCAACGAGTGCTTGCAATAAAGTTTTATAATTTTCAGCGCAAGGAGTTATACCTGAGCATACAGATAGGGCTTTGCCCGTTAGTTTACCTAGCAAATAGTATAACTTTTCAGCGTCGGTAAGCGATGTGTTGTCATGGACGGTTGATTTAAAGCTAGCATAAAATAAAGGCCATGAGCGAATGTCACCCGAAAATGGCATAAGTTCGATAGGAGGAAGTGTGAATCTGGCTTTAGACGGTGTACTAGTACTTTGTGAATTAGATTGCGAATATTGTAAATAAAGCCTATTTATTCTACCGCAAAGAGACTCAAACGCAATGAGGCTGTTATAATCAGGTTTAGCAATAGGGTTTATTTTTAATAAATGTGAATTATAATTATCTAAGACCTGTTTAAACTCAATACGTAAAGCATTAATATTAGAACTTCCATCAAGAAAACGCTCCATCGTGGAAGTGTTTATGTGGATGTCCGAGGACATATCATATATTTTTTGCACTATTTCAAATAAAGCATCTCGTTTACCTAACAATAAAACCAATTCAGCATCAGGTGTGCCCTCATTATCCGAGGAATCGCTATTATTCGATGCTATTTGTTTTTTAGGCGGCATTACAACTTAAGTTATGCGGCGTAAAATAATATAATTATAAGCGGGTAGTCTGTAAGCGACCTCGCTACGCGGTTGAATTATTAAATATTAGTTTTGTTAACGATGAACTTTAATTGTTAACTTTTATAATAATTATGAAGTTATTTATAACGAATATAATGCTTAAATATATGTGCAAATAATAAATGTAATTTAACAGTATAATCTATAGATGTAGTTAAAAGTTGATGACGTGATGTGAACATACAACAAATAATTTATATAGATAATTATATGCTTATTCATTCTATGAATATAGTTTTAAAATTACTATGAATGTCACCTATTAGGACCTATTCTAGTGTTCTAATAAGGGCGGGGTTAATCCGAAGTCGGATTAAAATATAAATAGTTAATTATATAAACGCTTATTACGATAACGATCTAATAAGGGCGGAAAGTCAAGGTCAATCCAGCGAGAAGTGACCATTAAAAATGGAGACGCCAGCAACTTAAGGTATCTTCGATAAAGATTTAGTGGACTGTAATTTTGGTGCATACGGCAAAGGGGAAAATAAATAGGTGGGATAGCACGCACTGACCTGATGAGGGCTGCCGCGCCTTCCTCCTGGAGTGTCTGCTATACAGTAAGCTCGCCACGTGGTTCGGCGCACACGCACTCTCGGAACAGTCTCGTGAAGTCCCACACTCTCCACCTTTGCCCTTACGGGGGCGTCTCACACTTTTATGAGTTACAAAGACACAATGTCTGATGCGGTGAATATTAAACATAAACAGGAGAACTCAATGTTCGTCCTGCGCGGTTTGCGGCTAATGTACATAAGACGCGACGGGTGGCCGTGCGCTGCGGATGGCGTAATATCACTTAGTATAATGACGCGCGCCAAGATCCTCTTTTTCACCTCGGCGGCAGCGCGTGCGGTAGGAAAGGGAAGGAAGGAAGGAAACAAAAAATATGCACTAGTCATGTTGATAAAGTAGATATAACTTAGGACGAACTCAATGCGATATGTAATGTAATGTTGATAAAGTAGATTGTTAACTGGCGTTACCAAACTCAAAAATAATTAAAATTCTGCAACTAAAAAAAAAACAAGGCAAAAGTAAAAAAATCCCTATTGAGTAATCTATGGGGAGACCTGGGTTCAACAATGAACTTTTGAGAGACTGTAGTGGTAATGGATAAGAAAAAATAGATAAAATGAACAGTTTAAGCCAAAGAGTGAGGATCGAGATCCTGCGCACAGGCTTGTTTCGTTGCACGATGTGGGCTGCACGCACCTTGAAATTACAATTAGCTTAATATCAGACCAGAGTAATTGATTAATGACGTGCATCTGTGCTTTTAAAGAATTCATTTGATATATTCCAAAGTACCCCGGAAACGACCATTGTCCACCGAGACATCTTCGAGGTTAGATGTATGATAACTGTTTTAAAATTCTCCTCGCTTAAGTGTTTTTCGCTAGACAATAGTGGTGATAAAAAGTTTCCATATTTCACACCTTTTTTTACACGGGGAAATGCCTACGCATACCCGCGGGGGCAAGGACGGGCTATATCGGATATGTACTGTGACTAAACCTCACAGTGTTCCACCTTCGTCGCATATTGGCAGGAACACGGGAATGCTTTCGCACACATCCGCGGCCCCACGAGCGATGGCCGTCCCATGGCGGCCCCTTCTTGGGGGAGGACTACTTCTCCCTCATCTACTTCTGAGGTGAAGCGCACCAGAATCCTTCGCGGCCTCCAACTTCACATGTGCAACAGACGCCTCCGTGTTTGATGCGCGAAGGCCATGGGGCCAGGAAAAACGAGCAATCAGAAGCACTGACGTTCCTGACCCCAGTGCACGGTGGTACCGTCATGGGTCATTAGGTTGAAAAATCAATTTCTGATCGTGACATTTATACCATACTATTCCACATTACTTACTAGTAGCCATTATACACGACGTTATATAAGAAATCTTGATCCCGTCATAACATCATTAAGATTTTGGCATCGGTGGTGGCCAATATCGAAGTACCTAGTACCTAGTACGACTACTTACTTGACAGTTACGGGGCGCGAGGTAACGTTTACATTCCCACACATGGTAATGGCAAGAGGGCCTTAAATGATTACGCCGTTAAAAATGTACAAACACTTTTTAATTTTGAAGTTAATAAGTCTCACTCCATACAGGCTACTAGTTGAGGTAATTTTACGAATTTTCCCTGAAATTTTATTTCTATACGAAAACCACCAGGGAGTCCCAAACTGCAATAGTCCGAAGTAAACAAAAGTTACCTGACCTAGTTTTTGATCTGAAATATACCGCTTTCACAGAACCACCTAAAAAGAAAACATCGCTCCCTTCCTCTTCAGTATTTAGACGAGTAAACTAGGGTTGGCAACCGTGCCTCTTAATAACGTATTTTATTTATACAACTCTTGGAATACGCTAAGATACTTTTAGATACTGTATGCTGTACTCTTAGATATGGAATAGAGTTCATTAGTGCCACAACTAAAACTGCCATAAATTTATATTGACTTTTCTGGCACATAGTTCACTGGCAAAAGCTTTAACACAAAAAATCGTTAAATTACTCTAATATTTTTTATTTAACTCTGCACTCTTAATTAACCTCCTGTGAAATCAAATGTATTTTATTACTTCTAAAATAAATTGGCAACCCTAGATTATACACGTAAATACACATTGTATATACGAGTAATCTTCACTCCTATTATACTTTTACAAACATAAATTCTTTTAAATTAATTTCCTGGATAGCACTGATTTTCATTCAAGGAGTCTGTCAGGACAGATACAGTCCTCGTACCTACTCGTATTTCTAACAACAAGCAGCAATGCGTGCACTGCTGTGTTAAGATCTGAAGGGTATAGAGCCGGCATAATAACAGCTTGTGAGACATTCCATCTTAGTTCTAAGAGATGACAACGTTTCTGTAGCCTAGAAGTTGGTTGCAGGTCACGCATGTGTTTACGGTGGAATGTAAGTTCATTTGTCAAATAAAATAGAACATTGATTGTTTACTTTTATACTGCCAATATCAATAAATAATAGTCTACACAGCAGTGTTTAACCAAATACATAGACAGAGTAGATATTGTCACCAAATTATTCAAAAAATGTTGCCAACAAATAATAACTTCTATATTTTATATTCCCGAATGTTGTTTTTAATAGACCCTTTTTACTGGAAACGAGGCATTCTATCTTAGTCCTCACGGGTGACAACGCATCTGCATTTTGATTCGTAATCGAGGATAGATGTAGATGTCTATGGGCCACAGCAATCACTTACCATCAGGTGGACTGTTTGCTCGTTTGTCATCCTATCCCATAAAAAAAAGTTAAAAAGAAAGAAAAGAGACAGAAGTTTATGTCAAAGCAAAAAGCTTTTATTTTATATGCGGTACATTAGATAGACATCTGAATTTTATGTGCAGTTAAAAGTAAAATATAGCTTTTTCAATATATAAACATATAAAATTTAATGAATTAAATTTGGCTTCGGCAACAGGGCGATAACCAGTAAATATTACTGAACGTAGTAAAAGTAGCTTTTTTATAGAACAAACGTTACAAACGAGCACACAGTCCACCTGATGGTAAGTGGATGCTGTGGCCCATATACATTTATCCTCGACTAAGTATCAAAGCGCAGATGCGTCGTCACCCCCGAGAGCTAAGATGGAATGCTTCGTTTCGAGTAAAAAAGGGCCACCTTACCGAGCACCTTACCGTTACCAATAGTCAGCTACTGAACTTAGGCCTCCATAGATGGACTCATAGAGAGGCGGTTTGTCGTAGTTACCACTCCTGCAAGCGGGCTGGCACCACAGCTTGTTTATTGAACTCTTATCAGGAGCATGCAGCTGTCCATTTCCTGCTTCAGTTTCCCTCTCACGCTTCTTATAAAACCCACAAGATGATATGGGGTGGTTGGTATATCCTATTCTTCTTGTGACAAATAACATTTCTAGAGCCGTGGTAGCTCAGGAGCAGTACGATCACAGTAAATATAAAAAAAAATACTCACAGTAGATACAGAGAGAATGCGGAAACTTCTTAAAACGTCTAGCAACGCACGCACACAAGCGCCTTTCCTTTTGGTTCCTTTGTAAACACGATATTTAACTACATTGTAAGTATCAGGCGTTACTTTGCAGAAATTAAAGACGTTAAAAATTAGTTAATTAACTAAGATATGTGTAACAAAATAAAAAAAAATGTATTTTACCTAATTTGCCTTCCGCCACCCCTTAATTACGTGCACCATCCCTGTCACCATTAATTAAAGCACCACTACTCCCAATACCACTACACCAGGAGAGCAGTACCACCGTCGATAGTACGACACGTAGTGCTGCGGTGGCTGACCTTGAAGAACCAAGGTAAGTAGTGCACGCAATTTAATAGATATAATACATGAAACCGGCGCGGATCGCTGTTTATTAATAAAGCAATAAAATTATGTATAAAAAGCCTTGTTCAACCAATTAAGTTATACCCAAGAGTTTTCGGTTTAAAAAAAATGCTACTGGATGTGTATGCTTATATTTACCTCCCCCCAAAATATAAAGACTTACCCCTTAAGAGGATAGAGTAAGTCAGCTCAAATTCTAATTTCGTCCCCACTTGCCCGCGCGTCGTATGCTATGTACCGACATGTTTGTAATCACTAATACTGCAAGTAGAAAGGTCGTTAGACACATATTTCATTAGGTTTATCATATTTATGCCTGTTTCTTAACGCCAAGCTAGCCGCTTCTTATTTTTATCAAGGTTATTTCCCATTTTAATTTTACGTCGTACTGTTGCGTAATGTATATTCTGATCGTAAGAGACATAACCTCCGCCTTTAAAGGCCGAAGCGAAGTGACCAGTTTATACAAAGGTACTCTGTGGAAGTGACCGTGCGGCCGGAATCACGCGTCAAGAGGCCGATAGTTTAGGTAATTTCTTTTTACAGTGAAAATATTGGTATTTTAAAAAAAGTAAATAACATAAGCACTGCTTTATAGTTAGTTCAGTTAGTATGCAAAGTTTCATGGTCTTATTTAAAGTATTTTATAAATAACAGCGGTTTATTGTTTATTTTGGAGGTAATTTTGGATTTTTTTTCTATCGAGAAAATTTACGAAATCGTGTTTTCGTCTAACATAATCTTGAACATTAATCCTCAACTTTACCATATATTTATTTCAAAATTAATGCTGCAATATTTTCGGCATAACGAAGGATCTTGCTAAGCCATTTGACATTATATTTCCCCTTAATGGATTTAAAGGCGCCCTTTGCAGGTGGCTAAATGATCATTGTTTTTATAATTTGAATAACTACCTAAATTTTACATGATGTGACACAACAGAAGTTCTATATTTTTAATTGCATTTTCAATTTTAATTATTGTTAAGTTTGTGTTGGTATCATTATATAAAAATGTATTGGTATTAGTATTGCTAATTTGTAAACGATGACTAATTAAATTCGATATTTTAACATAGTAAACTTAATTATGAAAGGTATTTGCATGCTATCCATAGATGGCTGAAAAACCTGAACTACACTTTACAATAACCACCTTAATATACCCTTTTTCAAAACAAATAAATCTTCATTTCATTAAATAATGATATTTATCGAAGAAAACAAGACAATAGCAAGTACAATAAGCTTCTCTTAATTCAGTTTCATTTATTTCCTTGAAAACGTGATGTAACAAAGGCTTACTTCGTTGGCTACGAACCAAAAGGTACTTCATTTTCACGCAAGTTCAGACTTCAGACACACTCACATAATACATAAAGACATAGACATAAGACAAAGGGACATTTATTCCAACACTTACATCTACAACACTACACTTACACATGACAAATTACAATTAAAAATAAAACGAGTGACTTATTAACAAACATAAAAAACAGGAAATATAAATAATTAAAAGAAATGCGTCCATTATATTATGCGTATGCAATGTGCTATGATGAAGTGGTGGAACGGACCGTCTCAGCATAAGCCGCGAGCTTGCGGCGCTGATTTTCAGACGGCCCTGAACAAGTTCTGACGGTCTGACGGTCAACAACACAATTTTTTTATAAGAAGGAGTAATATTTTTACCAAACTAATCAAATAGTCACTATTATTAAGACCACAAAGATAGTATATAATTCCGATATTATAAAGTATATAAACCTTTAACTTAAAATTAGCAAAAATGCTAAAAAAACATAAACATTCACGCCTGTCACCCAGAGGGGTAGGCAGAGACTACAGACTTCCATTTGGCACGATCCTGACAGGTGTGTCAGGACCTCTCTCGCCTCCTTCACATCCATATAACTACGCATACATGCTCCTCGGTTAAGGGTGCTCCTAATTTGCCCGTTTTCAATAAATCGCCAATTTGGTCGATAAATTTTCGCCTAGGACACACCTTTCCGACTCTGCCATTCACTTCTGCAACATAAATTTTCTTTGTCATTCTTTCCACACGACCAAACCACCGAAGCATTCCTTTCTTAATTCTGGTCACAACATCATCTTAAACTCAACTCAAAGGATCAACTCTAAGAAGTTATATAGGTTGTTAAACAATAAATTTAGATTAAAGGAGGAATAACATACCGGGTCTGTTATATTATAATACCAATATGTTATTCATAATATTGACAAATTTAAAGAAAAAAAACATTGTATTTCCTAAACAAACCAAACATTGACTATAACTAAAACTACATAATATAAAATTGTATATTAATTTTTTATTAATTACCACCATTTTTTAGTAACTTAAAATTAGCAAAAAAGCCAAAGTGTATTGACCTATAACTACAAACTAAGGTGTGTATAAAGAATATTGTCGGTAAAAAGTTATGGTGATTATTAAACAATAAAATTAAGTTAAATGTGTGTGTGTGTCCTAAAATATCATGACTGCCTCGTTGGTCTAGTGGTTGTAGTAGTGCAACTGCTGATCATGAGGACCTGGGTTGGATGCCGGGTCGGGCCAAAAAATTAATTATTGAGTTTTTCCGTCAAGAAATTCTCAGTAGTTGCCACTGGAGTCTGGAAATTGGCGATGTCTCACCCCCGTGCCTCGGAAAGCACGTAAAGCCGTTGGTCCTGAGCCTGATCTCTCTCGGGTCGTGTCGGTTTACCGTCCCATCGGATTATGAGAGTGAGGGATTAGACTTGGTCACTTTAATCCTGTCCTGCGCCGATGGCTAGCCTCCATTGAGGTAGGCCGCCATGGCCGGAATTAGGTCTGGAGTACATTATTATGAATGTCATAACGTAATACAAATATGTTAGCCATAATGTTAACATATTCAAAGGAAAAATTATCACCTTTCCAAAAGCAATTAAACACTCACTATAACTAAAATGACAAAAACAAAGGTAGCACATAATCATTATACTGTAAACAAGCAACTCAGAGTTATCAGAAAACACGACTTAGGTCTGTATCAGATTGGATGCGTGTTACGGGCTTTCCATCTTTCTTCCTTACGAATATTTGACCACCCTTTGTCCATGTGTAGCGCCAACTTGCCTTCACGTGTCTTTCCAAACAATTTCCTATTGACGGGAGTGAGCCGCTCATTAATGTAAATCCTACACGGATCTCCGGGCAACCCCAGTGAATCACTCGTTATGTTGCGTCGCACCCGCGCACAACATAGGAACTCGTCCCGGACCGCACGCCGACTCATCCGCACAACAATCTCGCGGGGTCCAGTAGACATGAGTTTTTGAGCGCTATTGTTATTATAATAAGATACACGCGAAACACCAGCACGCTCCGCATGAACTACCTCACGGTGATCAATATCGAGATCCATCTTTTTAGCGCATAGCACCACGATATTGATAAGATAATTGATAAGACCTTTTTGCTCCGGTAAGCCCGATATCTCCAGGTCATTGGCTAGGAGGTCCTGATCTCTCTCATTAAGTTGGACCCAAGTTCACTAATCGTGTCCTCTAGTATTTTAGTGTCGTACTTAATCAGACGTTCTTCATATAGTTTTTCCAACTTGGTGACTCTGCAATCCATTTCCTCCAGGTTTTTATTACACGCAAAAACTGTATCCTTTAGCATAGTTATATTGTCCCTGACTTCCTTCATCATCATAGCGCTAAGCTCATTTCGAAAAAGACGAATTTCTTAACCTATATCGATATAATGATTTCTTAAATTTACGCGAACACTACACATTGAATAAAACTATTATTTACGGATTTTATCGCGTTTAATTACATTAATTTATTTTTATTATTATCCCGACGTTTCGGGTGCTTTACAGCGCCCATGGTCACGGGGGGGACTGAGATGTTTGACGTCCCAATGTCATAGTTAGTCCGGCTACCTTCAGTTTTTTAATATTAATTTATGGTCCGATTTACGCAAAACGAGCTTATAGTATCATGAAGTCTTGCAGTGGTATGCTTGGGTTTGGGTTTAATTTTGTTAATTATAGGATCCCAAGCAGATGGTAGCACCCAACCATCTTCTCTATTGAAATTTGGATGTTTTTTAATTTCAATAGCCTCGCGTATCATCCTTGGTAGGAATCGGTGTTCTTTTGCGAGAATTTGTGGTTTATCAAATCTAATGTAATGGTGGGGACGATCTTGAACATGTTCGCAGACTGCAGACTTCCCGGAGCGTCGGTGCTTCACATCAGCTATATGTTCCTTCACGCGGGTTTTTATAGATCTCTTTGTTTGACCTATATAAGAGAGACCACATTCACAATCTAGCTTGTACACACCTGCATCTTGTAGAGGAATATTACATTTGATGGATGGTAAAAATTGACTAATCTTCTTCAGCGGCTTGTAGTATGTCTTAATGGACGCTCGCTTCAAGATGTAGCCAATCTTGTCCGTGACAAGAGAGCAGGCGCGCGCTCGTCTGTGGCCGGCTTCACTCGTTCACTGTGACGTAGGAGCGGGACCCGAAGCTTGTTGTCTTGCAATACTTGCTTGACATGCTGAAGCTCCGCAGCCAGATGTTTTCTGTCACAGATCCCTCGTGCTCTCTGAAACAAAGATTTACCCACGGTAGCTAACTGTGAAGGATGATGGTGAGATTCACCATTTAGATATCAGTTGGTATGGGTCTTTTTCCTATACACAGTGTGACCAATAGTGTTATCAGGATTTCGGATGACTAAAACATCTAGGAAAGCTAAAGAATTATTTGCCTCTAACTCCATTCTGAATTGTATTTTAGAGTTTATGGAGTTAAGGTGGTCTAAAAATGCAGTTACTTTGTCAGATGGTAAAATTGTGAAAGTGTCGTCTACATACCGCTTGTAGAACCTTGGATTTACAGGAGCAGTAAGAAGGGCTTTCTCCTCAAAGTCCTCCATGAATATGTCGGCGACTATGGGAGACACAGGTGAGCCCATCGCCACACCATTTACTTGCTTGTAGAACTCCTCCTTCCACAATAGATAGCCAGATGTGAGGCAATGTTCAAGTAGTATTGCATATTCTTGAGGCATGTTATTTTCTTCTAGCTTCCTAGTTACAATTGAGATGCAGTCCACAATAGGTAGGCATGTAAATAGTGACTGAACATCAAAACTGACCATAGTTTCATTGTTAGCGAGATGTAGGTCTTTTATCTCACTCACAAAATGGTATGAATCCTTTGTGTGTGCTCTGGTATGTCCTCTCAGTGGTGATAGTATTTTTGCTAAGTATTGTGCCAGCTTATAAGTTGGTGAATCGATCTGGCTCACTATGGGACGTAGTGGAGCGTTTGGTTTGTGTATCTTCGGTAACCCATAAAACCTAGGTTGTATGGGTTACCGAAGATACACAATACATCTACGACATCTGTCGCCAGCACCACCGCCGGCGCCGGACCACGTTGTGGTCGCTACCTGCCAACCTGCTGCTCGATTTTGCTGCTGCTCGATTTTCGGTCAAGTGTGACCATCTTTGGTCACACTTGACCGAAAATGGTGAGTGGTGATGTTGGTTGAGATAGACTTATTTATATCGTGTTCATTTATTTATATAAGTTGCAGCGTCTTATTTACTACCAGTAGCCGAGGATCGCAATAAACACAAAACTATTGATCACCACTACTGACCCGTTTTATGGTTAACACAACACACAATTATTGTCAATTTTTATAATTATTATAAATAATCTACAACTAAACTTTAAAAGTTCATGTTACAGTAATTATTGCAGAATAACAAGTAAACATAATGTTTGTGAACAAATTAATATGTAATACGAACAGAGTAAAGTTAGCATTTAGTAAATATAACGGGGTAGATCGATATCGTTGTTAGTTTTATTTTAACACTTTTAACTTTAATGTTACTTATTTTGATTTCGCTTAACTAATGTTCAAGTATTCTACACATTGTTCTAAATTGTTATACACACTCACTTTCATGACTTTAAAGATTAGATAATTATTTTAAATTAAGCAAATTAGAGCACTATATTGACAACAACATTACTCGCCCGCATAGATGGAGATGTCTATGGGTCACAGCCTTCTCACTTCAATGAGGTGGTGGTCTCGTTTGTCGGCTTCATTCGATAAAAATACTGATTCACCTTAACTTGGTAAAGACTTAAACATCTTTGAGTACACTTTATTTATTACAACTCTTCGCAAGTCCACTGCTGAACTTGCCCCCCCCCCCCCCCGCCCTCTAAGAAACGCTACAAGTATTCATCGACCTCCTGCTTGTCTAACCAGAACGTCACTTCTTCTTGTGAATGGCCCTGTACACTTCGCCTACCGGTACGAGGCTTCCATTCTAGATCTATTTTTTCCCCTCAATTATCAGTTCATCAAGCTATTGGTTCGACCAATTGCCACTTCATCATACTGCTGCGATGGGCTATATCGGTTAATCCGATATGACTGAGAATATCCTCATTACGAAGTCTTTCATATAAAGAAACTTCGAGCGACCATGTAAAGCTATCATGTAAAGAAACCTGCTCATACGGCCAGTATTAATGGACCATGTCTCTGGTCTTCAACAGTCGCACTATGCTTTAATCGTCGTATATACCGTCTGAGAAACTGAATGAGTGTATACCATTGTTTGAAGTGAACACTTTTTTCAGAATCATTGTGGTTTGATCTAGACGAAACAAAAAAAGACAATAAAATGAAAAAAAAAAAACGTATATGGGTACCTCTATAAGATTTAGCCTTCGTGACAATGATATAGAATATAGTATTTATTATAAATTTAAATTAAACCTTACTAATTAACACCTTATATATTTACCTAGTTATTAATTTAAAGCATTCAGCATTCGTTTCACTCTCTCAAAGTTTAGTTTCTGAAGGTTTCTCTTTCTACCGTGTGTGCACACATGTTTATTTTCCGTCGTTGTTTTGTTTTCTTTTTTTAGTCTTGTATTATGTTTATATACATTTGTAAATGGTCTTTTTGAACGAAAACTAAAGATTTATTTCTTAATTTCTATGTTATTCTATACTTTCGTTTTCCTGAAATATATAAACCTGAAATAATAAAACGGAGTGACTATCTCTTAATAACGCGGCGCCAGAAATGTGAGAAAGACCGTAAGGAAACGCTTTCTAATTTAATGATTTCTTAAATTTATGCGAATACTACACATTGAATAAAACTATTATTTACGGATTTTATCGCGATTAATTACTACTTTAACTTATTTTTATTATTTCGGCGCTTAAGGTGATTTACAGCACCCGTGGTCACGGGGGGGGGGGACTACGAAGGTTAGAGAACAGGAGAACGATCACTACGTATTAAAGCATAGCCCGCCTGTCCTTGAAAATTGTAGAATTAATAGCGGCGCTGACGTCGGTGAGTAGCGACGGCAAAGTTAGCTGTTTATGAGTACAAGTAGATGAAGTTAGTTGAATAACGAACGAATTTTCTCCGCCGCATTGGTGAGAAAATTTTCATGCTCCGTAATTTTGTATTTTTGACAAAAAGAAACATTAAAAAATGGAGAAATATTTTATTGTGCGTGGATGTGCAATTGGTTTAGCATCTGATCATCTAATGATCTGATCATCTGAAATATAGACTGAAAATGACTTTTATTGACCGAACTTAGCGATCGCAGCGCCTCACTTATGGTGTCCATATTTCTGGGACACTATTTTTTACGGCGATCGTTCTTCTGTTTTCTAACTTTCATGGGGGTGGGGGTGGGGGGAGAATGAGATGTTTGATGTCCCAATGTCATAGTAACCTTCTGTCTTTGAATATTAATTTTTGGTCCGATTTACGCAAAACGAGCTAATAGTATCATGAAGTTTTGCATGGTATGCTGGGTTTGGGTTTAATTTTGTTAATTATAGTGAGTTCTGGTCTGTTACGTAAGTTATTCAGCGCTGTAAATTCGTCTTTAGGAAGGTTTGGTTTCGGAACTGATCTACGGTTGAATAAGGACGAAATATCTTGACGTATGGCCTCCAAATCTTCCTTACCGATATTATACTTAAACAAACAATCTTCGACACTGCAGATAATTTCTTCGTACGAGATTTTTCGCGGTGTTAATTCGAAGTTCATTCCCTTCGCTAATACTTTCATTGTACAATTTTACGATTGTCCAAATTGTAAATAATAGCTTTGTAATTTCTTAAGCAGATTTATTTTAATGAATCCCCTTGTGATATCTTTCTATGTGACAATTTTAACGCGACAATTAACCCAGATATTACTGAAACTTTTTTTATTTCAGAATTAACTGATTTTTAATATGTTGTACCAAAACGATGCAGTATTCATGAAAAAATTTTTAAAAAAATATTCGTGGTCCGGAAAAGCCCGAAAACGAGTGGCGTTATAACGCCCGGTAGTAAGATTGGCTCCTAAAAGTAAAACATTTTTGGAATTAAATAAAACACAAAACATATGCTTACAATGGTTTATTTGCCAAGAATCTAAACTTTGGTATGATAGGAAATAAAACATATTTTTGGGTATAAATACATCTGACATTTACGACAAATTAAATTGTTTTTTTTTTTTACAAATAATGCAGCGGCTTTGAGATTCTTCATATTCAATTAGATGATCAATGCGATCGTATCGCGAGGTTTCTCTATAGTTGCTGGGAGTACGACTAGGTCCCCGTTTTTCGGTTCTTTTATACGTCTGCAATAATCCTCTGGCAACTACTCTACGAAAAGTTAAGTGGTCGTATTCGCCACCATCACTTTTGTACAACTGCCAGGCATTTTGGGTGGCCATATCCAAGCTATGACAAAATAACGAAAAATACCTTTTTTTCCCCGCATCGAAGTTCTGTATAAGCCAATATTTTGGTCAGTTCTATCGACTCAACCCATATGTTCGTTGTATGATTTTATGATAGCAGGTTGATCAATAAACACATATCTTTTCAATTGTTGAGAAAATCGCTTAGCTTTGTGAAGCAGCTCAATTGTTTCCGCATTAGAAGCGACACTTACGACACTATTGTCATTCCATTTGCAGACTAAGATCTGCTTGGGTTGACTAGAATTATAGACGAATATGCCCCTTTCTGTTTTCTTGAAAACCTTGTTTTCAGGTAGTGGGCATCTAGAGGTATGATTCTCACGAATGGTTCCTGTAGCTTTCAATCCTCTATTACTCAATTCGTGAAAAAGAGGGATAGAAGAAAAAAAGTTATCAAAAAATAAATAAAATTGAGTGTTTGGGTAGCACGATTGTAAAACATCAACAAAGCTCAAAATTACACTTGCCCCTAATCCAAATTGTTTATAGCATGCTGGGATATTTGAAGAATGTCCCTGGTATGGGTCAAACCAAAAACATACCCCAACCTAGTTGCACCTACGCACAGCTTATACCCCCATCGGATTGGTTTCCCGCATATAAATTGTTTGCAACTATGGCCTCCATAGTATGGTACCATAGCTTCATCAATACTATAGTTTTGTTCAAAAGGTGGTACGTCTGAGAAAATTTTATTTAGTAAATCAAACAAAGGCCTAAGTTTCGCAAATTTATCACTATCTGTACGAATGACATTGTTGTCACAGCAATGTAAGTGTTTCATTATCATTGTGAAACGATCCCTAGACATGGCATTATAAACAACATCAAAGTGAGTATCAGAAGATTCTCTCAATACATACACCTGCGTGGTACCACGACATAACCGCTGTATAAAAGTACACCCAAAACACTTCATTTCTGAAGTAGTTATATTAGCGATGACATTCCTTTGGCTTACGTAAAGACTGGAGTAATGTCCCAAAATTTCGATTACTTCATCATTCACCATACACTCATAGTAGTACAAAGGTGACTGTAGATTTTTTGGGCCCTCACGATCCTGCCACTGTGTAAATTCACTTGGATTGTGCCTGTTGCGCAACGTATACAGTTGAGTTTTGCTTAGGTACACTAAGAGTGACGTTCCTCGATGAACAGCTTATAGATGGAGTGGAGCAAGAAGTAGAAGATAGGTTGATCCAAATCTTCTAGCAAGCATTCATTGGCATTGCGTATTCTTTTAGCTAACACAGACAAAGATAAATCATTTTCAAAATCGTCACTGTTTGAAAATGTATCATCATAAGTAATCTCTGCTGGAGCTCTTAGCTGGGAACCTGAAAAGTAATAAATACATTATATAACTGATTGTGAGTTCAGTGACTGAAATGAATTTCGTAATATGCTCAAAAGAAATAACCAAACCTGGGAGATTATGTAATGTCACAAATTCTTCATCACAAGAATCTTCGCCTGTTATTTCGTTATTTGTATCTTCCGGTGGAAAAATGGTAATTTCACTGGGCAGATCGTCATCAGAATCTATATTGTGTAATGCATCAACTATGTCGTTGAGATTCAAAGGTCGTTTCGTCAGTGATCTAAAACATAATAGTAATAATAAATAGACGTCAGTTTTACTACCGGCCTTATAACGCCACAAGTTTTTACATAAGATAATTTTCATGAAAAACCGTAAAATTCAAGTTTATTTTATGTTACATTTATTTACCTTTTTGAAGCCATGTCGCAAAGCAATCACAATGTTAATTTAAAACACCCCTTAACTTCAAAATAAAGGACGCACTGTGACAAATAGTAGGTGCACTGCACATTAAAACGGACCGTTTCTGATGACGGTAATGTAAGACGATCTTTGTTTATACAACATTGAATATATAAATTTGGCGGGTACATTTATCATTCAATAAGTGGCGTTATAAAGGACGGTAGTAACAAGTGGGTTAACAAGGCTTGAATGAATTAATGAATGAAAATACTTTATTGCACACCACAAACAAATTTACAAAGAATATAACAGAGAGCAGATTACATGTACAATTTGGCGGCCTTATCGCTACATAGCGATCTCTTCCAGGCAACCAAAGGTGTAAAGGAATAAAACAGTGAGTACTAGGTAGGTGGTGCAATATAAATATACCTAATATAATATCAATACAACAATAAAATAACATATTATATATATAACTAAAAGAATTATGAATTATGAATTTAAATTATTATATATATATATATATATATATATATATATATATATATATATATATATATAACAAAAAGGCTTTTATAGTTCTAAGAGCTTAAACATACAAAACAACTAATTTAGATAGAAAACCAAGTTAAATATTAAAAAAAATAATATGTTGTATTTAAGCAATTTTGTTACAATATATTTTAATGCGTGAAAGTTTACAAATTCATAGGAAAAAGGTGACAACTGAACACACAGTCCGCCTAATGTTAATGCTGTGGCCCATATACATCTACATCTATTCTCAAATAAGAATTAAAATCAGACACATTGCAACTTGCAACCCCTGAGGTGGAAGGGTCTCCTCTTCTCTACACTCACCATTTGAAACAAGGCAGTATTGGGCAGCTATTTTACGCTGGTACGAGTATTCTGTTAGAGCGTGGTCCTTTCCTTATCAAGCCGAGCCATTCGTGCTCCAACCATAATATAGCTGCAATGTAAAATAACTAGGTGGCACGTCTCCTTGTATGCATAACAGTAGCACCATCTGCTTAAGTTACGTGCGTGCACTGCTGTGTTTTGGTCTGAAGGATATAAATAGAGAGCCAGTTTAAATACAGATTGTGAGACATCCTGTCTAAGTCTTAAGAGGTGACAAAGCATCTGTAACAAACACACACACACACACACACACACACACACACATGTGCGTTTTCCTCTCTTTAAAATAAGTTGCGATAAGTCAAGCACAGATATATTTCAAAATGTTAAAGAAAAACATGACTTTGTTCTTTTTATAAAATAAAGTGACGTGGATAAGTGAGCAGGGAGAATGATAACAAAAAGGCCCGCGGAAATTCACTTCAGTGGAAATTATAAAGGTCTCGGCACACATCCTGAATAAAAAGTATGGAGAATCATTTAAGTTACTCACATACAAAAAATCTTTGTTATTGTTAAGTGTTTTTTTTATAATACTGACGTAATAAACGAGCTAATGTTTTTTTTTTTTTTTTTTTTTTTATAGAAGAAGGGGCAAACGAGCATGCGGCTCACCTGATGTTAAGTGACTACCGCCGCCCATGATCAACCGCAACACCAGGAGAATTGCGGGTGCGTTGCCGGCCCTTTAGAAAGGAGTAAGCTCTTTTCTTGAAGGTCCCCAGGTCGTATCGGTCCGGAAAAATCGCCGGTGGTAAACTATTCCACAGAGAGGTTGTACGTGGAAGAAAACTCCTTGTGAAACGTACAGTGGTGGACCGCCAAGCATCCAGATGGTGTGGATGGTATCGGGACGTTTGCCGTGTAGTGCGTTCACGAAATTTGGCGGCTGGGATTAATCCGAACAATTCCTCAGAGCACTCCCCGTGATAGATGCGATAAAATACGCAAAGAGATGCAACATCTCTTCGCAGCGCCAGTGAATCGAGCCGATCCGAAAGCACTCGGTCGTCGACGATTCGAGCCGCTCTGCGCTGGATGCGGTCAAGTGGAAGGAGCTGGTACTGGGGAGCTCCAGCCCAGAGATGGGAACAGTATTCCATGTGCGGCCGAACCTGCGCCTTGTAAAGTTGCAGGCGGTGTGTCGGCATGAAATACTGTCCCGCTCTGCTGAGCACGCCAAGCTTTTTAGAGGCCAATTTGGCCTTCTCTTCCAAGTGACCACGAAACTGCACGTCACTCGATATGTCGACGCCGAGGATTCCGATACTGGCTGAGGCAACAAGGGGAGTGCCTTGAAACTGAGGGGATACAACAAAGGGGTTCTTTTTAGCGGTTAACGCGCAAACTTGTGTCTTCTGGGGGTTAAACTGGACTAGATTTAGTCGTCCCCAATCCGAGACTCTGTTCAGCAAAGACTCGACTTCAGACACAAGTTTATCCCGGCACTCGGAGACGTTTTCCCGAGAAATATTGGCTCGGCCGGTGTAAAGAGCATCACCAGTGCTATCATCTGCATAGCAATGAATGTTACGGGTATGCAACATATCATTGATATGCAGAAGAAACAGCGTTGGCGATAGCACGCAGCCCTGTGGAACTCCAGCATTAATAGGCTTGCAATCGGAGCTTGCACCGTCTACAACGACCTTGATGCTCCGATCTGCATGAAAGCTGGTGATCCAATCGCACAATTTCTCGGGAAGCCCATAGGAAGGGAGCTTCGAAAGAAGCGCTTTGTGCCAAACCCGATCGAAGGCCTTCGCAATGTCCAAACTAACGGCCAATGCCTCCCCTTGAACTCTACTGCCTCCGCCCATCTGTGAGTGAGGTAGACCAGAAGATCACCAGCTGACCGACCACGGCGAAAACCGTATTGGCGGTCACTAATCAGCTGGTGATCCTCAAGATACCTCATGAGCTGGCAGTTTACAATGGACTCCATTGTTTTGGAGAACAAGGAGGTGATGGCGATTGGCCGGTAGTTGGACGGGTCTGAGCGGTCGCCTTTTTTAGGGATCGGGTGGACGAAAGCCGTCTTCCATGATTTTGGGACTACGCCTAGGGAGTAGGAGTACCGAAAAAGACGCGTTAAAACCGGTGCCAACTCTGGAGCACACGTCCTCAGCACAATCGGGGGGATTCCGTCAGGCCCACTCGACTTGTGGATGTCCAGGGAGAGGAGTGCTTTGCAAACCGAGCGCTGTGTGAACTGCACTTCCGGCATGGAGCACTCACACCGCGGGATGGTCGGCGGCGTACTCCCTCCGTCATCGAGAGTCGAGTTAGATGCAAAGAAAGAGCCTAGAAGATCTGCTTTCTCCTTTGCAGTATGGGCCAGTGAGTCGTCCTCCCTGTGCAGAGATGGAAGAGATGGCTGACAGAAATTCCCCTGGACAACCTTGGCGAGAGACCAGAATGCACGGGTTCCAGAAGGAAGGCGAACTAGTTTCTCGCCAATTCTGCCTATGTGCTCTGACTTTGCCTTGGCAATGACTCTTTTGAAGGACCTAGAGGCGGAATTATACTTCTTTTTTAGAGCGCTGGTGTTTACATCCCGGGACGCTGATGCATCAACCCAGGCTTGGTAGCACTCCTGCTTATAGCATGATGCTATTTTACAGGATCGACCAAACCATGGCTGAGACTTGCCTCCAATGGGCATCACAGAGGAAGGAATAAAAAGTTCCATACCCTTAAGTACCACATCAGTAACAGAATCCGCAACAACGTTGTGATCATCCGGCGAGAAGCAAACCCGCCACCAAGGGTAGGATGCAAAGAAAGACCGCATCCCATCCCAATCGGCTGACCTATAGTGCCAAACACGGCGGCAGCCTGCAGAATGCAACCGCGATTTCAGCGTGAGTGGCACAACACTCCGGACCAGACAATGGTCCGAGGAGCCTAAAGGGGCTTCGACGGAAATCTGATATCCGTCCGGGTGAGAGGTCAGCAGAAGGTCCAACAGGGAAGGTGCATGATCCTCCACATCTGGAATTCGCGTAGGCGAAGTAACCAGTTGTGTCAGACCATATGCCAAGGCAAAATCATGAACAGATCTCCCCGCATGATCGGTTAAACGTGATCCAAGCCATTCGGCGTGATGGGCGTTAAAGTCGCCGAGGATCACGATCTCTGCGGAGGGGATCTGCTGTAGCAACGAATCCGCAGCCATTTGGATGTGGTCGAAGAGTCGGTCTGTTTCGGCATTACCGCTATGGGACCTATAGAGACACCCGTAGACGCGCGGATGGTCGTCGCTGTCTACGCGTAGCCAAAGGATGGACAGGTCCGAACCTTCAAGTCTGCCGAGGCGTCGAGAACAGATGTCCTCTCTGACGTAAACGCAAACTCCAGCCCGAGGCACAAAGGAGTGTTCCAGTTTGTACCCCGGGTAGGAGAGATACGAGACATCAGCCGGAGAGGACACCTGCGTCTCGGTAAGAAAGAGCAGAGCCGGCCTCGCCGTCTCGAGATGGTAGTGGACGGCGTTTAGGTTAGAGTGAAGTCCCCCTGATATTGCAGAAATTCACGGACAGCGTGGCAGGGGTCGCCTTGGTCTTGTTGCTCCGTTTGCCCCGAGCAGTTGTAGTCTTGAGCGGAATTTTGCCCCCCCCCCAGAATACGCGGGGCAGCCTGAGCACCCACGCTCAGAAGTGGAGAAACATGGTCGTGGATGCTCAGCGAGGGATTCTCCAGGGGTGCTGGTACCCTCCTGGGGTAATCTATCATTATTTAATTCCGTTACCATGTTGATGGGGGGGGGGGGATTTGGGCCTCCGGCCACCTGCACTCACCAGACGAAACGCGGAAGCAGAGCTTCCACTTCACGCCGGTATTCTGTGAGGTCGTAGTACCACCCCGGTTTGAGCCGGCCCATACGTGCAACAGCAAAGCTGCCGCGTGGCTCTACCACTGTTAAGTTTGTTAGGTAGGTGATTGTTTTTCTACACCATAAGCCAGTCGTTGGGAAGCTGGCTATAATTCCTCGAGGTACATGTTCTCTACAACACTCTGTCTGTATATGTTCGAAAATCTTCCAAAAAGGGGAAAAACATATTCCATTTGGTGGTAATTGGCTACTGCTGTCCAAAGACACCTGGATCCAACTTGAAATAAATAAAGCTAGACTGTGTTGTCATCTCTGAGCACTAAGATGGAACGCCTCACACCTGTGACTATACCGGCTCTCTACACGCTGCAGACCGAAGCACATCAGTGCACACTGTATCTGGTGGCAGAAGTGGGTAAGAGGGTGGCACCCAGCCAGATGGACTCCTGGACAGAGAAGAAGTTCTGCAAAATAGTATAATACATGCAAACAAACATACTATATAACAGTGTTCATGTTTGCCTCATTAAAACCGAAACATTTTTGTTTTTCTTTCAGCAATTTTTTGAAATTTTTCATAGATCGTTTCTAAGTAATGCAAGGATAAGAGTATTAATAAGTTTGTACAAGAACAAAAGGCACCATTATAGTCAGCTTTACCTAGTATTGGTACGGTTTAATCTCTAAAAGGACATCATCATCATGATCACCGTCATTGCAGCCTATCATAAATTTGCTGCTGAACACAGGCCTCGTCCAAGTAATGCCAAAAACTTGGTCAGAAACCACCTGCATCTATCAACTTTCTGCATATATTACCATGTTATCACTCCATAATAGCGAGGGACTAACAACACTTTCGTTACCGGTACAAAGCTGTCACTCACACTTTCATCGGTCATCAACGGTATTCTTAAGTTATTCTTTTTTGTAGCGATGGTCAATGCGTAATAAGCCGGCAAGGTATGCGTACGAGGGTCAAACATATAATAAACATAATTCATACGCGAAGCTCGACCGGGGAATGACCATGCTCTCACAGAATATTAGTGTAAATTAACAGCCTAATTCTGCCGTGATTCGTATGGTGAGTGTAGATCCAAAGACTCTTTTTGATTTAAACGGTGCAATGCACACTAGTCTTCAGAAGTGACCACACATCCGTATTTTGATTCTTAATTTAGGACAGGTGAATATGTTCATGAGCCACAACACCCACTTACCATCAGTTGGTCAGTGTGCTCGTTTGTCACCCTTATTCTATTTAAAAAACAAGGCAATTGTATAGTAGGAATTTTTTCACGAAGAATAAATTTTAACGTGAAGCATTATTTAACTCTCTCCACTGAAACCTCAAACTACAAGGTACAACGAATGTTATCTAGAATTTAAACTTATTGCTCAAAAGGATTTCACGCCTCGTTTGGAACAGCCAGAGAACTGATAAAAGCCTCCATTAATTCGTTCATTACAGTAGACTTTTGATAGACCAAAAGCCCATGCTGAACATAGAAGCCCAAGTTATCATCAGGACACACAGTCCAATCCACCGCAATATTCCCCTATTATATATTTTCCCTATAAGCAGCCTAAAAATATTAGAAGTGAAGAAACGTTTATAGCGCCATCTTTCGGAAGTGATTACATATTTTCGACATTTAGAATAGTCGCCTCTCACGACACCCGGAATGAAATGAGGCGAAAGATTCTCTGACACTAATACCACTATAACTAAAAAAATATAATTAATATTAATTAAAAAGAGGATACTGTATGACTTTCGATTTAGATTACCTTCGTGTATGTAGTTAGTTTAGGAAGTGATATGGCGTAAAATTCATTACCCCAAGTCATCCCGTTGATGTGGAAAGAGGCGACAGATAGATACAAATCAATAGACGGACAGCAGTATCTTTCTGAGCACACCTCAATAATAATAACAGAAAATAATAAAAACATGTGTGCAGTTCACATGAAGTAAAATTTAAACCTTCAAAAAAGGAGACCCAGATAATAGGAAACATGCATACTGCAGTCTATCTCATTCTCTCGCAAGCTAAATCCTATAGATGTATAGTATGTTTGTCTCTTTTTACTGTCGCTTTGTTGTTTCATCGGGATTCAAATCACAACAATTCTAAATAAGTTTTCACTTCACGAGCTACAGTTGCCAACCCGCTTGCCAAGATTGCCAACTATAGCAAATATCCCCCTATAAGGCAATCCGTGGGAAGGCCTATATTAAGCAGTAGACTTTAGATCGGCTGTAATCATGATGATGAAGAACAAAAAGTCGACATTTTGAACTGACGACTGAACACTGAATTCAGAACAAACTCAATAAATACCTCACAGACTTGTTCTCTCTGAATTATTTACAGAAATCGGCTGCAGGTTATACAAATGGTATATAAAAAAAGGGTTTTCAATAACGCTTAAGTTGAACGGTAATTAGGACGGCCTATTTTTGAGGGCTTTAGTTATTATTCAACTTAGAAACTATTAGAGAGCTAAAAGTTGCCACGAATCTACAGATTTACCATTTAAACCCAGCGTTCCAGTGGAAGCGAAAATATGAGTTTTGATCTGCTATTTTTATTAACCGACTAACTGGCAACAAGTTAAATTTTTTAACTATTCTAAGCCAATCTTTGACTAATATACCGCCTGATGGTAAATGATGCAGCTGAAGATAGTACAGCGCACTGACTTAGCTTAACAAAAGCTTTTTCGCTCTTGCCTTGAAGACACCCATAACAATCGGATGGCAAGACAGATGCTGTTAAATTGTTTCACTTCTGCGCTGTACGCACTATGAACGACGAAGAAAAGTGTTTAGTTTGTTGTAAAGTAAACGTTGTTGTCCTTTATACTTTTCACTGAATAGACCTACCATTATTTTTGAGCGGGTTATAGAGCAATTTGTTCACCGCGCAGCTTCAGTGCATGTGGGTGGACTTCACATGACAACCACTTGTTTTATTTCGCAGGCAGATGCAGATTTTTTTTAACAACAACGAGAACTTTGTTAATCAGCACTCAAAATTGCAATTAACTTCATTGATGTCTGCGGGTTGATGCTGAGTGCATAAAATGTGAAAATTAAAGCTATTGCAAACTCTAGCAAACCAGCCCCCCATTCAACCGTTCATAATAATAACGCGTATGGCAGCCATTGCCGTGCGTAACAAATATTCCAATATTATAACTAAGAAAAAAATATAATAGAAACCTATTAAATATATCTTAAATGCGGTAGCGCCATGCAGCAGCTATATTATAGTTACACGAATTGATCAACTCGACAGGGGAAGGACTACGCTTTCAAAACATACCAGCGTAAAATAGCACCTTAATGCTGCTGTGATTCGTATAATGAGTGTTGTGAACCGGACACACATTTTACTGGAAACGAGGCATTCCATTTTAGTCTACAGAGTAAACAACTTAAGCAAATTTATTTTAACCCTCGCTGTCCCTTGTGCTACGTATAGGTCATCGCTATTGTCTTATTATTGTGTCTGACAACCGGGCAGTGAAAGTGTTAATGAATATCCTTTTTAGCTCCTTTCATGTGATAATTTGTAGCGTAATAAATTTGTCTTCAAACGTGACAAATACTAAAAGGCTCTTATAATTCTAAAGGTTTAAACACAACCACAGATCGAGATAGGAAGCCATCTCAAATATTAAAAAATAATATACGTACTAATTAAGCAATCTAGGTACAATAGAGAAAGGAGACGGTCCATTTCAGGCCCAGTATATGTATACTATACCGTAAAGAAAGTGAAAAATTCAGGGATTCAGGAACTAAATAACATGCTAAAAATAAAAATGCAATCCTAATTTTTGACGATTTTACAAGATGGTACTCTTCCAGTCATAAAATTATATGTCGAATGTCGTATCTGACAAGTGACTTGAGTCATGAAATTATGTAGGTAGTTTGATGTTTTTGTTTATTCCGAGACTCCTGAATTGTATATGATATATAAATATCAAGAAGAACATTCCTTATTCCAAGACCAAAATTACAAATCCCCAAGTTTCGGGACGTTTTAGTCATTGTACAAAATAAATCTACCTGATAGACTATCAGTGATAAGAATAACACAGCATTTCGGAATTCAAATATCTGTAAATAAATTGATGAATAACCTTATGACAGTTGACAACTAACGTCAAAACGACATCAACTCGGCATTAGTGTTGCAGTTTTTGGTAAAAATAAAATATTTATGCCACTGAAATAAAGGCAAATTCGTGGATTTTAATGACCAAAAGTGGTTTAGTACATTATTATAATTTATTTCCCTACTTGTACAAAACCAGGCCTACGCTTCATACAATTTTGGACCGTCTCCTTCGAAGTAAAATTTTATTAGATAGTATGACCCCATTTCTACATAAAAGTGATATTGCTGTAGCAGTAGTATCAACATGAATGTTTATGATGATGAATGTTCCGTGTAGGATTCGAACCCATGACCCCACGACAACGTAGCGCCGCAGGCAATCACTTTGGCCATTGAGTGCATTAACTTAAGCACTGCGCTACTGAGCCGTCATACATGCCAAATATAATGCAAACTTTGAAAAACACATAAATACTGCCAACACATGTACGAGTACGTCTACATTTGTAACGAAAGCGTACGAGACGTAGACGAGAGAGTACGAGACGACATAACAGGATAATCGGTTACATAGTTACATAATACTGGCGATCCGCCGCGGCTTTGCACGGGTGACTTCTGAATCTTGACAACAGCGCCACCTACCGGGTCCTATAGTGAATCTAAACCATCCAGCGGCCCGATTTAGAAAAACACAGAAAAAATCATCAAAATCGGTCGAGCAATTTTGTAGGGTGTCATTTCACTAAAGGGTGTGAGGAACTGGTAAAATATGCAAAATAAGTCGATGTGTGCAGTTGGCTCAGTACCAGGCTTTGTGGCATTCCCTAGAGGAGGACTATGTTCTGCAGTAGAATGGTGGACTTTAATGGTGATGATGATGATAACGATGATGTTTTAATTTAAAAAGCTCAACAGCGCAGTAGCTAAACGTTTGGCTGCAGCACCGCAAACCCGCTGGTTCAGATCCCGCAAGGATTAAGTATCTTTGTATGACTCACAAATAATTATTCCAGGTCTGGATGTTTGTACGTGTGCAATATAAGTATGTATGTTCAACGCCTCGGAGTAGTAGAAAATTAATGCTATATTACTAATACTTATATTTTATTATCGTGCCACCGACTCTTGGCAATGGAACAGGTGTTATGCTAAGCTATTGAAGGCATATTGAAGAAAAATCTAAGATTTACGTATCGGGAATTCACATATTTGGACAGTTGCATAATTTTACTTTAAAGATTTATTCTAGATATTTCTCAGAATTTTCTTATTTTTTCAAGTAAGGGTAACAAACGAGCAATCACACAGTCCACAACATGTTATGAGAATTCTACTGCACATTAACACTTATCTACATCCATACTCGAATAACAATCAAATTGCAGATTTGTTGTCACTCTGAAGACTAAGATAGAATGCCTCATTTAAAGTAAAAAGGTACCTACTGCGGTTCTACGAGTATACACTCACCGTGCGAAATACAGCGTCATTTAGCTGCTATTTTGCGCTGGTATTCTGTGACAGCACTGTGACAGCATGGTTGTTTCGCGGTTGAGCGGACCCATTCGTTGTGCAACAACATAGCTATAGTATGGTTCTACCATGTGTCCGTCATTGTGAGAATAGAATAGAATAATCTTCCTATTTTAAATCTACATAAGACTTTGCTACCTTTATTACCGTTATTACAGATATGTTATGTATCTATATGCAATGTTGTATAAATGTTTAGCATAATTGTTGTATATGTATTATTATGTATTTATTTGTATTCATATGATGCATTTGTGTAATTTGCAAACCTTCCTTTAATCGCTAAATTATTTATTCAGAAGTGGGCCAAATCACACACACACACACACACACACACATATATATATATATATATATATATATATATATATATATATATATATATATATATATATATATATATATGTGTATAAAAATATGTATAATGAATTTTTTTTTCAAAAAAAACACATTTAAGAAATATTAATTTTAATGAAAAAAAAAAAATAATTTACAAATTTTATGTGATTTTATTTCATCTAACTCACACGATTATCGGTAATGCGGGGTCCTCTTAGGAGTAAGAGGATATTCGGCCAATGCAGAATAATAAAACCACATAAAGGACATTGTTCGCCCTGGAACCAAAAGCATCGGAGAATTGTGTGTTGTATTGTCGATCATTAGGGAATTCCTATATGATCTTATTTTTATAGCGGACAAGCTGCTGAAAAGATATATTTCAAAAAAGTACCAGATTATAAGGTTATAATAGAATTACCACTATTATGGTTTTTATCATTTGGTGTGATTTTTAAGAAACTGAAAAACAATATCGTGTTACATTTAACAATATTAGTAACGTCTTTCAACAATATAAAACCACTAGGCGCAGAGGCGCAGAGCCGCAATTTAAACAAATTACACGTTTCATTGCATTTGCGTAACAAAGAGAATATAAACTCCCCTAATAAAAGTAAATGTATGAAAGGGCGCCAAACTACTCTACTCGTACCAACATCAAGACATGAAATTAATTTTTAGAACAACAGCGCTGACAACATAGGCGAATTATACTAGTTCTCTAAATGTCTATCCTCGAATAAATTTATCGATATAATGTTTATCGATTTATTTTTTATCGTAATTTTTATATTAAAAGTATTAATTATCATAAACTCGTAAGTGATCGTTTAAGACCGATTTACACCTCGACAAGTACAGTAGCGAGTTAACTTGCGAACCTGGCGAGTTAAGTTTGAACCTCGTTTGAACGGCAATAAGCGAGTTAAGTAGCAAGTTAACGATTAAGTTGAACGGGATAGCCGGCCGAGCTATTTTTCGGCGAGTTAAGTGCAAAGTGCTGCCCTCCTGCGCGTCTGCGTGTAGTCCGGCGCAACTAAACTCGCCGTTCGTGTAAACGAGCGAGTTTAGTTCAGTGCATAAGTTGACAGGACGCAACGTTTGCGCGCCAAAACGTACAATTGTACTTTTATCATGAAACTCGCCACAAAGTTTGTACGATAGTGTTTATTGAATATTTATACGTTTTATATAGAGTTTTAATAATAAAATGGACGGAAGATAACACATATAAATTCGTACAGGAGTATTTAGAACACGAATGTTTATATAATAGTAGAAGTTCAAATTGTAAAATTAAACCTGCTCGAGATGCTGCACTCATAAAAATTCTTTAAAACTTCTTTAACAACAACCATTAATACTTCTCTGACTGGATTTACTTCTTGGAAATGGACATTAATTCTTGACGTAATCCTAGAACCATCCGGAAAAATTCTGTAGTCTTGAAACGTCATACTCCAATGAACTCTATGAACTAATGTCCTTAACTAAACTCGCCACGAAGACTTTGTTTGAACGCTACTGCCCACTTAACCGTTTACTATCAACTGCCCTGTAACTAAACTCCCTACTGTACTTTTCGAAGTGTAAATCGGTCTTTAGATAGAAGTAAGCCACACGCTTTTCTAAACCATCATTAGAAAATCTGATCATGATGAAATATAACAGTGGTAGAGCCATGCGGCAGCTTTGCTGTTGCACGTATGGGCCGGCTCAAACCGGGGTGGTACCACGACCTCACAGAATACCGGCGTGAAGTGGAAGTTCTGCTTCCGCGTTTCGTCGGTGAGTGCAGGTGGCCGGAGGCCCAAATCCCCCCCCCCCATCAATATGGTAGCGGAATTAAATAAAGATAGACTACCCCAGGAGGGTACCAGCACCCCTGGAGAATCCCTCGCTGAGCATCCACGACCATGTTTCCCCACTTCTGAGCGTGGGTGCTCAGGCTGCCCCGCGTATTCTGGGGGGGGCGAAATTCCGCTCAAGACTACAACTGCTCGGGGCAAACGGAGCAACAAGACCAAGGCGACCCCTGCCACGCTGTCCGTGAATTTCTGCAATATCAGGGGACTTCACTCTAACCTAAACGCCGTCCACTACCATCTCGAGACGGCGAGGCCGGCTCTGCTCTTTCTGACCGAGACGCAGGTGTCCTCTCCGGCTGATGTTTCGTATCTCTCCTACCCGGGGTACAAACTGGAACACTCCTTTGTGCCTCGGGCTGGAGTTTGCGTTTACGTCAGAGAGGACATCTGTTCTCGACGCCTCGGCAGACTTGAAGGTTCGGACCTGTCCATCCTTTGGCTACGCGTAGACAGCGACGACCATCCGCGCGTCTACGGGTGCCTCTATAGGTCCCACAGCGGTAATGCCGAAACAGACCGACTCTTCGACCACGTCCAAATGGCTGCAGATTCGTTGCTACAGCAGATCCCCTCTGCAGAGATCGTGATCCTCGGCGACTTTAACGCCCATCACGCCGAATGGCTCGGTTCACGTTTAACCGATCATGCGGGGAGATCTGTTCATGATTTTGCCTTGGCATATGGTCTGACACAACTGGTTACTTTGCCTACGCGGATTCCAGATGTGGAGGATCATGCACCTTCCCTGTTGGACCTTCTGCTGACCTCTCACCCGGACGGATATCAGATTTCCGTCGACGCCCCTTTAGGCTCCTCGGACCATTGTCTGGTCCGGAGTGTTGTGCCACTCACGCTGAAATCGCGGTTGCATTCTGCAGGCTGCCGCCGTGTTTGGCACTATAGGTCAGCCGATTGGGATGGGATGCGGTCTTTCTTTGCATCCTACCCTTGGGGGCGGGTTTGCTTCTCGCCGGATGATCCCAACGTTGTTGCGGATTCTGTTACTGATGTGGTACTTCAGGGTATGGAACTTTTTATTCCTTCCTCTGTGGTGCCCATTGGAGGCAAATCTCAGCCATGGTTTGGTCGCTCCTGTAAAATAGCATCATGCTATAAGCAGGAGTGCTACCAAGCCTGGGTTGATGCATCAGCGTCCCGGGATGTAAACACCAGCGCTCTAAAAAAGAAGTATAATTCCGCCTCTAGGTCCTTCAAAAGAGTCATTGCCAAGGCAAAGTCAGAGCACATAGGCAGAATTGGCGAGAGACTAGTTCGCCTTCCTTCTGGAACCCGTGCATTCTGGTCTCTCGCCAAGGCTGTCCAGGGGAATTTCTGTCAGCCATCTCTTCCATCTCTGCACAGGGAGGACGACTCACTGGCCCATACTGCAAAGGAGAAAGCCGATCTTCTAGGCTCCTTCTTTGCGTCTAACTCGACTCTCGATGACGGGGGGAGTACGCCGCCGACCATCCCGCGGTGTGAGTGCTCCATGCCGGAAGTGCAGTTCACACAGCGCTCGGTTCGCAAAGCACTCCTCTCCCTGGACATCCACAAGTCGAGTGGGCCTGACGGAATCCCCCCAATTGTGCTGAGGACGTGTGCTCCAGAGTTGGCACCGGTTTTAACGCGTCTTTTCCGGTACTCCTACTCCCTAGGCGTAGTCCCAAAATCATGGAAGACTGCTTTCGTCCACCCGATCCCTAAAAAAGGCGACCGCTCAGACCCGTCCAACTACCGGCCAATCGCCATCACCTCCTTGTTCTCCAAAACAATGGAGTCCATTGTAAACTGCCAGCTCATGAGGTACCTTGAGGATCACCAGCTGATTAGTGACCGCCAATACGGTTTTCGCCGTGGTCGGTCAGCTGGTGATCTTCTGGTCTACCTCACTCACAGATGGGCGGAGGCAGTAGAGTTCAAGGGGGAGGCATTGGCCGTTAGTTTGGACATTGCGAAGGCCTTCGATCGGGTTTGGCACAAAGCGCTTCTTTCGAAGCTCCCTTCCTATGGGCTTCCCGAGAAATTGTGCGATTGGATCACCAGCTTTCTTGCAGATCGGAGCATCAAGGTCGTTGTAGACGGTGCAAGCTCCGATTGCAAGCCTATTAATGCTGGTGTTCCACAGGGCTGCGTGCTATCGCCAACGCTGTTTCTTCTGCATATCAATGATATGTTGCATACCCGTAACATTCATTGCTATGCAGATGACAGCACTGGTGATGCTCTTTACACCGGCCGAGCCAATATTTCTCGGGAAAACGTCTCCGAGTGCCGGGACAAACTTGTGTCTGAAGTCGAGTCTTTGCTGAACAGAGTCTCGGATTGGGGACGACTAAATCTAGTCCAGTTTAACCCCCAGAAGACACAAGTTTGCGCGTTAACCGCTAAAAAGAACCCCTTTGTCGTATCCCCTCAGTTTCAAGGCACTCCCCTTGTTGCCTCAGCCAGTATCGGAATCCTCGGCGTCGACATATCGAGTGACGTGCAGTTTCGTGGTCACTTGGAAGGGAAGGCCAAATTGGCCTCTAAAAAGCTTGGCGTGCTCAGCAGAGCGGGGCAGTATTTCATGCCGGCACACCGCCTGCAACTTTACAAGGCGCAGGTTCGACCGCACATGGAATACTGTTCCCATCTCTGGGCTGGGGCTCCCCAGTACCAGCTCCTTCCACTTGACCGCATCCAGCGCAGAGCGGCTCGAATCGTCGACGACCGAGTGCTTTCCGATCGGCTCGATTCACTGGCGTTGCGAAGAGATGTTGCATCTCTTTGCGTATTTTATCGCATCTATCACGGGGAGTGCTCTGAGGAATTGTTCGGATTAATCCCAGCCGCCAAATTTCGTGAACGCACGACACGGCAAACGTCCCGATACCATCCACACCATCTGGATGCTTGGCGGTCCACCACTGTACGTTTCACAAGGAGCTTTCTTCCACGTACAACCTCTCTGTGGAATAGTTTATCACCGGCGATTTTTCCGGACCGATACGACCTGGGGACCTTCAAGAAAAGAGCTTACTCCTTTCTAAAGGGCCGGCAACGCACCCGCAATTCTCCTGGTGTTGCGGTTGATCATGGGCGGCGGTAGTCACTTAACATCAGGTGAGCCGCATGCTCGTTTGCCCCCTCTTCTATAAAAAAAAAAAAATAATTAGGTTTTGTTCACTTCAGCATTATATTAACTACCTATTTATTTTGAGTTTGACCTCATTCATTAGGTATAGAAGGTATTTTAAATTATACTTTTAGGGAATAACAAAAAGAAATGGTGGTTGATTGTTTTTATTATAGTTTCTATTTGCACTTTATTCGAAATAAATTCAAAATATGATTAGGTTTAAAAAAATATATCGATCGATTATAAGCGATTGGGCGTCCCTAGTAATTTTTATACACCACATGACTTTTAGCGAAGATGGCGGCGATTAATGTTATAAGTCGAATAGAATACTTTTGTAATGTTTTCATTTTTGCATGCAGCTAGTCCGTGTTATAAAAGTATTTGCAACAAATATAATAAAATGAATAATTAATTATCTGTATGTCCGATGTTTTTTATGCACATGGCGATTTTGGACATTGTCCTTCCCTTCGGTTAAATTTTTAAACCAAAGGAGTGCAGTGATTTGTCAGTGACCATCATTCCGTCCGAAGGCTTTTATCACACTGTAAATTACCGTCTAGGGCAACATCACCACTTACCACTAGGTGGTATTGTGATCAAGCAATGGCTTATAATAAATAAGTAAGTAAGTATAAACATACAAAAATAATGATTAGTCATATTTATGCGAAGTTAAATTGAATGAAACACCCTCCCTTTTCAAGTCTGCTAAAAATACACATTAGCGTCAACCAACATGTTTTTAAAATGAGCCAATAAAAATATACAGTAAATTCATGGAAATTAATGCAAATATAATAAATTGCGATAAAAAGCTGGAGTTTTTCGCGACTCACTTTTAAACGAGTACCTACCGTTAATAAATTATATGTTGAGAGAAATAGAATAACTCAAAATTAAAATTTATTCATTGATTCATTACAGCCCTTCACAAGTCCACTAATGAACATAGTCCGATGGAACGCCACATAGCACGGTCCTGATTCACCTGCATCCGTCAACTTCCTGCATATCCTACCAGATCAGAACTTCGTCTAGTGGGGGGGGGGGGGGCTCCAACACCACATGAGTAAAGAAACCGTTTACGGTTTCTTTACTCATGTGCATACACTTCACCTGCCACCTAACTTTGAAAACAATATTGTACTACCAGTGCATGCTGTCAGTGATGACTTATGGATCTGCGCTGCGGTCCGTCACTGCTGATCGTATAGGGAAAATTAAAATTATATTCAATTAATAATAATTAACCACTTCTAAGTGTGAACAACTCGAGTTTTATCCGCGTCGGCACCAATGGAATTGTTGAGTAGGATTAAAAGTGCTGATTTATTTTGCTCGGTGATTAAAACAAATATCTCAAGAAAACCATCATCTGAGTTAGTAAGAAAAAATGAAGACATATGGCATATGGTCGACCGTTTTTTGTGGTAACCTTTGGTGGAGACCTGTGTTTAGTAATGGACTTGTGATGGGCTGTAACGATGATGATGATGATAATGTGGATGTGATGCAAATTAGGAAAAAAACAAAGAATCAGACTAAATGCTCTATAAATCTCTCAGAAATGAGATCAAGCCTGGACCAGCAGGGAGTCGCAAAAATAAAAGTAAAGTAAGGACAGTTTTTCAACGGGATATGGGTGACAAACGCGCACATAGTCCACCTGAAACTAAGCGGTTGCGGTGGCAAATATACATCTACATCTATCCTCGATTAAGAACCAAAATACAAATACGTTTCCAGTAGAAAGTGTCTTCAGTTCTCTACACTCAATATACGGAACACAGCAGCAATAAGCTGCTATTTTTTGTATTATGTGTGAGTGTGGTCTTTCCCTAGTCGAGCCGACCTATTCGTGCTACAACCCTAATAGAACTGCCGCGTGGCGCTGTCACGTATACATTACAACCTATAAAACTTCATTGATGAAGATGTGTCTCGTCAATAGATTCCCTCATGGGCAGATTTTGCCACAGTTGCCATGCTTGGCCAGTGGGTTGGCAACCACAATTTTATTATTCTGTGTTAATATCAGCACGATGCTGCTGCCAATCCGTTTCAGTTTCCCTGTGCCGCCACTTACGACACCTACGGGACCATAAGTGATAGTGGATATTCTTACACTGTAAATTTACATTAGTTTATATCACATTAAATATTAGATTCGCACTTGGTTTATACATTAATTTACCGCAAGGTTACACCAGAGTTTCGCAAAAGTGTTGACTCTAACTACAATTCGGTCCTCGACTATATTACAATAGGATATCAGTGTGTAACTAATGTTCATTGCATATTAGGAAATAAGACAAATAAGAGGTGGATGTAGCCTATTACTGTTATCTTAATAACATGAGACTTCGTTTTGCGAAACAAATCACTCCAGGAACAACGTAACACCTTGTTTGTCAAATAAAACATTAGGCTGGCTAAACATTTGATCATCTTGGTATATCGTATATCCGTCGCGTGGCGCAGAATTGTATAAATGTGATATACCGTTGGGGCATATCGTACCTGGTCACGATACGAAGACGCGATACGATACGTCATACATGACGTCCCAAGTCTGGTTTTTCTTTTATTATCAAATAGGGTACGAAAAGCCGCTACACTGTGATAAAAGTTTGTACGTGGAAAAATACGAGAAACTGATAAAATTATTAATATCTACATATAAAGAACGTTTCCCGATACGCCAATTATTCGTAAAATACATGTACTTAATATCATAAGCTTGATCTAGATACGCTAAGATGAGCAATTGTGGACCCAGCCTAAGATGCTGCGTCATTGTTGTAGATAGCACATATTTTCATGTATGCTAGGGAAATAAAAAGAAAAAAAATCTACTTAGCCAGGTGAAAGAACGAAAACGAATCTAAAACAGAAGATGGACAGCAGCACTTTCCTAGTAACAACTCAATTTAATAAAAAGCTACACTTGCAAGTGATGCCGATGAGAACTATGTGCCGGGGAAGTGTCAAAAATCTGCCTTATAAATCTGCTGTGAGTCAAGATGTTGACAAGTTGGACTGGCTTGCAGGGGCTGAAGACTGCAGACGACGATTCTCAGGAGCGAATAGTAGGGGTTCTTGAGGATAATGACGAAGGCTGAAGTTGTAGTTTCCGAAGGTTGATGGGTTACGTGTTCACATCACATCGGGGTCACCAATTCGGCCATTAAAGGAAAAAGGGGAAATTTCCCGCCGGGCAAGGTGTTCAGCCCGGGATCACGCTCTATGTGTTATTTCGGAGTTGTCCTATATATAGTCTGGTAACTTCGGAACTTAGATAGTGGGGTTTAAGCTCCAGTACGTTTCGCTTGTGGCGTGACGACAGAGCCGCCAAGGCAGGATTAAGCTACTTATTGCGCTGGTATTCTGTGGGAGCGTATCCTAACCCCGGCCGAGCCGACTCATACTTGCTACAACCATAATATATCCGCAACGTGGCTCTGCCACCTGTAAACGGTAACTATATATGGTAATATAATATATTTGTGATTATCTCATAGAAATATGTTTTACTCGAAATTATATGATGCCCTTGAGACTATAAGTACGGGGAACGAACTGTTATATTACTTAATATTCTACGAACAGCATCACTTAACTTCCATGGCCGGATGCCAAATTTTTGTTACCCAGAGCCTGTTTTAGTGAATCTCTAAGTGCGATTCGAAACAAAAAGTACAATTTCGTAGTATTGTAATTTAAATAACCTCACAAATGTCATTAAAGGGTAAATGGGCTGAATAAAATATGAATAAAAAGTATTGTATCGTATTTGCTGTCAGTAACTATGATTTAATAGGTAAGTGTTATCTCCTATCAAATTTTTTTTACTTAAATTATTAATAATCAATCACATGAAATTTATCATTATAATTCTTACAATTAACTGACTTACAATTAATTGACTGGCCTGTTGGTCTAGTGGTTAGTGACCCTGACTGCTATGCCGGAGGTCGTGGGTTCGATTCCCACCCAGGACAAACGTTTGTGTGATGAGCACGATCATTTGTTCTGTGTCTGGGTGTAATTTATCTATAATATTTATGTATTTAGAAATATATAAGTATGTGTATCAGTTGTCTCTAGTACCTATAACACAAGCTCTGCTTAGCTTGGGACTAGATGGCGTTGTGTGATAGTTGTGGAATATTATTATTAATTAAATGACAAATTTAAATGACTGTTACATGTCAAATTGTTCATTATTTAATTTAAATTATGTCTTATTTTCCTGTGGCCACCACTGTTTGTAAGGCAATGTAAACAAAACAAAATTA